>JBBFKN010000011.1:10534061-10658036 GCA_039654755.1 Calcarius lapponicus
TAATCATGGAAGAGGAAAAGGAATCACAAAAAGGAAAATATCTGGGAAAATGTCCAGAGAGAGGGAAAGGAAAAACAGGAAAAGAAAAGGAGGAGGGAAGAAAAAGGTCTGGAAAAATCATGGAGGAGGAAAAGGAATGAGGAGAGAGGAGTTTGGAAAAGCTGCTGCCCGAGGATTCCTGGGATTCCAATCCTCAAATTCCCTCCTGGTGCTGGGCTGGGATATTCCCAAAATTCCAAACTTTCCTCTGCATCCCAATCCTGGTGTTTCCCCCTTCCCTCCTTCCCAGCCCCTGGGATCAGGGGTCTCCCCCTTCCCCAGGATTTGGGATGTTGGGAATTCCATCCCATTCCCAGGGAATCCCTCCCTCTGGAATTCCTGGACACTCCAGCAAAACCCAACCCAGGTTAATTCACCCAAAATTCCACAGGAACTGATGAGATAAACTGGATTCTTGGGATTAACTCCAAGATTCCCAGAAAGTTTTTTAGCTGCTCTGGAAGTGATTCCAAGGTAGAGATTCGCACACCTCTGGATCTGGGAATGGCTCCTAAAGGAGATCAAATCCCTCCCTTTCCTGGAATTCTGGGGTTTTCCAAACCCTTTTCCAAGGAAAATCCCTTGTGCTGGAGCAGTTTGGGAATTTGGGTCCCATTATCCCAGGAAAAAAAAAAAAAGCAGGAATGTTCTAATCCCAAAGGATTCCAGGGGTGAGTGACAGCTGTCCATGGATTCCTGGAATTTCCTTCCCTGCGGATTCTAAGGATTTAATTCAGTCTGGAATGAGATTTTTCCAACCCTGAATCCTGGGATTCCCTCCCAGAAAATCCCGATATTCCCTCAGCAATTCCAGAAGGAATTCAGGAATTCCCTGACAAGAGAATCCTGGAATTCCCTCACAGGAAAACTCCTGAGATTCCCTGAGCTGTTCCAAAGAAAATCCAGCAATTCCAGAGAGACTCCCAGGATTCCCTGGGCAATTCCAGACCGAATTCCCTGGCTCAGCAATCCCCCTGCAGCTCCCACCCCACCTTTCCCCGGCCCGGTGTCCCTACACCCGTGGGAGCTGGGCGATGCTGGCAGCCTCTCCCGGGATTTTCCCGGCTTTTCCCGGCTCCCACTGACCTGGAGGGAAGTTTTCCCCGCGGAACAGCCTGAGGGCCCCGCACCAAGGGCGGGGGCGTGGCCGCAGCGCTTCCAGAGGGGCCCGAGGAAAGCTGGAAAAGGAAAAAGCGGAAAGAGAGCAGCGGGAAAAGGCGGGAAAGCGGGAATGCAGAGAGCAGGGAGCGCACGGCGAGAGCCCAGAGCATCCGAGGGAACATCCTTGGGAGTGGCGGGAACATCCTTGGGAATTGACGGGAACATCCTTGGGATTGATGGGAAAATCCTTGGATTGGCAGGAATATCCTTGGGAATTCACAGGAAAATCCTTGGGAGTGGCACCTACTCCTCATAGTCCGCTCCAGGGGAAAGGGTTTGGGAATTGGAGGGAAAATCCTTGGGAATTGGCAGGAAAATTGGTGGGAATTAGTGGGAAAATCCTTGGGAATTAGCAGGAAAATTGGTAGGAATTGGTGGGAAAGTCCTTGGGAATTGGCAGGAGAATCCTTGGGAGTTCACAGGAAAATCCTTGGGGATTGGCAGGAAAAACCCAGGAAAGGGGAGACACCAGGGAGTTAAAAATCCCGGGAAAAGGCTAAAAAATGCCAGAAAAACGTTTAAAAAAATCCAGAAAAAGAGCTTCCAAAAATCCAGGAAAAAGGCCACAGCAGGGGGTTAAAAACCCCGGGAAAAGGGCTGGGAATTCCTGGAGAAGTGGGATTTTCCTACCTTGGGCGCTGGCGTCTCCTTCTGGCTCTGGCTCTGCCGGAGCTTCTTGAGCAGCACCAGCTTGGCCTCCTCCAGCCTCAGCTCTTCCTGCAGCTGCTTGATCAGGCGCTCCCGCTGCTCCGGGCTCCGCTGGAATGCCAGGAAAATCCCAGGGAAATCCAGGGAAAATCCCAGGGAAATCCCAGGGAAATCCCAGGGGGAAGGGCAGAGACACAGGCACAGTGAGAATTCCCAACTAGGACTGGGGAGTAGGAGAAGTGACGGGGGGGAGGGAATTCCAAGGGAAAATGAGGGATTTTTCCGTTCAAAAGTTCGTGGGAAGGGTTAAATGAGGAGAATTCCAGAGGGGAATTGGCTCCTGGGTGCTGGGATTGTGAATGAATGGGAATGGACGGAGCTGGGAGGGGAAAATGTGGCTGATCCTGGGTTTTTCTGACCCAATCCCAGTTAACCCTGACCCAGTCCCAGTGAATCCTGAGCCAATCCCAGTTTAACCCAGATCCAATCCTGGTGAATCCTGAGCCAATCCCAGTCAATCCTGACCCAGTCCCAGTCAATCCTGACCCAGTCCCAGTTAACCCTGACCCAGACCCAGTGAATCCTGAGCCAATCCCAGCTAACCTGACCCAGTCCCAGTCAATCCTGACCCAGTCCCAGTCAATCCTGAGCCAGTCCCAGTGAATCCCAGCTCCTCCCAGCACTCACCAGCAGGGCCTCGGTGCCGGGCTCGGGCAGGGCCAGCCGGGCCAGCCCGTTGACGCGGGGGCTCGAGGGCTCGTTGTCCCGACAGCACGATCACGTCCGGGGAGGGAACGCGCCGCTCCCGCCGGCACTCCCTGGAACGGGAACGGGAAACGACCGGGAACGGGTCAGGGCTCCTCCCAGGGAAACGGGGAGCAAACCCAGGAACGGGTCAGGGTTCCTCCCAGGGAAACGGGGAGCAAACCCGGGAACAGGTCAGGGTTCCTCCCAGGGAAACGGGACAAACCCGGGAATGGGTCACTGCAGGGGCAGCAAACCCTGGGGAAATGGGGAGCAAACCCTGGGGAAAATGGGGTCAGCGCCAGAGGAGCAAATCCCAGGAAAAGGGAGCAAATCCCAGGGAACAGGGTCAGTGCAGGGGGAGCAAATCCTCAGAACGGGGTCACTCCAGGAGCAGCCTTTCCAGCACTCCTCCAGCCCTTTCCCAACCCTTTCCCAGCCCTTTCCCAACCCCTTTCCCATTCCTTTTCCAGCCCCTTTTCCAGCTCTTTTTCCAGTCCTTTTTCAACTCTTTTCGAGCCCCTTTTCCATTCCTTCTCCAGGGTTTCTCCAGTCCTTTCCCAGCCCTTTTTCCAAGGCTCTTCCAGCCCCCCAGGGAATTCCAGGGCTGGGAAAAGGGCCCAGGGTAGGAATTTCAGGAATGGGAAAATTCCAAAGGGTCTGCAACGCCCTCTACAGGGCAAAGCGAGCCTGGGAATCCCCAAATCCAGGCATTTCCCTCTGAAAGTGGCACGGGTGGAGCATTCCCAGCTTTTCCCTGGAGCTGGAAAACTGGGATTGACTGGGTTGGGATGAAGGCTGGGAATGAGAAAGTCCCAACTCCCAAACTCCTTTTCCCGCTGGAATTCCACTGGCAGCTCAAGGAAATGGGGCTGGGATGGGGTCTGGATCAGCAGGAATTGCCTCTGGAATGGGCTGGGATTCTCTTCCCAACTTTTCCAGCATTCCAAAGGAAAAACCAGGAATGTGGCACCAGAACCTCCCGAAAACTGGACTCCAACTCTACCCCAGCCACATGCCAATAAAAGCCAGGATGAGGAGGGATCCAAACCCTCCCCCAAACCCAAGAATTCACGGAATTCCATGGAATCCTCACCCTTTGGATGTGCTCATGTCCACGGGCTCATCCCCTGCGGCTGGCAGCTCCACTTTGATGGTGGCTTTGACTTCCCCGCTTTTCAGCATTCCCGGGATTTTCCCGGCTCCGGGATCCGCTTTGATCTTCATGTCCCCCTCGGAGCCCAGCTCGGATCCCAGAACTCCTTTGTCCATCCTGAGTTTTTTACTGTCGGGCTCCGAGTCCCGCTCCAGGGCGCGCTTCTGGCTCCGGGTGCGGCATGAGTCCTCACTCATGGCGAGGGGCTGCGGGGAACGGCCCGGGAAGGGTTTAAACACGGCGGGAAAACAGCCCGGGAAAGGGTTAAAAAACATTGGGAATGAAGGGCGGGGAAAGTCATGGGGAAAAACACCCCGGGAAAGGGTTAAAAACATTGGGAAGGAATGGCAGGAAAAATCATGGGGAAAAACACCCTGGGAAAGGGTTAAAAAACACCGGGAATGGCGGGGAAAGTCATGGGGAAAATACCCCGGGAAAGGGTTAAAAACATTGGAATGGCGGGGAAAGTCATGGGGAAAATACCCCAGGAAAGGGTTAAAAACACCGGGAATGGCGGGGAAAGTCATGGGGAAAATACCCCAGGAAAGGGTTAAAAACATTGGGAATGGCGGGGAAAGTCATGGGGAAATACCCCAGGAAAGGGTTAAAAACACGGGGGGAAAAAATCCCGGGAAAAATACTCCAGGAAAGGGTTAAAAACAGCAGGGGGGGAGAAATCCCGGGAAAGGGTTAAAAACATTGGAATGGCAGGAAAAATCACGGAGAAAGGTGGGGGGGGGGGGAATCCCAGGAAAAGAGAGACATCAAGGGGTTAAAAATCCCAGGAAAAGGGGTTAAAAATCTCAGGAAAAGGGGGAAAAGAATCCCTGGAAAAGGGAGACATCAAAGGGTTAAAAAACCCTGGGGAAGGAGGGGGGAAAACCCCGGGAAAAGGGAGGAAAATATCCCGGGAAAATGGGAGAGAATGGGGAGTTCAAAGTCCGGGAAAAGTAAAAATTCCCGGGAAATGATCCCGGGAGCTGGGAGACAACAGGGAGGGGATAATCTGGGAAAGGGGCTGGAAAATCCCGGGAAAAGGGAAACACGAAGGGGTTAAAAATCCCGGGATTATGGGATGGAATTCCTGCATTTCCAACCAGGACAAAGTCTGGGAAGAGCAAACCCAGGAAAGGCTGGGAAAGGGAGGGAAAAACCCTGGAAAAGGAGCTGGAAAATCCCAGGAAAAGGGAGGGGAAAAGGATGGAAAAGGGGCTGGAAAATCCCTGGAATGGGGCTAGGAAAGGGATGGGAAATCCCTGGGAAAATGAAGGGAAAGAGCTGGAAAAGCCTTGGAAAAGGGAATTCCCAGTGTTTTCCCTGCTGGAAATCTCTCCCAGGAGAATTCCAGCCCATCCCAGTGCCCAGGGCAGGAAAAGGGAGAAATGAAGGAAAAAATTCCACCAAAATCCCAGGGAAACCTTGGAAAAGGAGGACTTGAAGGATTTACCAGGAATGGGAACGGGGTGGGATTTGGAGGAAAATCCCCAAATAAAATCCTGATGAAAATTCCAATAAAATTCCAAAAGAAAATGAGAAACTTCCATCTTTTCTCCTGGAATTCTGGAAGCCAAAATTCCAACAACCAAAATTTCAGGAACAGAAAATTCCCAGAGGTGGAAAAGTGGGATTCCAACACGTCCAAATGTTTTCCATGGATTTGCTGCTCCCGAGGATTCCCAAGAGGAATTCCTGGATACTCCAGCCTTGGATCATCCCAAAATTCCTGAGAATTCCCTTTTCTGGGAATATTTTCCCGAGACTTCCCAGGAAAATCCATGGGAATTCCGGGCTGAACGATGCCAATCCTTGGATGTGGCAATGCCAGGGGAAATTCCCAAACTTTTCTTTGGGAATTCAGCGCCAATCCCACACTTTCCACCCCAAACTTCGGGATCCCAACAGGTGGGAAAGCAGGGCCAGGGAAGCCCCGCTCCCGCTTTTCCCGGGATTTTGGGACGGGGATTCCCGGGAAGGGAGAGGGGGAGGGGAATCTCCGGATCCCGCTGGAATTCCCGGGCCGGCATTCCAAGGGTTAAGCGCTGCCATTTCCGCGCCATTCCCGAGAAATCTCCGGGAACAAAATGGCAGCGCTTAACCCTTGGAATGCCGGCTGGGACCGGGAATTCCCGCCGGGAATCCCGGGCGGGCTCCGCTTCCCGCCATTCCCCGCGGGAATTCCCGCCCCCATCCCGCCGGGAATTCTCCCGCTTTCCCCAAACTTCCCGGGAGCCATTCCCGAGCTGGGAATTCCCTGGAATTCCCGGGATTCCCCGCCCTGGGATCCCTTTGATTACCGGGATTCCCGCCGGGATTTCTCCCGATTTTCCCAAATTTCCCAGGAGTCGTTCCCAGGCTGGGAATTCCCTGAAATTCCCGGGATTCCCTTCATTCCCGCCAGGATTTCTCCTGATTTTCCCAAATTTCCCAGGAGTCGTTCCCAGGCTGGGAATTCCCTGAAATTCCCGGGATTCCCCGCCCTGGGATCCCTTTGATTCCCAGGATTCCCACCGGGATTTATCCCGATTTTTCCACTCCCCCCCCCGCCCCGGGTCATTCCTGGATTATCCAGGACTGGGAATTCCCGGAGTTTGTCCCAAATCCCTCAGGAATTGTCCCAAGGTTCCTCCAGAGCTGGGAAAAATTTAGGATCAAACCCCTGGAGTAGCTCCAGGAATTCCAGCCCGGGAATTCCGGAGCCTCCCAGGTGGAATTTTTATCCAAGGGAAGGGAAATTTGGGAAATTTCGTGGAATTCCCACAGGAATTTGGGGAAAATCATCCTTCAAATTCCTGCTCCCGCAAGTTTGGAGCTCCAGAGGCTCGGGAAAAGCAGGAGAGGAGAATCCCAAAATTCCACTGGAGTTGAGGAAATGGGGAACAGAGGCTGCCTGGAAAAATCCAGGGGGAATTCCTGGAATTTTGGGGGAATTCCTGGCATTTCTGAGGGTTTCCTGGAATTTCTGTCAAGTTCCAGGTGAATTTTCCCTGGGGGGAGCTGGAATGCGAGGAGGAATTTGCGGGATTTTATGGGAATTCTGGGAATTCTCTGGTTTCATTGGGTCAAAGCCAGGAAAAATCCTGAAAAATTCCTCTTTTCCCACGGGAATTATTCCCAAATTGTTCCCAGCTGGAATATTCAGGACACAAGGACTGAGATTCCCTGGCTGGGATTTTTTGGGAATGCAGAGAGGAAATCCAGGGGCAGAATTCTCAACTTCTTCTGGGATTTTCTAAACAAATCCTCCCGTTATTAATGAATCATTAATTAATCATTCATTAATTATTTCTCCATCGTTGATTTTCCATTGCAAATTCCTCCTTTAAGGGGAAAAATTCCAAGATTCATTTGTTGGGAAGTGACTGAAATATTCCTGAGTCAATTTAAATATTCATAAGATCATTCATATATCCATTAGTTAATTTAAATATCCCTGAATATATTTGAATGTTAATGAGGAGCTGGAATGGGATCTTTCCCAATTAATTCCTCATTAAGGAGGGAATTTCCATCCTTCAATGTTCCCATTTTCCAGGCGGGAATGGGGAAATTCCAGGCTGGGAATTCCTTGGAATTGGAATCCCAGAGATTCCCGCCGGGAATTCCCTCCCCAGCGGGATCATCCCAGAGAAAAGTGGGAGAAGCAGCAGGAGAATCGGAATTCCCAAGGAATTCTCTTATTCATCCATCAAAATTCCTCAATCTTCCAAAAAATAATTTCCCAGGAGTTCTGGAGCCAAAGGAGCCTGGGAAAATCCCGGCCTTTTCCCAGGACAGTCCCTTCCCTGTCCCGGGAATTCCAGAGCCACAGGATCTGGGACAATCCCATTCCCATCCCAGGACAATCCATTCCCTGTCCCGGGAATTCCAGAGCCACGGGATCTGGGGCAATCCCATTCCTATCCCAGGACAGTCCATTCCCTGTCCCGGGAATTCCAGGGGCAATCCCATTCCTATCCCAGGACAGTCCTGGCCCCTTCCCCATCCCGGGAATTCAGAGGATCCCAGAGCCCAGGACAATCCCATTCCCATCCTGGGATCCCCGGGCGGGATCAGGGCGGATCCAGCAGAGGAATCCTGGAATTCCTGCAGGGATGGGGAGAGGGAAACCTGAACAGGTGAGATGGGACAGGACAGGGGACAGGAGAGACCTGCCCAGGTGAGCACCTGAACCCCGGAGCCCCACAGGAGAGACTGGCCCAGGCATGAGGGACTGCACAGGGAGATGGGACAGGACAGGAGATGGGACAGGGAGATGGGACAGGACAGGGAGATGGGACAGGGGAGATGGGACAGAACAGGGAGATGGGACAGGGAGATGGGACAGGACAGGGGACAGGGAGATGGGACAGGGGAGACCCACACAGGGGACAGGGGAGACCACGGGGACATCTCCACGGGGCAGGTGAGAAGCCAACAGGTGAGACCTGGGCAGGTGAGACCCTCCCCAGGCAAACAGCTGTGGGGGAGAACCTGCACAGGTGAGACCAGGACAGGTGGGACAGGCGGGACCTGCACCGGTGGGAGCTGCAGGGGGGAACACCAGCCCAGGTGAGCCCAGCCCAGGTGAGCCCAGCCCAGGTGAGAGCTCAGCCCAGGTGAGCCCAGCCCAGGTGGGAGCTCAGCCCAGGTGAGCTCAGCCCAGGTGAGAGCTCAGCCCAGGTGAGCTCAGCCCAGGTGAGAGCTCAGCCCAGGTGAGAGCTCAGCCCAGGTGAGAGCTCAGCCCAGGTGAGAGCTCAGCCCAGGTGAGAGCTCAGCCCAGGTGGGAGCCCAGCCCAGGTGAGCCCAGCCCAGGTGAGCCCAGCCCAGGTGAGCCCAGCCCAGGTGGGCCCAGCCCAGGTGAGAGCCCAGCCCAGGTGAGCCCAGCCCAGGTGGGCCCAGCCCAGGTGAGAGCCCAGCCCAGGTGGGCCCAGCCCAGGTGAGCCCAGCCCAGGTGAGAGCTCAGCCCAGGTGAGAGCTCAGCCCAGGTGAGCCCAGCCCAGGTGAGAGCCCAGCCCAGGTGAGAGCTCAGCCACTGCTCCTCCCTGAGCACTCCTGGCTCCAAACCCTTCCCAAACCCCAAAATCCCCAAATCCCAAAATTGCCAATCCCATCCCCAGTCCAGGCCTGCCCAGTCCCGCAGGACAATCCCAGCAGGAATTCCAGGAGCTCTGGATCCTTTGGTATTCCCCAATCCCTTGGAAAGCCCAGGAGATCCCCTCAGGAATCAGCTCAAACCCCTCAGGAATTTGGGAATTCCCGGGGATTTTTGGGAAAGCTCCTCTTGGAGCTCCTCTCCGGCTGTTCCCGGAAAAAATTCCAGGCCTGTGGCATGGCAGAGATTCCCCATCCCACCAAATTCCCAGGAATGCCGGGAATTGCCAGCTCCTACCTGTCAGGGAAGGTCATGGGGTCCCGCCAGGATGAGCCAGAGCCGCGGATCCTGCGGGAACAGAGAGGGGTGAGAATCCCGGGAATTCCAGGAACTCCCACATTCCCGAGGGAGGCAGCCGGGGTTTGGGAATCCCAGAACAACGAACAACGGCGCCATCACGGAAATCGGGAATGCCAGCACAGCACAGCCCCGGGATTTGGGAATCCCAAGGTACAACACAATCCTGGGAACCGGGATTTGGGAATTCTGATTCATCCTGCGAATTTTCCAGACACTGAAATCCATGGAATCCCCAGATTTCCCTTCATTCCCGGTTCCCATCCACGGGATTCCCAGGTTCCCATCCAGTCCCGTTTTTTCCGGGCCAGGAGCAGCTCCCGGAGCCTCCGGCCGTTCCCGGGTTTTCCGTGATCCCAGGAATTCCAGGGGGAATTAGCGGAGCTCACCCGGAGCTGCTGGTGGCTAAGAGGATCTGGGAAAATCCCAGGAAATCCTCTGGAATTCAGAGCTGCCCCGGCCGCTTCTCCTGGAGTTTGGGAAGCTCCAAGGATCCAGGAGAGCTGGAATTCCTTGGATTTCACCGGGAATTCCTGGAATTCTGGAATTCCAGTTGTGTTAAGGCCTGGGATTCTCGGGAAGGAGCCCCTGGTTGGATCAGGAGTGGGAAAATCCTGGAAAAATTTGGGATTTATGGGAAAAACTGGAGAGGGAGCAGCAGGGAATTCCTGTGAGTGTCCAAGGGCAGCCTGGGAAAACCTGGGAATGTCCCTGCCTGATCCCTGGGCTCCTTCCCACCCCAAAGCATCCCAGAATTCCATGAATCCATGGCAAAAGAGGGATTTATTCCCTTTGAGGATTCATCTCCGGCTTTGGAATTCCATCAGCAACATCCCTGGTTTGGATCTGGAATTTTGGGATTTGAAACATTCCCAGAACACCCCAACTTCCATCATTCCCAGCTTCCCATCACTCCCAGCTTTTCCAGCATTCCAAACTTCCCATCATTCCCAACTTTCCACTACTCCAAAATTCAGCTCCTTTCCCACTGATCCAAGACCACTTCCAACCTCATTCCCAAAAAATCCCTGGCAGATCCCAGCCCCTCTCCCAAATTCCCTGGCACATTCCAGCCCCTTTCCTGCTGATCCCAAGCAGCTTTCAACCCCTTTCCCAAAATCCAAGGGATTCTGCCACTTCCCTCTTCTCTCCCCGAATCCCTGGCAGATTCCAGCCCTCCTCCTGCTGACCACAGGATGATCCCAACCCTTTTCCCAAAATCCACAGCAGATCCCACTCCCTGTCCCGCTGCTCCCAGGCCGATCCCGGCGCTGCCATCCCGGATTCCCCAAGGCCTCTCCCCCTCTCTCTCTCTCGCTGTCACTTCCTGTGCCTCTCCCAGCTCCGGTTCCCGGCAGGACGGAGCGGTCCCGGAGCATTCCCGGGATTGGGGACAGCTCGGGAATTCCAGCCCGAGCAAGGCAGCAAAACCCCGGACAAGCCCAAGGAAAACCGAGCAGCAGGCTGGGAAAATCCTGGAAAACCAGCCGGGAAACGCTCGGGACAAGCCGGGATGTGAATCCCAGTCCCAATCCCGAGCGAGGCGCTCCCGGCTGGAATTCTCGTGCGGGGCCACTCCCGGGAAAAGTGAGGAGATGCTCGGGAAAAGCCGGGACGTGAATCCCGACCCCGCACCCCGGGATCTCATCCCGGCAGGATCCAGCCCCAGCCCGGGAGCCGCTCCCGGCTGGAATTCTGCGATTCCCTCTGCCCACCGGGTGCCGTGCGGGGCCGGGATCGTCCCGCATCCCCCCGGGGCTCCCGGGATCCCCCCGGGGCAGCGCATCCCGGTGCTGATCCCCATCCCGGTGCTGATCCCGGTGCCGCTGCTGATCCCCATCCCGGTGCGGATCCCGGTGCCAGTGCTGATCCCCATCCCGGTGCGGATCCCGGTGCTGATCCCCATCCCGGTGCCGGTGCGGATCCCCATCCCGGTGCTGATCCCCATCCCGGTGCGGATCCCGGTGCCGGTGCTGATCCCCATCCCGGTGCTGATCCCCATCCCGGTGCCGATCCCCATCCCGGTGCGGATGCCGGCGCCGATGCCGATCCCGGGCAGCGCATCCCGGCGCGGATGCCGCTGGCGGTGCCGGTGCCATTCCCGGTGCCCCGGGCGCAGGAAGGGCGGCGGGGACTCTTATTGTGACACGGCCCCGGCCCGGCCCGGCCGCACGGCCCGGCCGCGGCCACCGCGGGGCTCCGGCACCGGGGGGCACCGGGGGCTCCGGCCGCGGGGACAGCGGGGGGATCGCGGCTGCGGACAGCGGGGACGGACCCGGGCACAGCGGGGAGGGTCGCGGTGACCGGGGGGGGGGGAGCGGGGGCTGACCACGGAGTGACCGGGGGGTTTCGGGGGGTCCCCGCGTCCCCCCGCGTCCCCCCGCGTCCCCCCGTGTCCCCGGTGCGGAGCGCGGGGGGCAGCGGGCACGGAGCGCTCGGGGCGGCGGCGGAGGAGGAAGAGGAGGAGGAGGAGGAGAAGGAGGAGGAAGAGGAGGAAGAGGAAGCAGCCCGGCGGAAAGCCCGCAGCAACTTTCCCAAACAAAAGCCGGCGGCGCCCCGGGGCGCCGGGCGGGCGGCGGAGTCGGGGTTCCGGGGGGACGAGCCCCGGGATCCCGGAGCGGCCCCGGTGCCGCGGGCTCGGGGCTCACGGGCGGCCGGGGCCGGAGCCGCGGCCAGCGGGACTTTGCACTTTCCGGGCTGCCCGCACGGCCGGGAAACGCCGCAACTTCCCCGGCAGCTCTCCCGCATCCCGGCCTCCGTTCTCCCGAAATCCCGGCGGTGCCGTCGCTCCGGTACCGGAGCCAATAACCGCCGGCAGAACTTTTACCGGGAGAACTCGCAGGGCGCCGCTCCGGTAGCTCCGCGCCGCATCCGCAGCGAGCTCGCCCGGCGCTCCCGGCTCCGCTCCGCTGTCCCCGCGCCGGCCCCGCCGCTCTGCCGCTTGTTGCGGCGCTTTCCCGGGGGCTCCCGCGGCCGCCGCGGCTCCCGGTGCCGATAATGCGCTCCTCACACATGGAGTCGCGGCGGCACCGGCAGAGCATGCGCGGGGCGGGGCGGCCGAGCGGCGGGGCCGGCGGAGGGGACGGCGTGGGGACAGCGGTGAGGCGGCGTGGGGACAGCGGGGGTTCAGCGGGGGTTCGGCGGGGGTTCAGCGGGACAGCGCGGGGAGCGCGGGCGCCGCTCCGGGGCCGCACCGGGGCCGCTCCGGGGCCGCACCGGGACCGCTCCGCCCGCGCCCCTCACGGCGCTGCCGCCGCCGCCGCTTCCGGGCGCGGCCAGGGGGGAGCCGCGGCTGTGTCGCGGGCCGCCATTGGCCGCGGGGGTCGCGCGGATGATGAGAGGAGGGCCCTGATTGGCTGGAGCGGCGGGCGGGGGGCGCGCGGGCAGCGCCGCGCTGGGGGAGGCCACGTGGAGACAGGGGACAGCGAGGGGACAGAGAGGGGAGAGAGAGAGGGGACAGAGAGGGGACAGAGAGGGGACAGCGGGGACAGAGAGAGGGGAGACAGGGGACAGAGAGAGGGGACAGAGAGGGGACAGCGGGGACAGAGAGGGGACAGCGAGGGGACAGAGAGGGGACAGCGAGGGGACAGAGAGGGGAGAGAGAGAGGGGAGACAGGGGACAGAGAGAGGGGAGAGAGAGAGGAGAGAGAGAGGGGAGACAAGGGACAGAGAGGGGACAGCGGGGACAGAGAGAGGGGACAGCGGGGACGGAGAGGGGACAGAGAGGGGACAGAGAGGGGACAGAGAGGGGACAGAGAGGGGACAGCGGGGACAGAGAGAGGGGACAGCGAGAGGGGAGACAGGGGACAGAGAGAGGGGACAGCGAGGGGACAGCGAGGGGACAGAGAGAGGGGACAGAGAGAGGGGACAGAGAGGGGACAGTGGGGACAGAGAGAGGGGAGAGAGAGAGGGACAGGGGACAGAGAGAGGACAGCGAGGGGACAGCGAGGGGAGACAGGGGACAGAGAGGGGACAGAGAGGGGACAGAGAGAGGGGACAGAGAGAGGGGGGACAGAGAGAGGGGACAGCGGGGACAGAGAGGGGAGAGAGAGGGGACAGAGAGAGGGGACAGCGAGGGGACAGAGAGAGGGGAGAGAGAGGGGACAGCGAGGGGAGACAGGGGACAGCGAGGGGGACAGCGAGGGGACAGCGAGGGGACAGCGAGGGGACAGCGAGGGGAAGCAGGGACAGAAAGAGGGACAGAGGGGACACAGAGAGGGGCCAGCGAGGGGACAGAGAGAGGGGCCAGCGGCTCTGGGGGCACCGGCCGGGGGCAGGCTCGGCTCCCATCCCCAATTCCCCAATCCCACGGAAGCTCTGCAGCCCCGGGACCCCCGGCCCCAAACCCCTCCCGGAGAATTCCCCAGACCCCAGGAAATTCCCGGAAAATCCCCGAGCTCCCCGAATCCCGGCAGTTCCCCCCCAAATCAGCATCCCCAGGATTTTGGGAAAAGACTTTTCCAGGGAAGTTTGGCCGGAGCCAAATCCAAAATCCCAAATTTCATTTATTTCCCACCAAATTAACGGCAGAAGGACTTGGGAGCTGTGGGATTATTGATTATTAATTATTATTCCCAGATCCCTGCTGTGCTTTTCCAGCTCATTCCCATTTTTCCCTCACCCTCCTGCTGCCCCAATACAAAAAGAAATCCCTAAAAACCCCAAATTCCCAGAGTTTGGGAGGATCTGGGAAGCTGGAATCCAGGCAGGATCAGGAATCCCAAATATTCCTGCAGGGGGGGACACGGGGATGATCCCAGAGAAAATCACCCCAAAGGCTGGAAGATCCTATGGATGCCACCCTAAAAGTGGGACAATTCCGTGGATATGACCTTAAAACCTGGAAAATTCCATGGATATCACCCCAAAACCTGGAAAAATCCAACGGATGCCACCCCAAAGTGATGAAAATTCCATGGATATCATCCCAAGGCTGGAAAATCCAATGGATCTCACCAAAAACTTGGACAAATCCAATGGACAACGTCCAAAACCCGGAAAATTCCAGGGATATCACCCAAATTTTGGGAATACTCCATGGATTCCATCCCAAAACTGGGAAAATTCTATGGATAACAGCCCAAAGCTGGAAAATCCAGTGGATATCAACTGGAAAAATCCAATGGAAACCACTCCAAACTGGACAAATTCCATGGACATCAACCAAAACTTGGAAAACCCCACGGATGCCATCCCAGAATGGGAAAATCCAATGGACATCACCCCGAACTGGGAAAATTCCATCCCAAAGCTGGAAAAATCCCGTGGACATCACCCCAAACAGCTTCCCTGGGTAAAACCCCATCCTGCTGGCAGCGGGAACGTCCCAGGATGGGAGAGACCCCAGAGTTCCTCAGATTCCTTTGGGATTCCTCGTTCCAGAGGCTCCCGGGGAAGGTTCTGGGATTTCCTGGCTCTTCCCTTAGGGAGAGGTGGGACTGGGGAAGGAATTCCTGCCTGGGAGGGAATGGGATGGGATTCCCTGGGAAGCTGAGGCTGCTCCTGCACCCCGGGAATGCCCAAGCAGGGAGGGATCCAAGGAGAACCTGGAGCTGCTTCCAGAGGGGCAAGGAGCCCCAAAGGAGCTGGAGAGGGTTTGGGATGAGGGATGGGAATTCCAGGACCCAGGGAATGGATTTGGGATTGGGGATGGGAATTCCAGGACCCAGGGAATGGATTTGGGATTTGGGATGGGAATTCCAGGACCCAGGGAATGGATTTGGGATTGGGGATGGGAATTCCAGGACCCAGGGAATGGATCTGGGATTGGGGATGGGAATTCCAGGACCCAGGGAATTAATTTAAACCGAGAAAGGGGAATCTGGGTGGGATTTTGGGAAGGAATTCCCGGCTGGAATGGGCCGGAATTCCCAGAGAAGCTGTTGGGATCCACTGCAGAATCCCAGGATTTGGGATGGATCCCTGAGATTCACCACAGACCCCCAGAATTTGGGATTCACCGCAGAGTTCTGGGATTCGGGACAGATCCCTGGATTTCACCCAGGTCCCTGGGATCCTCCACAGACCCCAGATCTCGCCAGGCTCTCAGCTTTCCCAGCAGGTTTTGGGGAGAAGCCCTGGATTCGGGCACTTTGGGACAATCCCTCGGGTTTCCCAGCGAATCCCAGAGTTTTCCAGGGGATCCCTGGGTTTTGGGGCAGACCCTTGGAGTTTAAAGGAACACACTCCCAAATTCTTCAGCAGATCCTGGGATTATCCCACAAATCCTCGGGATTCACTCAGAGCCTGGGGTTTTCCAGGAGAATTCCAGGATTTGGGGCAAACCCTCAGGATTTCCTGCAGAGCCTCGAGTTTTGGCACAAATCCCTGGATTTTGGGTCAGCCCCTCAGGTTTTGCCCTCCAGTTTAAAGCAGAGCCCCAACTTTTCTGACAGACTCTCAAATTCTGGGACAGACCCTCAGATTCCAGGACAAACCCTCCAATTTTGGGACAAACCCCTTGATTTTCCAGTAGAAAATCCCCCGAGTTTTCCAACAGACCCAGGATTTTCCAGCAGAGCCCCGAGTTTCCCTGCCACCCCTGAGGTTTTCCGGTGCATCCCCAGCTTTCCCTTCAGCCCCTCAGATTTTGGGACAAACCCTCCAATTTTAGGCCAAGCCCTCAGATTCTGCCCCAGAGCCTCAAGTTTTCCAGCAGCCCCTGGGATTTTTCCAGCAGATCCTCAGCTTTCCCCCAGCCCCTCAGTTCTCCCCAAACCCCTCAGCTTTTCCTGCATCCCAGCTTTTCCCTTCAACCCCTCAGCTCTTCCTGCAGCCCTCAGTTCTCCTCAAACCCCTCAGCTTTTCCCCAAACCCCTCAGCTTTCCCTGCATCCGTTTTTCCCTCCAACCCCTCAGCTTTTCCCCCAAACCCCTCAGCTTTTCCTGCATCCCTGTTATTCCCTTCGACTCTTAGGCTTTTCCCCAAACCCCTCAGCTTTTCCTGTGCCACTCAGTTCTCCCCAAACCCCTCAGCATTTTCTCACCCCCGTTTTTCCCCCAAACCCCTCAGCATTTTCTGCATCCTTCGCTTTCCCCCAAACCCCTCAGCATTCCCTGCATCCCTGTTTTTCCCTTCAACCACTCAACTTTTCCCCAACCCCCTCAACTTTTCCTGTACCACTCAGTTCTCCCCAAACCCCTCAGCATTCCCCACACATCCCCGCTCCCTTCCCAGCACATCCTCGTTCCTTTCTCTCACATCCCCGTTCCTTTTTCTTTTCCTTTCCGCTCACATCCCCGTTCCTTTCCCCTTTCCTTTCCCCGCACATCCCCGTTCCTTTCCCTTTCCTTTCCCCGCACATCCCCGTTCCTTTCCCCGTTCCTTTCCCCTTTCCTTTCCCCGCACATCCCCGCTCATTTCCCCTTTCCTTTCCCCGCTCCTTTCCCCTTTCCTTTCCCCGCACATCCCCGTTCCTTTCCCCTTTCCTCTCCCCGCACATCCCCGCTCCTTTCCCCGCACATCCCCGTTCCTTTCCCTTTTCCTTTCCCCTTTCCTTTCCCCGCACATCCCCGCACATCCCCGTTCCTTTCCCTTTTCCTTTCCCCTTTCCTTTCCCCGCACATCCCCGTTCCTTTCCCCTTTCCTTTCCCCGCACATCCCCGCTCCTCTCCCCGCACATCCCCGTTCCTTTCCCTTTCCTTTCCCCGCACATCCCCGCTCCTTTCCCCGCACATCCCCGTTCCTTTCCCGTTCCTTTCCTTTCCCCTTTCCTTTCCCCGCACATCCCCGTTCCTTTCCCTTTTCCTTTCCCCTTTCCTCTCCCCGCACATCCCCGCTCCTCTCGCCGCCTTTCCCCGCCCCGTGCCCAAAACTTTCTCCGTGTTTCCGGAGTGCCCCCGCGGGCCCGGCGCGCACCGGGGGACGGCGGCGGCGGCCTGGCCGTGCCGGGCCCCGGGGGCTCCCTCAGGGCCCCCGCGCCGCCCGCCGGCCCCGAGCGCGGCCCGGTGGCCCCGGTGGCCCCGGTGGTGGCCCGTCCCCTCCCCCACTCCCCTCCCCCGCCCTGCCAAGGCTCTGGCACCAATAATCCGCCTTTGCTGACATGCTCTGGTGGCTGTGCCTATCGGGCAACTCCCAGGATGCACTCCCGCTCCTCCCTGGCACCCCCTCACCCGTGCCCACCCTCCCCTCGGACTTCCCAACCTTTTCTTTCTGCTTTTTTTTTTTTTTAAGCTTTTTTTTTTTTTATTATCTCCACACACTGCCCCCGCCCCCCCCACACACCCGGCCTTACTTTCATCCCCCGTGAACCCCCCTGGCGCTCCGGCGCTCTCCCTCACCCGGCTCCCCGCGTCCCTCACGGGGTCCCCCCTCGCCGTGGGCGCCTTTTGGCCGCTCCCTTCTCCCCTCGCGGCCGTGCCCCTCACGAACCGCCCCGGATCCCCGTCCGCGGCGCTCCCCCGCGCTGCCCCGAGCCCCGAGCCGCCCTCCCGGGGAAGGGGGTGTGTGTGGGGGTGTCCCCCGGTCCCCGCGCCCCCGGGGGGGCGGCCGAGGCGCGGGTGTCACTCACTGTCCGGAGCCCCCTCGGAGCCGCCTCCTCCTCCTCCTCAGCGGGGCCCGGCCCGGACTGGGGCCGTGGGGGGAGGGGAGGCGGCTCCCTCAGGTGGCCACTGACAGGAGGGGGGGGCGGGGGGGGGCTGCGCGCGCAGGGGGACCCGCCCCCCCCACTCTCCGTCCCCCCCCCCATCCTCCCGCCCCTCTCCCCCCTCCCCCTCCGTGCCCGCCCCTCTCCCCTCCTCCCCTCCCCGGTGCCCCCCCCCGCCTCGCGACCCCCCCCCGTTGCCAGGCAGATTTGGGACACCCTCGCGCCCGGCCACGCCCCCTGCCCAGGCCTGGGGCGCTGCGTTGGGTGTTTTTTTTTTAATCTTTAAACTAATGATTGACAGCCGCGCCGGCAAATAAAAAGGTGGGTTGCCTGCCCTAGAGCCAATCGGCGCGAAGAGTCAGCCGTAGCCCCGCCCCCGTAGTAGAACCGTGATGAAAAGGCGCGGTCTGTTTTTGATTGACGGGCATATTGACCAATCAGCGGCGCGACCCCGTGGTGCGCGCCGCGCCCCTGCTGCGAGGGGGGAAAGAGGCGTGGACTAAATTTGATTGATAGCTGAAATATCCAATAGGAGACAGGGTTCAGCCAGGAGCAGCCAATGAGGGCGCGGCCCGCGGGGAAGGGGCGGCGCGGCGGGCCGGGCCCGGCGGCTCTCGGCGGTTCCCCCGGGGCCGGGCCGCGCCGGCTCCTCCCGGGGCCGGCTGAGGTGATGGCGGCGCGGGGAGGGGCCGGCCCGCCGCCCTTATCCGCCCGCGCAGGCCGCGCTGGGGCCGCAGATAGGGGGGGCCGGCGGCAGGAAGCGGGGGAGGCCCCGGGGCCGGCGGAGCCGGTTCTGCGGGCGGGGCGGCGGCCGGGCCGGCTGAGGGCCGGGACTCGCGGCGGGGCCGGGGAGCGGCACCGGGAGCCGGGACAGGGCCTCGTGCCGGGGATGAGGAGCGGCCGGCCCCGCTCGGTGACTCCGGGGCTGATCTGGGTCCGAGCGGCCCGGTCCGGTCCGGTCTGGCTGCTCCGCCGGGATCAGTCCCGGTGGGACCTGGGATCAGTCCCGGTGGGACCTGGGATCATTCCCGGTGGGATTTGGGATCATTCCCGGTGGGACCTGGGATCATTCCCGGTGGGATTTGGGATCAGTCCCGGTGGGATTTAACCCTGGGATCATTCCCGGTGGGATTTGGGATCAGTCCCGGTGGGATTTAACCCTGGGATCAGTCCCGGTGGGATTTAACCCTGGGATCATTCCTGCACGGATTTAATCCTGGGATTTGGGATCGTTCCCACTGGGATTTAACCCTTGGGATGATTCCCGCTGGGATTTGGGATCAGTCGCGGTAGGATGGGGTCATTCCCACTGGGATTTAGAATCATTCCCGTTGGGATTTGGGATCATCCCCTTCAGGATTTAACCCTTGGGATAATTCCCGTTGGGATTTGGGATCGTTCCCACTGGGATTTAACCCTTGGGATGATTCCCGGTGGGATCTCGGATCAGTCCCGGTAGGATGGGGTCATTCCCGCAAGGATCTGGGATCATTCCTGTTGGGATTTGGGATCGTTCCCTTCAGGATTTAACCCTTGGGATCATTCCCATTGGGATTTGGGATCATCCCCTTCAGGATTTAACCCTTGGGATCATTCCCATTGGGATTTGGGATCATCCCCTTCAGGATTTAACCCTTGGGATCATTCCCATTGGTATTTGGGATCGTTCCCATTGGGATTTAACCCTTGGGATCATTCCCATTGGGATTTGGGATCGTTCCCTTTGGGATTTAACCCTTGGGATCATTCCTGTTGGGATTTGGGATTGTTCCCACTGGGGTTTGGGATTGTTCCCAAAGGGATTTAATGCCACAGGTTTGGTTTCCCTTTTTCCTCTTTTCCTCCAAAATTCCAAGGAATTTCAGCTCCTCCCTCCCAGCCCTGCTCCATTAAAAAAAAAGGAGAAGCTGCCACGAGAAGCTATTAAATAATTTAATATACAATGGTAAAAAGCTCTGTACATTGGAATTTCCGCCGGGATTGGGGGATTTGGGGATTCCGGCGGCGGGAGGAGCCCCTGGGAGCTGGGATCAGCTCAGAGCTCCCACCCCAACCCCGCCCCGGAATTCCCAAGGGATTTTTCCGGCTGTTTCACCGATTCTGATGGATCTTCACGGGAGACTGAAGGCGGAAAATTGGGAATTTTGGGGAATTTTTGGGAATTCTGCTCCGTCCTCGGCGTCTCCGGGGGTGGGAAAGGCTCTTTTCCCACCTGGGGAATTCCCAAAGCTCCGCCCCAACCACAGCTCTCCGGAATTGGGATTTTTCCCAATTTTTTCCCCATTTTTTTCCGGGTTTTTCCCAAAGTTTTTGGGATTTGGCCGCCCTGGAAGTGCTCAAATGCAGGCGGGAGCAGCCTGGAATAGTGGAAGTGTCCCTGCCCTGGGATTGGGAACATCCCGAGGCTTCTCCAGCCCAAAACTTTGGGAATTTGAGCCCAAAATTCCAAGCTGGATCTGAGTTGGGCCTGAAATTCCAGAATATTCTGGAACGTTACGGAGTTAGAAAGGAAAATTTGGATTTCCTGGCTGGGATTTGGGAATTTCAGCCTTTCCCAAGCCAGGAAAGTTCCAAGGAAAAAGATTCCAAAACTTGTTTCACCCCAGAGGAAATAAAAACTGGGAATGTGCTTCCCAAAAAAGTCACAAACTGGGAAAACTGCCCCAGTTCCTGATGAAAATCCCCAGATCCCAAAATTCCTGGGATGGTTCTGTCACAGTGGGATCCCAAATGTCCCAAAAAACCCCTTGGGAGCCTCTGGAATTTCCCATGGGAATTCCAGCCCTGGATTCAGGCTGGAAAATCCCTGGATTTGGGAATTTTGGGGGATTTTTTTTCCCTGTTTTTTATGAGTTCCAATGGCACCAAGGATTTTCCTTAATCCCCAAAAAATCCAGAAAACTCTCAATCCTCAATCCCCAGAACTTCCAGGGATTTCCAGGTCCTTTGCAGACTTAGGACCAGGATTTCCATAGAAAAAAAACCTGGAAAATGCAAATTTTTTGGGAATGGGACCAAAACACCTCATCCCTGGAATGAATTCCAGAGGGAAAAGCTGAGGAATTTGGGTGGAAAAAAATTCCTTGCTCCGGAAAAAGATGGGATTTGGGAAGGAAAGACGATGGGAATGAGGGAATTTCAAAGGGATTTTTAGGGAATTTTAAGGTTCCTTCCCATCCAGGTGGGATTAAAAATTCCCCAAAATCTCTGGCAGTTCCAGGGCTTTGGTTTTCCTCGCTCCAAGAATTCCAGAGTTCTTTTCTCTCCCCCTTTCCCAGAAATCTGGAGAAATTCCAACTGGGAAAAACAACTCGGTTCCACCCCAGGCACTGCTGGGATCCTGGAAAAACTTCCAGCTTTTTTCTGGGATTCAGCATTCCCAGATTTCTGGGAAATCCAAAAAAAAAGAAAAACTGGGCTAAAACCAGGGAATTTAACCTGGAAAAGGGAACTTTGTGCCAAGGGCAAGGCTGGAATTCCATCCCAAACCTCTGCATTGGGATTTATTCCCAGGATTTGGGCATCCTTAAGGCACAGGTGGTGCCTTCAGCCTGGAAAAATTTGGGATCAGCAGGAAAGCTCCGGATTTTTCCCAATCCCAAAGGCGTGGGGAGAGCTGTGGCTGCGGGAGGGACATCCCAGGAAATCCTGGAATTCCTCCTTCCCAAAAAAATGGGAATTTCCCCTCGGGGAATTCCGGCTGGGAATCCAATCCGTGATTTCCTCACCCCCTTATCCCCGAGGATTCCCAGCCTTTCCTGGCAATTCCCTGCAGGATCAAACCTCGGGATTCACCTGGACATTCCCACCTGGAAAAGCAGCTCCGGAGGCTCTGGGAATCCCTGGAAAATTCCCGGGTTTTTCTCACTACCAGAGGGAATTCGGAAGCTTTCCCATGGATTTTTTTTTGTTTCTTTTCCCAAGTTTCTGATGCTTTTTTCTTTCCCCCTCACGGGATGTTGTTGGTGGATATCCTGGAGTTTTCCTGGAGTTTTTCCAGGAATTTTCCTGGAGCTTTCCTGGAATTCACAGCAGGCTGGCCAGGCTGGTGGTGGGGCCGTTCTGGGCCTGGAACTGGACTGGGGGGGGTCCGTCCGTCCACTGCAAGGGAAAAACGGGATCAGAACCCCCGGAAAAATTCCCAGAAAATCCCCTCAGCATCACAGATTTCCCAGGAAAACCCTCCCTGCCCCGGGGATCCCAAATTCCAACCCCACATCCTGCTGGGGTTTGGTTTTCCAGGAGTTTATTTGGGATTTCAAAGCCAAAATCCCAGGGAAAATGGGAAAAATTCCCTCAGGATCATGGAATTCCCAGGGAATCCCAAATTCCACCAGGGAACCCTGCTGGGATTTGCTTTTCCAGGTTTTTTTGGGATTTCAAAAGCCAAAACCCCACTGGGAGGGATTTGGATGATCCAGAGGGAAGAAAATCTCAACTTCTGACAGCACTAAAAAACCCTTCCAAAACCCAGTTTTTCCCACCCTGATCCCAATTTTCTTTGGGATTTTTTTGAGGGATTTCTTTCTGGGAATGCCAATTGCAGGATTCCAAGGATTGGGGAAGATCTGGATGATCCAGGGGGAAGAAAATCCCAAGTTTGGGGACGACAGCACTAAAGAAAACATTTAACAAAGTACAGAAATGACCTCGAGGGTCCTTTTTGCCCTGGGCAAAGGGGGAGTTTGGGGATTCTGGGCATGGCCGGGCTCTGACCGTGATCAGGTTGTGCTCGGGGAGGCTGCAGGCCTCGATGTGGTCCTGGAGCAGCTGCTGCGAGAAGTTCTGGTGCATCTGGGCGGCCTCGTGGGCATCCATGGCATTGCCACACGCCTTGTTCAGGTCTGGAAAAGGCCGGGAAATCCTGGGAAATCCTGGATTCACCCCAGCCCCACCTCGGAGCTCCCCCCAGCCCAAAAACCCTCCCTGGCTTTGGGCTCTGCACCAAAATCCCACGGATTCCCTGGGACTGCAGGGAAGAAGATCCCAAAGTTGCCTCAATTTGAGGCAAAATCTGCCCCACAAGTTCCACAGAGATCCTGAATCTTTCCCTTTTCCAAAGGAATTCTTGGGATCCCAGCCCATTCCCTCCCCACCCTCCCAGCAAGAATTCCTTCCCAAAATCCTCGTTCCCATCCCAAACCCATTCCCTGTGTCCCACCCCTCCATCCCCTCTCCCAAACCCTCCCCAGCTCTCCTGGAGCCCCTTCCCCCTCTGGAATCAGCTCCTGGACCTGCCCATTCCCAGCCTTGGCATCAGCTCCACGCTCTCCTTGGCATTCTCGCCCTCCCTGAGGCTCCATCCCAGTTTTCCAGGATAATCCCAGATCCCTGATTACCCCTGGAGCCGCCCATTCCCATTCCTGGGATAATCCCCCATCACTCCTGCCCTCCCTGAGGCTCCATCCCAGTTTTCCAGGATAATCCCAGATCCTGAATCCCCCTGGAGCCGCCCATTCCCATTCCCCAGCCCCTCCCGGCCCCCGGCTTTACCCCGGAGCAGGGCAGAGGACCAGAGCTGCACAGACATGTCCGGGATCTTGCTGGCCAGCTGCATGGCTGGCACCACCATGTTGTTGCTTTCCTAGGAAAATCGGGAAGGGAAAGGGGAAAGTTGGCATCCTGGGGATTTTTCCCGCCCTTTCCAGCACGGATTGAGTGGAAAAGGTGGAAAATTCCAGGTGGGGAATTGGGTTTTTGGATGGGAGGCAGGAAAATGTTCTAGATTCCCAAGGATTTCTTGGGATTGAAGGGAATAAAATCCCAAAATTCCCAGGGATTCCCTGTGATGGAAAGGAATCAGATCCCAAGGATTTGCTGGGATTGAAAGGAATAAAATCCCAAGATTCCTAAAGATTCCTTGGGATTGTAGGGCAATGGATTCCCAAGGATTCCCCAATTTCAGTCGGGATTTTTGGGGGGATTTGTTCTGGGAATGCCAGTTCCAGGATTCCAGGGACTGGGAGGGTTTTGGATGATCCGGGGGGATAGAAAATCCCAACTTTTGATGCGACAGCACTAAAAAACCCCTTAAAAATCCCATTATTTCCAGCCGTATCCCGGTTTCCTTGGGATTTTTTTGGGAATTTTTTCTGGGAATGCCCCTCGCGGGACGCAGGGCTGGGGAGGGCTCTGCAGTCACCCTGTGGTTGCCCAGCACGTAGAAGATGTGGCCCAGCAGCACCAGCGAGCAGGCGGTCAGGCGGTTCAGGTCCTCGGCGTTCGACATCTTCAGCGTCTCCCGCAAAAAACGCCTGGAAAAACGGGGAAAACGGGAAAAACGGGATTGGAGCTCCCCTGAGCAGCCTGGGGTGACTCCTGCAGGGATGGAGGGGCAGCAGCTGGGAGAGGGGGGCTCAGAGAAAGGGAATCCCTGGGTTTTCCCTTGGATCGGGCCCTTGGAAGGTGCAGATCCCTGGGATGGAAAGGAGTGGGAGGAACGAGATTCCTGGGGCTTCCCTGGGATTAAAATCCCAAATTTCCCCAGGATTCCAGGGAATAACAGTCCCAGAATTCCCAAGGATTCTTTGGGATTGCAGGGAATGACATCCCAAGGATTCCCCGGAATTGAAGGGAATTAAAATGCCCAAAATTCCCAAGGGTTCCTAGGGGGTTCCAGGGAATAAAAGCCCCAGATGACCAAGGATTCCCAGGGATTGCAGGGAAAGATTCCTAAGGATTCCCAAGGAAAGAGCTCGACCCCCCCCACATCCCTGCTCTTCCCCCCCGGCCAATCCAGGAGAAATCCATCGGAACGGGATGGACACAAAGCCTTGGCATCCCCGCTCCCATCCCAAAAAAGCCAGGGGGACTTTTCCCCCATTTTCCCCCATTTTCCCACTTTTCCCAGTGGTGGAACTCACTTGGCCTCGTTGTATCTTCCCTGGAAAAAGGAGAAGAGCCCTCGGATGTAGAAGGCTGCAGCCCGCAGACAGTGAGAACTATGGAAAAAACCATGGATGCCTCAGGATCCCACCCCAAAATCCTCCCGGGCTTCCCCTTGGAAACAAGTTGGGTTTTTTCCCCTAATTTGTTGAAAGTCTTGCTGCAAATCCGTCATTCCCAGCCCAGAATGTTGGGATTTCTGGGAATTCTCACCTCACTGGGAAGTTGTGGTCGGGATTTATCCTTTCCAATAAACTGTAGAGCTGGAAAATGGGAGAGGAAAAGGAAAAATCGATTTTCCAAGGAAAAATCAACACCAAAACAGTGAAATTCCACCCAAACCGGCCCACATTTATCCCAATATTGGGAATTTTAGGCTTGTTTTGATCCCAAAAATCCAAGTTTTATCCCAAATCTCCTCCAATTCCACAGCATTTCCTGGAAAATTGTATTCGCACGGAAAACTTGGGGCTGGTGGATCTGATAATGAATTTGGTATCGTATTTGATTAATGAAAACCAGAATTTAACTACAGAATTCACAAATTTTAAGGATGTTTTGTGCTCCCCCCATGAAGGAGCTGCTGCCAGCAAGGCCCTGA
Organism: Calcarius lapponicus; assembly: GCA_039654755.1. NCBI lineage: Eukaryota > Metazoa > Chordata > Aves > Passeriformes > Fringillidae > Calcarius > Calcarius lapponicus. The sequence continues at coordinate 10,559,308 of JBBFKN010000011.1, forward strand.
TGGCAAAAATACCCAGAAAAAGGCAAATCCCAGGAATTTTCTCCACAGAAAACTGGGATTTCCCACTCCCCTGATGAAGAAGCTGCTGCCAGCAAGGCCCTGATGGCAAAACTGCCCAGAAAAGGGTAAATGCCAGGGATTTTCTGCCCAGCTCACCTCCTGGTGCCGATTGCCCTCGCGGATGTAGACGCTGGCCAGGTTGGTGACGATGAACGCCCACAGCTCCTGGTGGGTTGTGAGCTGCAAAGGAGAAAATTCCCAAACGTTTCACTCTTTTCCTCATGATTTGTTCGCTCCCATTAAAAACTCCTGGCTTAAAAAGCCAGAAATTGATATTTTAATGTTAAAAATCCCCCCCCACCAATCCAAGGAAAATTGTTAATCAGTGATGGAATTAAGGAAGGTTTCCCTTCCAAATTCAAATTGCCATCCTTAAGTTTCCAGGAGAAAATTTGGGAGTGGAATCTCACCCTCAGCGCTGTAGTAAACTGTGCTTCTGCATTATCCATGCAGTTGACAGAGATGCAGTAGAGACCCTGGAAAAGAAAAGATATTTTTGGAAATGCAGCCCAAAACATTCCCAAAACCATGGAAATATTGGGATAACAGCAGGAAAAAGGGAGCAACAAGTCTCAGGTGTGGGGAAAATAAGGAATTTCCCCAAAATGTCCTTTAAAATGATTTTTTCATGGGGAAAAAAACTTAATTTAGCTAAAAAATCTTTATTAAAATTGTGGAAAATTCAGTATTCACTACAAAAACCTTTCACCTTCTATAATTCCCACATAAAGCCATCTTCAGTGGGCACAGCTGAAATCCCTGGATTTCCCCTTTCCCAGCTGATTCCTCCCGAATTCCCCCTCCCGTCATGACAGAGCTGCTGCCAGACAAGGCCTTGATGTCAAAAACACCCAGGAAAAGCCAATCCCAGGAATTTTCTCCACAGAAAGATGGGATTTTTCTGGAGAGACAGTGGGAAGTGCCCCTGCCGGCCCAAGCCGTGCTGGAATTCTGTTCCCCAGGGGTTTCCAGGTGGGGATGGGCTCCCCCAGCAGGGCAGGGTGCAGATCTGGGATTCCCGGTTGGACCCCGACTCACCAGGAGCGTGTGCAGCTGGGCAGCGTGGTTGGAGAAGAGCCTGGGAGACTGCTGGCACAGCTGGCAGACCTGGGAGATCTGGGCAAGAACAGAGTCCCCATTGCTGACAGCTCCCCTCAGCTCTGTGCCCCAAACCCGCTCCTTGCACCCCTCGCGGAGCAACGAGCGGCTCTGGGAGCTCCAGTCCTGGAGGGAAGGGGAGGCTGGCTGTGCTGCCAGCACGGGAGAAGGGATTTCCTCACATCCCTCCCACCTTCCAGCTGCTTTGGAATGGTTTCCTCCACCCCCTGGAATTCACAGCCACGGATCCCTCCTGAAACGCTGCAGCTTTTCCAGGAAAAGTGGGATAAAACCTCCCAAAATCTGGGATTGGGATGAGTTTCAGGAGGCTGAATCCCTCCTCGTTCCCAGCACATTCCCAGCACATTCCCAGCAAAGCTGACAGCAGGGGTTGGATGATCCAGTCCCAGGACGGATTCCCAGGACTTTAAAATTATTGGGAAAACGGGAAAAAAGTCCAGTTTCCTCTGGAACAACCCAAATGAGCCAGGAAAGAGGAGGAAAAGAGGAATGGGAAAAACTGGGAAATGCCTGGACAAGGCAGGAACCTGAAGAGGAAGGGGCCACTCTGGAAGAGATGGAATGGGAAAAACCACTGGAATCAGCCTGGAATTGCCACCAGGAAGGTGTCAATCCAACCAGTTACTGATTATCCCATGATCCATTCCAAAGGGCCCTGAAATAAACACTAAGAGGAGCCAATCCCACATTTCCCAGGCCCTGAGCCCCACCAAGGCTGGCTGTATCCACGAGTAACTCGGCAGGAACTCCCACTGAGCCCAAAACTGCACTTCCCACGTTTTAGAGGCTGTTCCTAGAGAATATTCCCATTTCTTTGGGAGCCATTCCCAGGCAGGAAATGCTGGAATTCCCACGTTACCTCCTGCAGGGCTGTGGCTTTGTGTCCCGTGACCAGCCTGCACATGATGATGTGTTCCAACAAAATCACTTGGAATGAGGACAGGATGGGGCTGCAGTCCAGCACTGCCAAAGGAGCAGGAGCAATTCCATCAGGGATTTAGGGAATTATTCAAATCCCACCAAAAAAACCCCAAAAAGTTGAATTTGTACTCCAAAGCCACCACCCCGCCTTAAAATCAGGGGTTTAGTTTTAGTCCTAGGCTGACCCAGCAGCTCAACAGGGCTGTGGGACAGGTTTAAATGAGGAATAAATAACAGGGTTTTCCAGGATTTTCCTGGAATCCAGCTGAATTCCAAGCCCTTTTTCCTTACTTTTGAGCTTCTCCAGCTGCATGAGGGCTTTGTCCGTGTATTTCTGGGCCTTCTCCAGGTAGCCCGCCTGCATGGAATGCATCACTGTCACCTGCAGGGAAGCACAGCAAGGATTATCCCCCTCAGGAATTCCCCTGGGATGCAATTCCCACAGCAGAAATCCCTGGAAAAGTCCTGGAGCACCCCAGGGCAGTGGGAGGTGAGACTGAGAGGGTGGGAATGGATGATTTGAAAGCTCCTTCCCACCCCAGCTATTCCGTGATTCCCAAAATTTGTCTGTGCAGAGACGGAAGGGCTGAGAATTCATAGAATTCCTCAAATCCCAGACTTTTTACCGAGGATTGGAATAATCTCCAAGAAATGGAACAAATCCTTCAGCAATTCCAAGTCCAGCTCTCCTCGTGTTGATAAAATTAAGCCAAAGTGGTTCTGCTTTGTACAAATGACTCAATTTTCATTTTAATCAGGTATCAATTAATCAATTAATGAGTTATTATTTAATTAATTCCCATGTGCAGGCTGGAATCTCCTCACACACTGAACAGCCCCCTCAGCATCACCCCACGGATGCCGAGGGAGAACCAGCACCAAGCAGCTAATAAAATAAGCCAAAGTGGCCTCACTTGTACAAATACCTCCATTTTTACTTGATTTGGGTATCAATTAATCAGTTAGTTATTAATTATCAATTATTTATTAATTAATTCCCATTTCCAGCCTGCAATCTCCTTGCACACCGAGCAGCCCCCTCAGCATCACCCCACGGACATTGAGGGGAAAACAAGCACAAGCAGTTGATAAAAATTAAGCCAAAGTGGCTCTGATTTGTATAAATAACTCCATTTCCATTTAAGTCAGGTACATTAATACACCATTTAACAATTAATTAATTAATTGATTCCCATTTCCAGCCTGCAATCTCCTCGCACACTCAGCAGCCCCCTCAGCATCACCCCAGGGTCGCTGAGGGAGAATCGGCCCAAAGCAGCCACAAACCCCGTCCCTGCTGGCTCCAAACCCTCATTAGCCCTCATTAATTAGCAATGAGCAGTAACGAGAGGCTCTCACCAGGTAGACCAGCACACACATGTGCTCCTTGGGCAGCCAGTGGAAGAGGTCTGCGGGGTTGCTGGGCAGGATCTCGTCGTCGTGCAGGGTGGAGATGGTTTGGATGCACTGCTGCAGCTGCTTCAGGCACGGCTTCACGCTCTTCACCTGCCAGCACACAATTCCCGGGGAATTCCTCACCTCCCCACTGCTGGAATGCTCTGGGAGAGGGGAAACCTCCCAGCAGTGGCAATTCCCACATTTAGGGCGTTGGGTGAGGACCGATGACACCCAGCGCTGCACGGGGTGAACGGCAGCAAGGGATGCTCAGAATATTCCCAGAATCCCCCAAAATTCCTTTACTCCCTCCAACACACCAGGGAAGCAACAGACACCAGCATGGATATAAAAATATCACGGACGACATCTCCAAATTAACGTGATTTCCTCACTCTTCATTTAATTTGGGAACAAAACCAACAGGAGTTTGCTTCAATTACAAAAAAAACCCAAAAATCCTCTCAGGGCTGATTTTTTATGGAATATCCCTGTCCCAAACTCCCAGCTGGAGCGTGGCACGTACCTGGCCGGCATCCAGGTAATGTGTGACCTGCAGGACCAGGAAGAAGACCCTGAGGGATTCCTTCTGGATGGGATTGCCCTGCCAGTTCTCCACGATCTGCCCACACAGCGTCAGCAGCGGGTGAACCTCCTGCAGCTTCCTCTCCATCAGCAGCAGCTGCAATTCCCAAGGAAAACCCAGGAAAATTCGTCAGGATAAACCCTCAGGGAGTGACAATTCCCCATGGAAAACGGGGCTGCTTCAAACCTGAACTGCCCAAAGCCAGGCTGGAGCTGCCTGCGATAGTGGAAAGTGACCCTAGTTCTTCCAAGCCAAACAATTCCATGGATTCTCCAATTCCATGGATTAGGATCAGAATATTCACCTGATTCCCACCTTTTTTCCCAGCTTTTGCATCCCTCATTACAAAAGCTCCAGTGAAAATTTCCAACAATCCTTTTATTTTTCCCAGAAAAAAAAAAATAGGGGAAAAAGCTGGATTTATCCTCAAGAATTCTGCTTATCCCTCCCCCAAACTAATAAAAAAAAAAAATCCTCTGGAATTTACAATTCAACGGGAAATAATTTATTTTAAGAAGAGCTCCAACTCACCATCCCCTTGCTGAGCAGAAAGAGGGCTCTGGAATGAAAGAAAATAAAGTTAAATTCCAAAAGAAATTACTCCATCCACAAAAACACCCTGGGGGAAAAAAATCTCCCTTTTTCTCCCTCTAAAAATGGGGAAAAAGAGGTTTAAGGGAATTGATAGAGGAATTCCTGGGGAATTTGGGGAGGAGATCCCAGGGAATTCAGGCAGGAAGCCCAGGGAATTTGGGGAGGAAATCCCAGGAATTGTGTTGGGAAATCCCAAGGGACTCAAGGAAGAAATCCCAGGGAATCCAGGCAGGGAATCCCAGGGAATTCAGGCAGGGAATCCCAGAGAATTCAGGCAGGAATTCCCAGGGAATTCAGGCAGGGAATGCCAGGGATTCAGGCAGGGAATCCAGGCAGGGAATCCCCAGGGATTCCAGGCAGGAATTCCCGAGGAAGGCAGGGAATCCAGGCAGGGAATCCCAGGGATTCAGGCAGGGAATGCCAGGATTCCAGGCAGGAATTCCCGAGGAAGGCAGGGAATCCCAGGGAATCCAGGCAGGGAATCCCAGGGAATCCAGGCAGGGAATCCAGGCAGGGAATCCAGGCAGGGAATGCCAGGCAGGGAATCCAGGCAGGGAATGCCAGGCAGGGAATGCCAGGGATTCAGGCAGGGAATGCCAGGGAATCCAGGCAGGGAATGCCAGGGATCCAGGCAGGGAATGCCAGGGAATCCAGGCAGGGAATGCCAGGATTCCAGGCAGGAATCCCCGAGGAAGGCAGGGAATCCAGGCAGGGAATCCAGGCAGGGAATCCAGGCAGGGAATCCCAGGGATTCAGGCAGGGAATCCAGGCAGGGAATGCCAGGGATCCAGGCAGGGAATCCAGGCAGGGAATCCAGGCAGGAATTACCGAGGAAGGCAGGGAATGCCAGGGATCCAGGCAGGGAATCCAGGCAGGGAATGCCAGGGATCCAGGCAGGGAATGCCAGGATCCCAGGCAGGGAATCCCAGGGATTCAGGCAGGGAATGCCAGGATTCCAGGCAGGGAATCCAGGCAGGGAATGCCAGGGATTCAGGCAGGGAATGCCAGGGTTCCAGGCAGGAATTCCCGAGGAAGGCAGGGAATCCAGGCAGGGAATGCCAGGGATCCAGGCAGGGAATGCCAGGATTCCAGGCAGGGAATGCCAGGATTCAGGCAGGGAATGCCAGGATTCAGGCAGGGAATGCCAGGATTCAGGCAGGGAATGCCAGGATTCCAGGCAGGGAATCCCAGGGATTCAGGCAGGGAATGCCAGGATCCCAGGCAGGGAATGCCAGGACTCCAGGCAGGGAATCCAGGCAGGGAATCCCAGGGATCCAGGCAGGGAATGCCAGGATTCAGGCAGGGCTCTCACCGGGTGTACTCGGAGCCCACCACGCGCGCGTACTCCGCCCCCACGCCCAGCAGGTCGCAGGCCGACACCAAATCCTTCTCCAGCGTGTGCAGTTGCTGAAAAATGGGAATAAAAATGCCATGGGAATCCAGCATTTGCTCCATGGATCCCCCAAAAAACGCCGTTATCCCTGGATTTACAAATTCCTGCTCCTTAAAGGGGTTTTAGACCCGTATTCCAAAGAAATCCGTGAGGTTTCCAAGGATTTGTCTGAGCCCAGAAAGATTTTTAATCTTCAAATTCCTAATTAATGAGGAATTGGTTAAAAGTTGGAGGCAGATCCTGCAAAGAGTGAAAATCCAGGGGTGATCAGATCCCAACAGGGATCGTCACACTGGAGCAAAATCTTTCCCAGCAAGAGGAGCCCCAAAGGTGTGCTCCCAAATTTTATCACTTTCCCAGACTCAGGTGGGAATTCAGGAAGAGGCTCCAAGGAAATGGGAAATCAGGGAAAAATGGGAAGCTCCAAAGAGAGGAAAACCTTCAGAGTCCTCAGGATGAACTCCTGGAAAACTAAACATTTCTCAATTTCTGGAAGACTAAATATTCCTTAATCTATAGGAAATTAAATTCTTTTTCCATAAATACACTTCAATGTGTCTCTATTCTCACTAATATTTTTAATTTAGAAATATTCTGGGGCGTGCTCCAGAGCGGGAACAAAAATTTTCCTTGGATTCTTTTCCTTGGATACTTTTTCTCCTTCTCCCACCCCTCATTAAATATAAAGCCATCCACACTTCCAAGCCCAGGAAGATAAACCCCAAAATGGATTTTTTTCCCCTCCATCCTTGGAATCCCAGCTCCCTAATTCCCACAGAGTGATCCTGGCTGATTCCTTGATCCAATTCCCACCGTGGATTTGCCTTTTCCCTCCCCACAGGGGATCAAGGGGTAAAATCCACCCATGAACAGCAATTGTCTAGGGAATAACAGAACACAAGGTTCCCGGGCTGTCTGGAACGGGGATCCAGGATGTTCTGCAGGATTTCCCCCCAGGGAATCGCTGCTGCACGGACTCACAGCCAGCTGGAAGAGCAGCCTGCAGTGCCAGTAGGGAGTCTGCTGGGAGATCTGGATGGCTTTGCGCAGCAGGGGCTTGGCCGTGTCCACGGAATTCTGCAACACAGACCCGGACCCTGGGACCCCACAGCCCTGGGATTTCCTGGGAAACCGCGCTGGGGAGGGCTGGGAGGCCGCGACCAGAGCGTCGGAGGCAATAAAAATAAAATGGGAGCAGTTTGGGGCTGTGTGGCCTTGGAATGTCCAAGGTAGGGCTGGATAAGATTGGAGGAATCTGGGGTTTGGGGAGGACTGGAGGAATCTGGGGTTTGGGGAGAACTGGAGGAATCTGGGGTTTGGGGAGAACTGGAGGAATTCAGGATTTGGGGAGGACTGGAGGAATCCGGGCTTTTGGGAGGACTGGAGGAATCTGGGATTTGGGGAGGACTGGAGGAATCCGGGGTTTGGGGAGGACTGGAGGAATCTGGGATTTGGGGAGGACTGGAGGAATCTGGGGTTTGGGGAGGATTGGAGGAATCTGGGGTTTGGGGAGGACTGGAGGAATCTGGGGTTTGGGGAGGACTGGAGGAATCTGGGATTTGGGGAGGACTGGAGGAATCTGGGATTTGGGGAGGACTGGAGGAATCTGGGGTTTGGGGAGGATTGGAGGAATCTGGGGTTTGGGGAGGATTGGAGGAATCTGGGATTTGGGGAGGACTGGAGGAATCTGGGGTTTGGGGAGGACTGGAGAAACCCCAATTCGAGGGACACAGAGGGGTTCTGGGGGGTTTCTCTCACCTCCTGGCAGTAGAGCTCTGACAGCAAACTGGCTGCCTCAAACTTCACATCTTCAAACTGGGGGATCTGGGACCGGGGTTAAGGGAACCACAAAATCTGGGTGGGAAACAGCAGCAAAGCCTCCAAAACCCCTCAGGAAAATGGGGACGAGATGGGATTTAAGGTCCCTTCCCACCCAAACTCCGTGGTTCTGTGATGAAGCCGATTAAAACACCCATTCCATGCCCCCATCCCTGGCTCTTGAGGTGTTTCTGGAGTTTCCTCGGAGCTGTTTGGAGCTGGGAGCCCTTCCTGGATCCCGGGAAAAGGATACCTGCTGGGATATCAGCCACTGCAAAAGAACACAGCGGGTTAGGCTGGCACTAACGCCCACCAGAACCGCCCTTGCACCCTCCCACTCCGTGCCAGGAGCCTCCCACCGCCCCTCTGCCCTGCTCCTCAACTTTTCCAGCGGCCAGCACCCCTCGGCCGCCCCTCCCGCTGCCTCTTTATCTCATCCAAGCGCCCAGACCCCCATCCCCACCACCCCCAACCCTTTCTCCGTGCAGCGGCACTCCCCGTTCCGCCCTTGCCGAGCCCCCCGTGCGCCCCAGGGCCATCCCGGCCCCGCTCACCGCCTTCTCCAGGTGCCCGCGGGCCTGGTCGCCGTTGCGAGTGTGGTGGTAGAGGACGGAGCCGAGCTGGAGGTGCGTGCGGGCCTCCATGCGGGCCGGGGGCTTGCGGGGCAGCACGGCCTGCAGGCAGTGAACGCACAGCCGCACCTTGGGCGGGCTGGACGTGCGGAAATGCTCGGCCAGGCCCAGCAGCGCCAGGTACCACGACTCGCCCGCGGCCGCGCCGCCGCCCGACCCCGAGCCCGGCGCAGGCCCGGCTGCGCCGCCGCCGCCTCCGGCACCTCCGCCGCCGCCTCCGGCACCACCCGCGGCTCCCGCCGCCTCCCCAGAGCCGCTCCCGCCGCCTCCCGCCGGCTGCGGCGGCTGCTGAGGCGGCGGCGGCTGCTGAGGGGCCGCCGCGCCCGCCGCCACCGCCGCCATCTTGGGGCCGCCGACAACACCGCCGCGGGGCGCGGGGCACGACGGGACTTGGAGTCCGAGCGCCCCAGGCGCGGAGGGGAGGTGGGAGTTGTAGTCTGCTCTTTCGCACCGATCGGATGCGGGGCGAACCGGGGAATGACCGTAGCGGCGGAGCCGCCAGAGCGGGGTGGCTCGGCCGCCCCATGAGCGGGGCTCGGTGCGGCGGGAGAAGCGGGGAGAGCGGCGGGATGGCCCCTTGAGGAACTACATCTCCCAGGGGCGCTTGCAGCGGCGCGGCCCCCCGGCGCGGCGCGCCCGGCGCGGGGCACGCTGGGACGGGGGCTCCAAAATGGACAACCACAGGGATGCGCCAGGTACGGCCCGGCCCGGGCGGCTCCCGGCTCTGCCCCGGCCCTCCCGGGGCTCCGTCCCGCTCCTCCCGCCTCGCTGCCATCCCCCGGCGCGGCCCCACCGCCCCCGGGGCTCCGGGAGCCGGGTGTGGGGGTGTGCGCCCGGGCTGGGGGTGTGCCGGCAGGGTCGGGGGCTGGGGGAAGCTCCCCCCGTTAAATTCGCTCCTTTTTTCCCGTAGCGGAGCCGAGCCGGGAGTTCGGGATGGATCCCCGCGTTCGTTCCCTGCTCGTTTTCCCCTAGGGAAGCCGAGCTCATGGTTCGGGATGGCTCCTCTGTTAATTTCCCCGCGTTTTCCCACAGGAAAATCGAGCCTGTGGTCCGGAGTGGTCTCCCCGTTATTTTTCCTCCTCTTTTCCATCAGGGAAACAGAGCCGGTGGTTCGGGGAGGCGCCACTGATGATTTTTCCTCTCCTTTTCCCACAGGAAACCCAACTGTTCATTCCCTCTCTGTTCCCATAGGAAAGCTGAGCTGGTGGTTCGTAGAGACCCCACTGCGGATTTTTTTTTCGCCTTTTTTGTTTTTATAGGGAAGCTGAATTTGGGATGGTCCCACAGTTTATTCCTTCCATTTTCCCACAGGGAGAGCAAGCCTTGTTTGGGGATGATGCCCGTGTTAAACTCCCCTCTTTTCCCGTAGGGAATACGAGCCATGATTTGGGATGGTTTCCCCGTTAATTCCCCTCTTTTTCCCACAGGGCGTGCGGCCCTCGGTTCAGGATGGCTCCTGTTAAATCCCACCTTTTTCCACAGGGAGGACCAGCCTTGGTTTGGGATGGTCTCCTCATTAATTCCCTCCTTTTCCCTCAGGGAAGCTGAATTCTGGATGGTCCCCACGCTAATCCGGCCCTTTTTCCTCAGGGAATGCACCCCTCATTCCGGACAGTTCCCAGGCTAAATCCTGCCTTTTCCCTCAGGGAAGGTGACCCTGGATTCAGGATGCTCCCCATGCTAACCCAGTCCTTTTCCTACATGGAATGTGCCCCTGCATTCAGGGAATGAGCCCCTTCATTTGGGATGATCTGTGTTAATCCTGCTTTGTTCCCCTCGGGAAAAAATCACGCTTCTTTTCCCCCTCAGGTTGCCCTTGATTCCTGGCAATTCCCGAGTTAATTCCTGCCCTTTTCCCTTGGGGAATGCACCCCTGATTCCTGACAGTTCCTGTGGTAATTCCCATCTCTTCCCTCAGTGGGAACGTGCACCTGCTTCCAGACTATTCCTGAGTTAATTCCCACCCTTTTCCCTCAGGGAATGGCCTCTGGTTCCCTACAATATCCGTGCTAATTCCTACCCTTTTCCCTCAGGGAATGCGCCCCATATTCCGGAGAATTCCCATGCTAATTCCCGCCTTTCCCCTCAGAGGGAATGCTCCCCTGATTCCACACAATTCCCGATTTAATTCCCGCCCTTTTCCCTCAGGGAATGCATCCCTGATTCCGGACTATTCCGTGCTCATTCCCACCCTTTTCCCTCAGGGAATGCACCCCCGATTCCTGACAATTCCCGTGGTAATTCCCACCCTTTTCCCCCAGAGGGAATTCCGCCCAATTCCCGCTGTAATTCCCGCCCTTTTCCCTCAGGGAAGGCGAGCCGGTGGTTCGGCGTGTCGCAGTCCAAGTCGGCCAAGACGAGCGTGAACATCCTGCAGCAGGAGGAGCTGATTGCCCAGAAGAAGCGGGAGATCGAGGCCCGGCTGGAGCAGCAGGCGCGGCAGAACTCGCTCAGCATCCCGCAGCTGCCGCTGCTCGGAGAGTGCGTGGGGAGCCCGGGCACTGCACTGCCCGCAGGGAGGGTGGGCAGGGCAGCTGGGGAGGAAAATCACAGTTCTGGTGGAGCAAAGGGGATAATCCCAATTTTAATGGAGCAAAATCCCAGTTTTGGTGGAGCAAAGGGAGGATAATCCCAATTTTAATGGAGCAAAATCCCAGTTTTGGTGGAGCAAGGGAGGATAATCCCAATTTTAATGGAGCAAAATCCCAGTTCTGGTGGAGCAAAGGGGGATAATCCCAATTTTAATGGAGCAAAATCCCAGTTTTGGTGGAGCAAAGGGGGATAATCCCAATTTTAATAGAGCAAAAGGAGAAAAAATCCCAGTTTTGGTGGAGCAAAGGGGGATAATCCCAATTTTAATGAAGCAGAAGGAGGAAAATCCCAGTTTTGGTGGAGCAAAGGGGGGTAATCCCAATTTTAATGGAGCAGAAGGAGGAAAATCCCAGTTTTGGTGGAGCAAGGGAGGATAATCCCAATTTTAATGGAGCAGAAGGAGGAAAATCCCAGTTCTGGTGGAGCAAAGGGGGATAATCCCAATTTTAATGGAGCAGAAGGAGGAAAATCCCAGTTTTGGTGGATTAGGGAACAAAATGCCCAGTTTTACTGGAGCAAGGGGAGGAAAATCCCAGTTTTTGTTGGAGTAAGGAAGGATAATCCCAATTTTAATGGAGCAGAAGGAGGAGAACCACTGTTTTGGTGGATTAGGGAACAAAAAGCCCAGTTTTACTGGAGCCAGGGTAAGAAAATCCCAGTTTTAGTGGAGCAAAGGGAGGGAAATCCCAGTTTTGGTGAAGCAAGGAAGGAAAATCCCCATTCTAATGGAGGAGGAAGGAGATTTGGGGTTCTTTTGGGAATTCGGTGGTGGGTGAGGAAAATGACCAGCTCCAGGAGCTTTTCCTGTCCCCAGTCCCACATGAGAAGGGCAGGGCAGCTCCCAAATTCCAGCTCCTGTTTTCCTGTCCCTGCTCAGTGACGATGGCTCCGAGAGCGAGGCCTCCGTGTCCAACAAGTTTGTGAACGATGGGAGCTTCCTGCAGCAATTCCTGAAGCTCCAGAGGGAAAAATCCAATGCTGGTAGGTCCTTCCTTTCCCAGTCCAAACTTGGAATTCCCAGGAGTTCTGTCCCCTTCATTCTCCCCTCAGAAACTGCCCCAAATCCCCCCAAAAATTCTGGGAATGCCCCGGCTCCAAACCTGGGGAAGAAGCAGCTGAAGCAGTGCTGGAGCCTCTCCCAGCCCAAAGCCAGGATTCCCAGGAGGAATTTCCCTTCCTTCTCTCCTCAGAAAATGCCCTAAATTCCCCTAACAATTCCAGGAGTACCGCAGCCCAAACCCCAGGATTCCCAGGAATAATTTCCTTTCATTTTCTCCACAGAAAAATCCTCCAACAACTCCAGGAATGCCCCAGCTCCAAACCCCAGAAAGAAACAGCCAAAGCAGGCCCTGAGCCAGACGCTCCAAGCTTGGAACCTTTCCCACCCCAAACCCAGGACTTCCAGGAGTAATCTCCTCTTTATTTTCCCCTCAGAAACTTCCCCAAATCCCCCAAACAACCCCAGGAATGCCCCAAACCCAGGAAGAAGCAGCCGGGTCAGGCCTGGAGCCTTTCCCACCCCCAAACCCAAGAATAATTTTCTTTTGTTTTCTGCACAGAAAGTGCCCCAAATGCCCCAAACAGCGCCGGGAATGCCCCAACCCCAGGATTCCCAAGAATAATTTTGCTTTGTTTTGTGCACAGGAAGTGCCCCAAATGCCCCCAACAGCCCCAGGAATGTCCCACAGCCCAGGAAGAGACAGCCAAAGCAGGCCCTGAGCCGGATGCTCCAGGCCTGGAGCCTTTCCCACCCCAAACCCAGGATTCCCAATAATAATTTCCATTTGTTTTCTCCACAGAAAATGCCCCAAACAGCGCCGGGAGCGCCCCGGCCCCGCAGGCCGGGAGGAAGCAGCCGGGGCAGGCCTGGAGCCTTTCCTACTCCAAACCCAATAATAATTTCCGTTTGTTTTCTGCACAGAAAATGCCCCGAACGCCCCGAACAGCGCCGGGAGCGCCCCGGCCCCGCAGGCCGGGAGGAAGCAGCCGGGGCTGCTGGGCAAGCGGCCGGGGCAGGCGCTGAGCCGCATGCTGCAGGCCTGGAGCCTTTCCCACCCCAAACCCAGGACTCCCAAGAATAATTTCCGTTTGTTTACTCCACAGAAAATGCCCCGAACGCCCCGAACAGCGCCGGGAGCGCCCCGGCCCCGCAGGCCGGGAGGAAGCAGCCGGGGCTGCTGGGCAAGCGGCCGGGGCAGGCCCTGAGCCGCATGCTGCAGGCCCGCAGCCTCGCCCAGCCCCGCGCCAGCCCCGGCCTCAGCCGCCTCAGCGTCTTCCAGGGCCCCGACGAGGACGAGGAGGAGGATTACGAGCAGTGGCTGGAGATCAAAGGTCAGTGGCAGCTCCTGCTCGGGGCTGGAGGTGGGAATGCCCATCCCGGGATGGGGGTGCCGTGGGGACAGGATTCCCTCAGTTCCCTATGGGGGCAATGGGGTGGGGTTCAGGGCATGGAACAGGGATCAGCTTGGGACAGGATTCCCTCAGTTCCCTAGAGGGGAATGGGCTGGGGTTCAGGTACTGGGACAGGGATCAGTTTGGGATAGGATTCCCTCAGTTCCCTAGGGGGGAGTGGGCTGGGGTTCAGGGCGTGGAACAGGGATCAGTTTGGGACAGGATTCCCTCAGTTCCCTGGAGGGGAATGGGCTGGGGTTCAGGGCGTGGAACAGGGATCAGTTTGGGACAGGATTCCCTCAGTTCCCCTTGGGAATGGGCTGGGGTTCAGGTATTGAATCAGGGATCAGTTTGGGATAGGATTTCCTCAGTTCCCTAGGGGGGAGTGGGCTGGGGTTCAGGGCGTGGAACAGGGATCAGTTTGGGACAGGATTCCCTCAGTTCCCTGGAGGGGAGTGGGCTGGGGTTCAGATCCTGGAACAGGGATCAGTTTGGGACAGGATTCCCTCAGTTCCCTTGGGAATGGGGTGGGGTTCAGGTACTGGATCAGGGATCAGTTTGGGACAGGATTCCCTCAGTTCCCTAGGGGGCAATGGGGTGGGTTCAGAGCCTGGAACAGGGATCAGTTTGGGACAGGATTCCCTCAGTTCCCCTTGGGAATGGACTGGGGTTCAGGTACTGAATCAGGGATCAGTTTGGGACAGGATTCCCTCAGTTCCCCTTGGGAATGGACTGGGGTTCAGAGCCTGGAACAGGGATCAGTTTGGGATAGAATTCCCTCAGGCCCAGTGGGAATGGATTTGAGATGGAAATTCCAAATTCCGAGACACAGGGAATGGATTTAAACTGAGAAAGGAGATTTTGGGAAGGAATTCCTGGCTGGAATGGGCTGGAATTCCCAGAAAAGTGTGTCAGTATCCAAGGAAATCTTAGGATGGCAGAAAAAGCGGGAATGGGATGAGCTTTAACCTGCCCCCAGCCCAGAGTTTAGATTTCCCCCATAGGAACCCCCCGGGGGAGCTCGGAAAATGGGGAATTTTGCTGTGGACGCCTCTCTACAACTGCGTGCCCCGTTTCGTCCTTTCTCTCCCCATCTTGCCGTGTGTCTGCTCCGTGGTTCCCGGCAGTAATCCCCTGTTTCCCGTTGTGGGGACAGTTGAACCCCAAGTACTGACAGCCTCCTTAAAGTTTTGCCCCCAGAGGACGCGGAGACGCGGCAGGTGGTGGAAAAAGCTGGCCAGGTTCGTGGCTGAGGGCGGCCCCGAGCTCGAGAAGGTCGCCATGGAGGACTACAAGGACAACCCTGCTTTCTCGTGAGTCTGGAAGGGGTTTGTCCTGAGGAAATGCTGCATCTGGGGGGGGAAAGGGGCTACAAGGACAGCCCTGCTTTCTCGTGAGTCTGGGAACCTCTGGGAATGCTGCTTCTGGGGGGGAAAGGGCAGCAAGGGGGCTACAAGGACAACCCTGCTTTCTCGTGAGTCTGGGAAGGGGTTTGTCCTGAAGAAATGCTGCATCTGGGGGGGGAGAGGGGACAACAGGGACACCCCTGCTTTTTTGTGAGTCTGTGAAGGGTTTTATCCTCAGGGAATGCTGCATCTGGGGGGGAAAGGGCAGCAAGGGGGCTGGGGGTTGTTCCCTGGGAGGAGAGGAAGTTTGGGTTTGGTGTTCTTCCTTGAGAGGGGAAAATGTTGGGATTTGAGGGGGGAAAGTTTGGATTCATTGTTCTTCCTTGAGAGGGAGGAAGTTTGGAATCCGAGGGGAGAAAATGTTTGGATTTGAAGGGGAAAATTTTTGATTCATTGTTCTTCCCAGGCGGGGAAAATTTGGAATTTGAGAGGAGGAAATGTTTGGATTTGATGGGTGGAAGAGTTTTCTGATCCCAGCACTGGTGGGCAGAGGATTCCTCCTTAATTTCCCTTCAATCAACGAAAATTTGGATGCAAATCCTTGGATTAAAACTCCAGAATCTAATCCCATGGTTTAGGTGCATTCTGAGTAATTCTTCCATTTTTCCTTGTGGGAGTTGGAGCTGTTTTTATCCCAGAATATCAATATTTGGATGATTATTCCTCTTTTTTTTTCCCTTTTTTCCCAGGTTTTTACATGATAAGAACAGCAGAGAATTCCTTTACTACAGGAAGAAAGTGGCAGAAATAAGGAAAGAAAATCAAAATTCCCAGGCAGCCTCTTCCCAAAAAGGTAATTCCCACTAAAATCTGGAAAATGGCAACAGCACAAGGGAAATTTGGGATTGATTTGGGACTGGGGTGGAAATTTGGCTGCCTGGAAAGAAAATTCCCAGCTGGAAAGAGAATCAAATCCTTGTGCCAAAAATGTGGATTTTTAAAATATTCCTGGGATTTTGAATGGGATTTTCTTTGTTGTTGTCAAAAATATTCCAAAATAATTCTCCAGCACTGAAAATTTAGGAAAAGAGGATTTCTTTTTTCCCCTCATTTTTTGCTGGATTTGACTGGGGTATCCACCCTTTTCCAGGTGAGATTTGGGATTTTCCATAGGGAATTTCCCCTGAAACAGCCTCCAGGGGGTGCAGTGAGAGGGGGATTGAGTGGGTTTGTAGGGAATTTGGAATTTTCCAAAGGATTTCCTTTTTTTCCTGGGTAATTCAGGGACAAAAATCTTGAAATATCAATAATCCCGAGTGGTGTAATCCTATGGAAAAATGTCTGGCACAAGGGAAAAATCCAAAATTTTTAATTAGGGATACTTCCAGGTGCTGTAATCCTATGGAAAAGTGCCTGGTGGAGGGAAAGATGACAAAACCTTTAACTAGGCTTAATTCCAAATGGTTTAATCCTACAGAAAAATGCCTGGCACAGGGAAGATTTGGGATTTGGGAGCCCAAATCTGCCTTACCTGTCATCTCTCCCATCCCTGCTCCCCAAAGTCAGGCCTAAGCTGGAGGTTTTGTGCTTTCAGCTCTTCCTTTGTGCCAATTCTCCCACTTTAAGCCCAACATTTGGCCGAATTGTGCTCTTGGGGCCCTTAGGCTGGGTTAGGCCCCGTCCCTGCTCCCCAAACTTGGGTCTAAGCTGAAGTTTTTGTGCTTCATTGTACCAACTTTCCCCCTTTAAGCCTGGCTTTTGACATAACTGTGCTCTTGGGATCCTGAGGTTCTGTCCCTGCTCCCAAACTTGGGTTTAAACTGAAGTTTTTGTGCCACTCAGCCATTCCTTTGTGCCAGTTCTCCCCCTTTAAACCCGGCTTTAGGCCTCACTGGGATCCTTAGGCCCCATCCCTGCACCCAAACTCAGATTTAAACTGATATTTCACACTTTTTAACTCTTCCTTTGTACCAATTCTCCTCCTTTAAACCCGACTTTAGGCCTCTCTGGGGTCCTTAGGCCGGGTTAGGCTGGGCTGGGGTGAGCTGGGGCCCAGGACTAATCCCTGCCTAAAAGTTTCCCCCCCAGCCGACCAGGAGACGCGGAACTCGGCCGAGAAGCTGGCGCAGTTCGTGGCTGCGGGGGGGGCCCGAGGTGGAGGCCATTGCCCTGCAGAACAACAGGGAGAACCCCGCCTTCAGGTACGGAGACTCCTGGGCTCGGGGTTTGTTCTCCAGGCAATTCCCAGCTGGAGAGTCCTGGCAATCCTTAGGCTGAAATTTCGGAGCAGCGAGAGTTGGGGTGCTCAGGTTTAGGATGCAGAGTGGGCTGAGGTGGGAACTTTGCCCTGCACAACAACAGGGACATCCCTCCCTTCAGATGTGGAAACTCCGAGTTTACAAGGATATTGTAGTTTTAGTAAGGTGAGAGTTCAGGTGCTCAGGTTTAGGATGCAGAGTGGGCTGAGGTGGGAACTTTGCCCTGCAGAACAACAGGGAGAACCCCGCCTTCAGGTATGGGAACTCCTGGGCTTGGGGCTTTTGCCAGGCAATTCCCAGCTGGAGAGTCCTGGCAATCCTTAGGCTGAGATTTCGGAGCTGTGCGAGTTGGGGTGCTCAGGTCTGGGCGGACTGAGGTGGGAACTTTGCCCTGCACAACAACAGGGACATCCCTGCCTTCAGGTATGGAAACTCCTGATTTTGGGGCTTTTTTTCCAGGGAATTCACAGGGAAAGTCCTGGGAATCCTGAGTTTAGGAGGACATTGGGGTTTTAGAGAAGTAGGACTTGAGGTGCTCAGGTCTGGGGCGCTGAGGTGGGAGCTTTGCCCTGCACAGCAACAGGGACATCCCTCCCTTCAGATATGGAGTTCCTGATTTTGGGGGCTGTTTTCCAGGGAATTCCAAGGGAAAGTCCCCGGTATTTTTAGGTTGGGGTTTTGGAGCAGTGAGAATTGAGGTGCTCAGGTTTGGGGTGCAGGGGAATCAGCACATTGCTGATTTTTGGGGCTGTTTCTCCCTTATGGGATTGTGTTCCCTGATGCCAGTTTGAGCTGCACTGGCTGCAGGAATACACGGGATGGTGCTGGAGAGCTGGGAATGCTCTGGGCATTGCAGGAAGGAAAATTCCTGAGGAAACTCTGCTGGATCCCAGCCCTGGAGAGCTGGGAATGATCTGGGAACGTTCTGGGCATTCCGGGCAGGAAAATTCCACTGCTGGATCCCAGCCCTGGAGAGCTGGAAATGCTCTGGGAATGTTCTGGGCATTCCAGGAGGGAAAAGTCCGTGGCTGGATCCCAGCCCTGGAGAGCTGGGAATGATCTAGGAAAGTTCTGGGCATTCCAGGAGGGAAATCCACAGCTGGATCCTGGCCTGAGTGGAGCTGGAGAGCCGGGAATGCTGTTCTGGGAATGTTCTGGGTGTGCTCTGGGCATTCCAGGCAGGAATTCCACGGCTGGGTCCCTGCTCTGAGTGGGGCTGGAGATCCGGGAACGCCCTGGGGATGCTGTGAGCATTCCAGGCAGGGATTCCCAGCTGGTGCCCTGTCTGTTTGCAGGTTCCTGTACGAGCCCCACAGCAAAGGGCACCGCTACTACCGCCAGAAGCTGGAGGAGTTCCGCAGGGCCCGGGCTGCCCCCGGGGGCTCCCCCTTTCCCGGGAACTCCCCCTTTCCCGGAGAACCCGGCCTCAAACGGAAAAGCAGCCCCGAGGCCTCTCCCTCCCCTCTGTGCTTCCCCCCTCTCCCCGTTCCCGTCCCGCCGCCTCTGGCTCTCCCCGTTCCCCCTCCCGTTGTTCCCGCTGCTCTTCCCATCCCTTCGGCCTCTCCTGCCCCCTCCTCATCCTCCACCTCCCCTCCGGATCAGCTGGCCCCAAACTCTGCCCCGGTCCCGAACCCAGCCGTGACCCCAAACCCAGCTGCAATCCCAAATCTTGCCGCGAGCCCAAACCCGTCCGTGGCGCCGAGTCCCGCTCCGGGCAGCACCAAAAAGAAGAGGAAGAGCCGGTGGGGGCCGGAGGAGGAAAAGGTGGAATTGCCCCTGCCCCAGCTGGTGCAGCAGCTGGATTCTCCCTCTCCCCTCTCAGGTGAGTGGGATCGGGTTTTCCTGGGAATTTCGTGGCTCCAGAGTCTTTTTATTTCCTGAGATGGACATGGATCAAGTTTTCCATGGAATCTCTGCTGTCAATCCCATTTTCTCCCGGTGGTTTTATTTTCCCTTCACTCTGTGGGAATTGCAAACAGAATTCCTTTTTTCTTTTCTCACCCTTTTGTTCCCTTTCATTCCCTCTCTGAGATTTTTCCCATCTCCCAGGTGTTTCCCATCTCCCAGGTGTTTTCCAAAGGCTTTTCCCCTCTTTCTTTCCTGCAGTTCAGGACCTGAAGGGTCTGGGGTACGAGAAGGGCAAACCCGTGGGACTGGTGGGAGTCACGGAGCTCTCGGAGGCCCAGAAGAAGCAGCTGAAGGAGCAGCAGGAGGTGAATCCCAAAACCCATCCCTGATTCCCTCCCGTGGGAATAACAAAGGTTTTCCATCATGGGATTCCCTGGGAGCAGCGTGGGGCTGGAATCAGCAGGAGTAGGCAGAGGGTTTGGGAATGGGGACCTTCCAAGCCCTGAAATCCCAAGTGCGCAAAGGGGACGTTCCCTGGGACAAATCTCAGTGTTCCTGGGACAAATCCCTTTTCATACCCCCAAGATTCGCAGCAGAGTGTGCCACGTTGATCGTGAAGCACAGGCACAGCTTCTCCCGCCTTTTGGGCTGAGATTTGGGATTCTTTGGGGTTTGGAGCCATAGTTTGTGGAACGGGCTGTGCTCCACTGGGATTCCTGTGGCTGAATCCCATTTTTTCCCAGGGTTGAATCCCGTTTTCCCAGCCTGAGCCCCATTTCTGCCAGGACAAACCCCATTTTTCCAGCCTAAACCCCATTTTTCCGGGCTGAATCCCGCTTTCCCGTGGCTCCCAGATGCAGCAGATGTACGACATATCATGAAGCACAAGCGGGCGATGCAGGAGATGCAGCTGCTGTGGGAGCGGGCGCGCTGCAGCAGCACCAGCACGGCTACGACAGCGAACGAGGAGGTGGACAGCGAGCTGGGCACCTGGAGCACCGCCTGCGCCGCATGGAGATGGACAAGACACGGGGTGGGTGGAATTCCAGGGGGAATCCCATCCCTGGCGGGTTCTGAGTGGGTGGGAGTGGGAATTCCATCCCTGGGGGGTTCTGGAGCGGGTGGGAGTGGGAATTCCATCCCTGTCCTGGGCACCCGGGAGCACCGCTGCGCCGCGTGGAGATGGACGAGACCCCAGGGTGGGGGTGGGATTGAGCATTCCAGAGGGGGAATTCCATCCCTGTCCTGCTGGACTGGGAGCTGCAGGGACCGTCCCATCCCATCCTCGTGGGTTGGGAGCTGCAGGGACAGTCCCTCCTGGGATGCTCCACAAATCCCAAGGGAGGCTCCGTGGTTTTTCAGAGATCTCGCCTGTGCATTCCTGGGAGGTTTCGTGCTCCGGAATCCTCCTGGAATCCAAATGCCCCTGGAATCCCAAGGGATTCTCCAGGAGCGCTATTCTCTCCGTGGTTTTCCAGAGTGGGGTTCCCGTTGTGCTTTCCTGGGAGGTTTCGTGCTCCAGAATTCCCCTGAAATCCCTGGATGCTGCTACAGAATTCTCCATGGTTTCTCAGCCTGGGGATCTCCTGCATCCCTGGGATGCTCCAGGAATCCCAAGGGAGTGTTTCCATGAGCTGGGTGTTGTCCTGCTTTTCCAGAGTGGGCGGAGCAGCTGACCCAGATGGGCCGAGGGAAACATTTCATCGGGGATTTCCTCCCGCCGGACGAGCTGGAAAAGTTCATGGAGACCTTCAAGGCGCTCAAGGTGAGGATCCCTGGGATTCTGGGAATGCTCCACACCCACTACCACAGCTGGGAATTCCTCCAGCTCTCCTTGCTCCAGCCATTCCTGCAGGGGAAAACAGGGATCAGATTCCCACTGTTAGCACGGAAATGGGGCAGTATTTGGGAAAAAATTCCTTCCCTGCGAGGGAAGGGGGTAGAATTCCCAAAGGATCCGTGGCTGCTCCACTCCCTGGAAGTGTCCAGGGAATGTTGGGAGCATCCTGGGATCATGGGAAGTGTCCCTGCCCACGGTTCCGTTCCACTCTGGAATATCCACAGTTTGGGATTTTTCTGGAATTCCAGACTAAACCTCCCACTCCGTTCCTCTTTGGGATCAGTGGGTACCAAGCTGGGAAAAAGTGGGAATTTTGGGGATGGTGCAACTCCAGGACCTTCCAGTCCTTCCCAAACCCTGGAATTCCTGGAAGCTGCCTCATCCCTGTTTTTCCAGCACGGGGCCTGAACCAGATCTGAGGCTGGATCCAGGGAACAACCTGGAATTCCGGAGCTGCTGTTGGAATCCCCAGGAAATCCTGGCAGTTCTTTCCCAAATCCCAGTTTGGGGGTGGGCGAAGCTGCTATTTCCCGTGATCCATGGAATAAAAAAATCCCCCTTTTCCTGCTTTTTCCCAGCTGCAGGAGGGCCGGGAGCCGGATTATTCCGAGTACAAGGAGTTCAAGCTGACGGTGGAAAACAACGGATACCAAATGCTGATGAAAATGGGATGGAAGGAAGGAGAGGGACTGGGATCCGACGGGCAGGGAATTAAAAACCCTGTCAGCAAGTGAGTGTTCCCGTGGATTATTCCTTCCCTTTTGTCTAAGAATTCTGCTGGAATCACAGCCCAGCTGGGATTTTCTCACCTGAGCATGGAAAATTCAGCCCGGGAAAAAATTCCTGATTTTTTGGGGGGAGGATTTCTCCTGGATTTGTGGCTGTAGCTGGAATTGGCTGAGCCCCCCAAATCCTGAATTTCTGACCCAAATTTCCATAGGGAAGTGCAGCTCTAAGAATTCCTGTCTGCACCTCCCCTCTCCCAGGATCAAGTCCTTAAAATCCTGGGAATATTTGCTCTCCTTGGAGTCATAAAATCATGGAAATATTAAAAAAAAAAACAAACGTTGGGAAGCACATCCAGGGGAGGATATTCCAGCCAGAATCAGAACTTTGTGCGATCCTACGAGTCTTGATCTCATTCCATGCCAGAAATGTTGGGATCTGGTCCCACTTTGGGTATTCCAAAGGTCTTCTTAAGGTGCATCAGCTTCTATCCGAATTCCCAGGGAATGAAAGTGATCCTGCTCCCATCCAGCACCAAACCCTGGGGATTTGGGAAATGAACTGATCCTGCTTCCATCCAGCGCCCCTGACCCTGGGGGATTTGGGGAATGAAACCAATCTCTGCTTCCATCCAGCACCAAAACCCTGGGGATTCTGGGGAATGAAACCAATCCTGCTTCCATCCAGCACCAAACCCTGGGGATTTGGGAAATGAAACTGATCCTGCTTCCATCCAGCACCAAACCCTGGAATTTGGGGAATGAAACTGATCCCTGGTTCCATCCAACACCAAACCCTGGGGATTTTGGGGAATGAACCAATCCTGCTTCCATCCAGCGCCTGACCTGGGGATTTGGGAGGAGATCCAGGAAGGTCCTGGGGGCACGATTCCCGCGGGGATTCCAGGGAGGGGTGTCCGAGCCGCGCCGTTCCCGCTGTTCCGCAGGGGCACCACGACCATGGACGGGGCAGGGTTCGGGATCGATGCGCCCGGCGGAGCTGACCAAGGAGGACGACGAGTACGAGCCTTCCGCAAGCGCATGATGCTGGCCTACCGCTTCCGGCCCAACCCGCTGGTACGGGAATGGGATAACGGGAAATGGGATAACGGGATATACGGGAATGGGATAACAGGAATGGGATAACGGGATAACGTGAATGGGCTAACGGGATAACGGGAATGGGGTCAGTGCTCGGCCATACCGCTTCCGGCCCAACCCGCTGTACGGGACAACGGGATAATGGGATTGGGATAACGGGAATGGGGTCAGTGCTGGCCTACCGCTTCCGCGGCCCAACCCGCTGGTACGGGAATGGGATAGCGGGATTGGGAATAACGGGAATAACGGGAATGGGGTCAGTGCTGGCCTACTGCTTCCGCGCCCAAACCCGCTGGTATGGGAGAACAAGTGGGATAACGGGAATGGGATAACGGGAATCGGGGTCAGTGCTGGCCTACCGCTTCCGGGCCCAACCCGCTTGGTACGGGATAACGGGAATGGGGATAACGGGATAACCGGGAAAGGGATAACGGGAATGGGAATGGATAACAGGAATGGGAATGGGGGTCAATGTTGGCCTACCGCTTCCGGCCCAACCCCCCTGGTACGGGACAACAGCGGGGATAACGGGAATGGGATTGGGATAATGGGAATGGGATAATGGGAAAAGGGACTGGGGTCAATGCTGCCTACCTGCTTCCGGCTCAACCCATTGGTATGGGATAACGGGAATGGGATAATGGGAATGGGATAACGGGAATGGGAATGGGGTCAATGCTGGCCTACACTTCCGGCCTAATCCCCAGTCCCTGATGATTTTTTTCCTTTTTTTTTTTTTTTCCTCCCTACAGAACAACCCACGGCGACCTTACCTACTGAGGAGGGCTTTTCCGAGAGGTTTCCTGGGAATTCTTGTCCAAACTTCATTATCCATCTCTTTTCTCCCGATGTTATCCGGCTTTTCTTGGAATCACAGCTCCTTCCTTCCCCATGGAAAAGCTTTCCCAGCTTTTTTTTGGGGACGCGGGGAGGGTTTGGAGCAGCCCCAAAAATCCCCAGGGGACTCCAATTCCAAGGAGTTTGGGATTTTTGGGAATGGCAGATCTTTGTGCTGCTCCAGGAAGGGGTGGGGGGGGATTTTCATTCCTTGATTTTATCTTGGAATCCCAAATTCAGAGAGATTTGGGGAATTTGGGGAACCAGTGCCTCCAGTTTTGCCTCTGGATGGGCGGATCTGGCCTGGATCCGTTGGGAATTCCAGGATTTGATGGATCCAGGGGGGGATTTATTCCCCTTCCCAGGGATTTTGCCAACACCTCCTGTGCTTTGGGATGACGAAGACTCCAAATCATCAAAGCCACACTTTGGAAAATCCAACAAAATCTCCAGCTACCACACTTTGGAAAAATACAGTTGGACTTTTTGTTGTCCTAAAAATGGAAAAAAAAAACCTCTGGAAATACAATTTTTCTTCATGGAGTCTGTAAATAAAATCAGAACTTTTTGGGAGGCTGGGAGGCTGCCCTGGAGCTGGGTTTTCCAAGGATTTTCAGAGAAAAAAGCTGGATTTGGTTCTTTTTTTGGGATACTTGATGTGATTCTTTGCTAATTTTGTTAATTATGGAGCCGAGGGCTTGGCTTTTAATTAAAACCATTTCAGGGCAAGGGGGGACGGTGGGGTTATCCAGGGAAAACCCAAAATCTGGGAGCCTGGAGCCCCAGGATCCCAGTCTGTCCCTCCGTGACCCTCTGTCCTTCCTCCCAGGACCTCTGTCCTTCCCTGGATCCCAGTCCTGGATCCCAGTCCTTCCCTGGATCCCATTCCCAGATCCCAGTCCCTCCCTGGATCCCAGTCCCTGCCTGGATCCCATTCCCAGTCCTTCCCTGGATCCCAGTCCCAGATCCCATTTCTGATCCCATTCCCAGATCACAGTCCCAATCCCATTCCCAGTCCCGGATCCCATTCCCAGTCCCAGATCCCATTCCTTCCTTGTTCCCAGGACTCCTTTCCTCTCTCCCCTGTCTGTCTGTCTGTCCCCGCCGTGTCCCGGTGCTCCGTGCGCGCTCTGTGGCTTTAAGGGCGCTGCCCGGGCCGGTCCCGGGGCCGAAGTCCGCGGGCCCGGTGCTGCCGGTGCTGCGGCGGGGCCGGGATGCAGCTCCCGGCGGGCCCGGCCGCCCTGGCCGCCCCCCTGGCCGCGCTCCCGCTGGCGCTCGGGGTCAGCGCCGCCGCCGCCCTGGAGTGAGTGCGGACCGGGAGGGACCCCCGGGACCGGGAGAGAGTCCGGGGACGGGGAACGGGAGAGACCCCCGGGAACGGGGAACGGGAGTGCGGACCGGGAGGGACCCCCGGGAATGGGGAACGGGAGAGACCCCGGGAATGGGGAACGGGGAGAGACCCCCCGGGACCGGGAGAGACCCCGGGAACGGGAGGGACCCCCGGGAATGGGGAGTGGAGAACGGGGAACGGAATGGAGAATGAGGAGTAGGGAACGGGGAAGGGGAAATGGAAAGGGGGAACGGGGAATGGAAAAGGGAAACGGGAAATGGGGTCCTGCCCGGGCGAGGGGGGTTTGGTCTCTCCTGGATCTGGGAATCCGGCCCGGGACAGGGCCTGGGTCTCTCCTGGATCTGGGAATCTGGCCCGGGACAGGGCCTGGGTCTGTCCCGGATCAGAGGATCCGGCCCGGGACAGGCACCTCGGTCCAGGTGTCCATGGGAAGGCGGCTGCAGGTGGGATTTTCAATCCCCTCGGGAAGTTCAGGCCCCGCAGAGCCTCTCCCGGAGCCAAATCCCGGGAATTCGGGTGATCCCGGCCTGGAGCCCCCTCCCTGCCCCTCCCGGAGTGTCCCCGCTGTCCCCGCTGTCGCTGACGTGTCTCCGCCGCTGTCGCCGCTGCCCCGGGCGCCGCTTTCGCTTTGCCCGCCCGCAGTTCCCGGTCCGGGGCTGCGGGAGCGGCTCCCGGCGATCCCAGCGCCTCCCGCTCCCCTCGCTCCGGGTTCACAGAGCGGGAAATTCGGGTCTCGTTTGGGGCTTTTCCAAACGCACAGCCTGGAGAGGGACAGGGGACCCACTGGGGCTGCTCCGGCCCCATTCCCACCCCAATCCCTGCTGGGATCACACGCATCCTTCCTTTGGGGTTTTATCCATTCCCAATCCCTGCTGGGATCACACCCACCCTTCCTTTGGGATTTTATCCATTCCCAATCCCTGCTGGGATCACACCCACCCTTCCTTTGGGATTTTATCCATTCCCAATCCCTGCTGGGATCACACCCACCCTTCCTTTGGGATTTTATCCATTCCCAATCCCTGCTGGGATCGCATCCTCCTTTTGGGATTCACCCCCTGGGATTCACCCCCTGGGGTTTGCCCCCTTTGGGGTTTGCCCCCTTTGGGATTTTCCCCCGGGGTCATTCCCAGATCCAGATTTCCCCCCCGGGAGGACGGACCCCGCCCCGCCCCGTGCTGGCTGCGGGGTCCGATCCCGATCCTGAAGCTCGGCGGGATCGGGGGTGTCTGATGGGGATCGGGGCTGTTTGATGGGGATGGGGGGGGGGATCGGGGGTGTCTGATGGGGATCGGGGCTGTTTTGTGGGGATCGGGGCTGTTTGATGGGGGAAGGGCATCGGGGCCGTGCCGGAGCTGCAGCTGCCCCGATCCCACAGCAGCCCCCCGGCGCTGGCCCTGGCCGCGGCCCTGCTGCTCCTCGGCCTCGTCTCCCTCCTCATCCTCACCGGCGGTGTCGGCCTCGTCCACGACCCCCTGTTCTGCGGTGAGACCCCGGGCTGGGATTTGGGGTCTGAGGAGATCTGGGGCTGTGGGACCCACGTGGAGCAGGGATTTGGGATCTGGGATCTGGGATTTGGGGGGGAGCTGTGGGACCCACATGGAGCAGGGATTTGGGATCTGGGATCTGGGATTTGGGGGGAGCTGTGGGACCCCACGTGGAGCAGGGATTTAGGATCTCAGGGACATCAGTGGGACTCGCACAGAGCAGGGATTTGGGATCCGGGAGGAGCTGCAGGACCTGCTCAGAGCATGAATGTGGGATTTGGGGTTTTGGGGGACCCCGGGGGGATCAGGAATGCGGGATTCGGGGTTTTGGGGGACCCCGGGGGGATCAGGAATGCGGGATTCGGGGTTTTGGGGACCCCGCGGGGATCAGGAATGCGGGATTCGGGGTTTTGGGGATCCTGCGGGGATCAGGAACGCGGGATTCGGGGTTTTGGGGGACCCCGCGGGGATCAGGAATGCGGGATTCGGGGTTTTGGGGACCCCGCACGGAGCCCCCCGCTCCCCGCAGTGCTCGTGGTCTTCTCCTTCGTGTCGGCCGTGGATCTGCTGATCGCGCTGGAGGAGGACGGGATCATCTCGGGCTTCGCGGAGCTCTACGTGCGGGAGGTGCCGGCCCTGCCCCGCGCTCCCCCCCGGACCCCCGGTGTCCCCTCCCGGTTGTCGCCACCCCCGGTGCGACCGCGTCCCCTCCCGGTGTCCCCGCAGGGCGATCCCCACCTGCGCACGGCTCACGGGCTCCTCACCTGCTACTGGGACGGCACCGTGCACTACGGGCTGTGCCTGGCCATGGCCGCGGCCGCGGGGCGCAGGTGGGCGGGAGCCCCGGAATTCCTGAGGAGGGGGCTCGGGGGAATCCCGAATTTCCTGGGGAGGGGGGCGCGGGGGGGACAGGGCGGGGAGAATTCCCGAGTTTCCTGAGGAGAGGACTGGCTGATCCCGGGGGGCTCGGGGAGCTGGAAAACCCCGAATTTCCTGAGGAGGGGGCTCAGGGGGGCGGGAAAATGCCGAATTTTGAGGAGGGGGGCTCGGGGGTGGTCCCGGGGTGGAAAATGCCGAATTTTGAGGAGGGGGCTCGGGGTGATCCCGGGGGGGGGGGGGGGGGGTGGAAAATGCCGAATTTTGAGGAGGGGGCTCGGGGGTGATCCCGGGGGAAGGGGGGGTGGAAAATGCCGAATTTTGAGGAGGGGGCTCGGGGTGATCCCGGGGAAGGGTGGGGGGTGGAAAATGCCGAATTTTGAGGAGGGGGCTGCCGCTGTCCCCGCAGGAAGAGCTACCGGGGGCTGGGTCTCTTCTGGCTGGGCTCGCTGCTGATGAGCGCCGTGGTTTTCCTGCTGGGCAACCTGATCGGTACGGCCGGGAGGAGGAGGAGGAGGAGGAGGAGGGGCAGGAGGGGAGGAAGGCTCCGCGCCCACCCGCGCTCTCTCCCGCAGGGAAATACAGCCCCGAGCTGAGCCCGGCCTTCCTCCTCAACCTGCCCTACCTCCTCCTCCTCGCCTGGGCCGGCCGCCGCCTCTTCCAGCAGCCCCGGGCGCCGCCGGGCCTCGGCCCCGAGCAGGTGCGGCCGGGCCGGGGGGTTTGGGGGCGGCTGCGGCGCCCCCCGGGCCGGAGCGGAGCGTGAGGAGCCCCCAAACCCCGAAATTGCCCTGGCAGATCGCGGAGGAGCAGCGCAAACCCCTCCACCGCCGGCCCCAGGACCTGCTCCTCATCCTCATCCTCATCCTCACTGCAGCCTTCACCTTCTTCAGGGGGATGGTGAGCGCTGGGGGGGCTCGGGGGGTCCTGGAGGGGCTCGGGGGGCTCTTGGCGGGGATTTTGGGGGTCTTGGGGAGTCCTGGAGGGGCTTGGAGTGCTCCTGGAAGGTCTCAGGTGTCCTCGGGGGGGGTTTGGGTGACCTGGAGGATCTCGAGGGTCCCAGGGAGGGTTTGGGGGTCCCGGGGAGAGTTTGGGGGTCCCGGGGAGGGTTTGGGGGTCCTGGAGGATCTCGAGGGTCCCGGGGAGCATCTTGGGGGTCCCGGCGAGGGTTTTGGGGGTCCTGGACCATCTCGGGTGTCCCGGCGAGGGTTTTGGGGGGTCCTGGACCATCTCGGGTGTCCCGGGGAGGATCTCGGGGGTCCCAGGGAGGGTTTTGGGGATCCCGGGGAGAGTTTTGGGGGTCTCGGGGAGGGTTTGGGGATCCCGGGGAGGGTTTGGGGGTCCCGGGGAGGGTTTGGGGGGTCCCAGGGAGGGTCCCGGGAAGGGTTTGGGGGTCCTGGAGGATCTCGAGGGTCCCGGGAAGGGTTTTGGGGGTCCCGGGGAGGGTTTTGGGGATCCCGGGGAGGGTTTTGGGGGTCCTGGAGGATCTCGAGGGTCCCAGGAAGGGTTTTGGGGGTCCCGGGGAGGGTTTGGGGGTCCCGGGGAGGGTTTGGGGTCCCGGGGAGGATCTCGGGGGTCCCAGGAAGGGTTTTGGGGGTCCCGGGGAGGGTTTTGGGGTCCCGGGGAGGGTCCCCTGCCCTCGCCCCCTGCGCCCCCAGGTGGTGCTGGACTGCCCGGCCGATTCCTGCTTTGACTACACCTACCTGCACGAGCCCTACCTGCGCGACCCCGTGGGCTACCCCAAGGTGCAGGTGAGGGGTGGGGGGCGCGGGGGGGCCGGAGCCCCCTGGGGGCGCCACCGGCGGCGGTGACGGGCGGCTGTCCCCAGATGCTGCTGCACCTGTTCTACCTGCTGCCCTTCCTGCTGCTCGCCATCCACGGCCTGGCCCGGCCCGGCTGCGCCTGGCTGCCCGACTGGAGCCTCCTGTTCGCCGGCGCCGTGGCGCAGGTGCGCGGCCCCGGGACCCCCCAAAAATCCCCAAAAGGGTGGTCCTGAAATCCCGGGATCGGGGGGGAAAATCCCCAAAAGGGTGGCCCTGAAATCCCGGGATCGGGGGGGAAATCCCCAAAAGGGTGGCCCTGAAATCCCGGGATCGGGGGGAAATCCCCAAAAAGGGTGGTCCTGAAATCCCGGGATTGGGGAGGAAATCCCCAAAAAGGGCGGCCCCAGAGTTCCGGGATTTGGGGGGGAATCCCAACTGGGAATCGGTAAAGGGTTGGGGCTCGGTTTTTTGGGGTGGTAAATCCCAGTTCTGGGGGACAGATCTCGGTTTTGGGGTGCAGATCCCGGTTTTGGGGCGCAGATCCCGGGTTTGGGGTGCAGATCCTGGTTTTGGGGGCAGATCCCGGATTTGGGGCTCAGATCCTGGTTTTGGGGGCAGATCCCGGGTTTTGGCGGGCAGATCCCGGGTTTGGGGGACAGATCTCGGTTTTGGGGCGCAGATCCCGGGTTTGGGGTGCAGATCCTGGGTTTGGGGGGCAGATCCCGGGTTTGGGGGGCAGATCCCGGTTTTGGGGGGCAGATCCCGGGTTTTGGGGTGCAGATCCCGTGTTTGAGGTGCAGATCCCGGGTTTGGGGCGCAGATCCCGGGTTTTGGGGGGCAGATCCCGGTTTTGGGGGGCAGATCCCGGGTTTGGGGGGCAGATCCCGGGTTTGGGGGGCAGATCTCGGGTTTGGGGTGCAGATCCCGGGTTTGGGGCGCAGATCCCGGGTTTGGGGCGCAGATCCCGGGTTTTGGGGGGCAGATCCCGGGTTTGGGGGGCAGATCCCGGGTTTGGGGGCAGATCCCGGTTTTGGGGGGCAGATCCTGGTTTTGGGGTGCAGATCCCGGGTTTGGGGGGCAGATCCCGGGTTTGGGGGGCAAAGCCACAGCCGCAGCTGCAAGTGGAGCAGCTTGGCTGGCTGATAATTGCCTCGGCCTCGGTGGATTTGGACAGAACCCGGGATTAGTGGGACAGAAATAGGATGGAGAGAGACGCAGGGCTATAGATAGGATGGGCTGGAGCCGAAAACCCCTCTGAGGTTGGGGCTTTGCACCTTTTAGGGCCGGAACTTTGCGCACTTTGTGACCAGGGATTCGCGCCTTTTAGGGCCAGGGGTCTGCGCCCTTTGGGGCCGGGATTTCTGCACCTTTTAGGGCCGGGATTCTGCACCTTTTAGGGACAGGGTTGCGCTCTTGGGGCCGGGGGGCTGCACATTTTAGGGCCGGGATTCTGCACCTTTTAGGGACAGGGTTGCGCTCTTGGGGCCGGGGGGCTGCACCTTTTAGGGCCGGGATTTCTGCACCTTTTAGGGCCGGGATTCTGCACCTTTTAGGGACAGGGTTGCGCTCTTGGGGCCGGGGGGCTGCACATTTTAGGGCCGGGGCTTTGCCCCCTTTGGGGCGGGGGTCCGCACCGTCCGGGGCCGCTCCCCCGTCCCTGCCGAGCCCCTCCGCGCTGTCCGCAGGCCCAGTTCGCCCACCTGGGCTCCTCGCTGCACTCCCGCACGCCCTTCCCGTACCAGACCCCCGAGGAGGTGCTCTGGAGCTTTCTGCTCTCCAACGTCCTGTACGCGCTGGGCCCGCAGCTGCTGGCGCTGCGCTGCCTGCGCTCCCCGGCCTT
Source organism: Calcarius lapponicus (assembly GCA_039654755.1). Taxonomy (NCBI): domain Eukaryota; kingdom Metazoa; phylum Chordata; class Aves; order Passeriformes; family Fringillidae; genus Calcarius; species Calcarius lapponicus. The sequence continues at coordinate 10,590,078 of JBBFKN010000011.1, forward strand.
CTTCGAGCCCGCGCCCGGCCCGGGCCTGGCCCGCGCCAAAAAGTACCAGTGACGGGCCCGGCCGGTGCCCCGGGACTGCGGGCACCGCCCTGGGGCTGCGGGCACCGTCCTGGGGCTGCTGGCACCTCCTTGGGGCTGCTGGCACCTCCCTGGGACTGCTGGCACCGTCCTGGGGCTGCTGGCACCTCCTTGGGGCTGCTGGCACCGCCCTGGGGCTGCTGGCACCGCCCTGGGGCTGCTGTCACCTCCTTGGGGCTGCTGTCACCTCCTTGGGGCTGCTGTCACCTCCTTGGGGCTGCTGGCACCGTCCTGGGGCTGCTGGCACCGTCCTGGGGCTGCTGTCACCGCCCTGGGGCTGCGGGCACCGCCCTGGGGCTGCTGGCACCTCCTTGGGGCTGATGTCCCCACCCCGGGTCCTGCTGTCCCCACCCAGGGGACCCCAGCCGGTGCCTCTCGCCCCGCTCCGAGCGCTGGGAGTGGAGATGTCCCCACAGATGTCCCCAAAGGTGTCCCCAGGAGTGTCCCCAGGAGTGTCCCCAGAGATGTCCCCAAAGGTGTCCCCAGGAGTGTCCCCAGGAGTGTCCCCACAGATGTCCCCACAGGTGTCCCCAGGGGTGTCCCCACAGATGTCCCCACAGATGTCCCCAGGGGTGTCCCCAGGGGTGTCCCCAGGGATGCTCCGGTCCCCCAGAAGCCGTGCGGACCCCGGCGCGCTCGGCGGGGACATCGCTGCGGTCACAGCCCCGCCCGTGCGGGGCTCCCGGTCCCGTCCCGGTGCCCCGGAGGGTTCGGGCCGGTGACAGCGCCGGGGGGACGTTGGTGACAAAATAAAGGAGCCGAGGTTCGCTCCGAGCCCGCGTGGCCGCCGTGCCCAGGGGACACCGGGGGCGGGCCGGGGTCGCGGCGGTGCCCGCGGGTGGGCTCAGGGAGGGATTCTGGGGGGGTGGGCACGCGGCGGGGGTGGGTACCGGGACTTTGGGGGGTGGTACCGGGGAATTTGGGGGGTGGTACCGGGACTTTGGGGGGTGGTACCGGGACTTTGGGGGGTGGTACCGGGACTTTGGGGGGTGGTACCGGGGATTCTGGGGGGTGGTACCGGGATTCTGGGGGGTGGTACCGGGACTTTGGGGGGGTGGTACCGGGGATTTTGGGGTGGCACCGCCGGGCGGGTGCCCGGGCTGGGGCTGGGTGGGCGCAGCCGCCCTTGCGGCGCCCGCGGCGGGGATTTACCGGCTCCGGTTCCTCGTGCCCCGCGCGCTCCCCGCCCGCAGCCCGGCCCGGGGGTCCCGGCGGTGCCGGCAGCTCCGGGGGCTCCGGGGCGCACCGGGCGGGCCGGTGACCTTGGCGAGCGGCCGGTCCTGCGCAGCGCCGGCACCGGGGCAGGGCCGGGCCGAGCTCCCGGTGTCGCCCCCTGCGCGGAGCCGCAGCGGAGGCACCGGAGGCGGCACCGGAGGCGGCACCGGAGGAGGCACCGGCAGCACCGGCGGGCCCCTCCCGCGGGCCGGCACCGGGCACACGGTGAGTGCGGGGCTGCGGCCGCCGCTCCCTCGCTGCGGGGCGGGCGCGGGGCACCGGGACGGGACCCCCGGCACCGGGAGGGACGCGGCGGGCGGGGGTCGCTCGCTGCGGGGCGGCGGCGGCGGGAGCGGGAGCGGCGCTCCCCGCGCTGCGCTGTCCCCGCCCGGGCGCCGGAGTCCCGCAGCCCCGGGGCCGCCGCCGCAGTGTCCCGCACTGCAACACCGCGCGGGCCCCGAGCGCCGCCACCGCCGCAGCCGCTGCCCCGAGCGCCGCCGGGACCCCGCGGGGCCGCCCCGCTCCTCCCGCCCCGCAGCGGCCGCCGGAACGCCCGGGGGGCTCCCGCCGCCCCCGCCCCGCCGGGCACCGGGACCCCCGGGGCTGCCCCGCTCCATCCGCCCGCGGAGCGGCACCGGGGCTGCCCCGCTGGCCTCAGCCCGCGCCGGGCACCGGCAGCACCGGCAGGGGCTGCCCGCCTCTCCCTGCCCGCACCGGGCACCGGGACCCCCGGGGGCCGCCCCAGAGCCCGGCCGGCATTTGGGGCGCCCCAGAGCATCGCAGCCCCCCGAGGAGGGGGAGGCTCCCCCCGCGCCCCCTCCGCGCTGTTCTTGGGGAGGGGGCGCTGCCGGGGGGTCTCGGGGGGCGCTGCCGGGGGGTCTCCGTGCCCGTCGCTTCCCTTTCCAGAGGTGCCGTAAATAACTCGGGAGGTCCGGCCCGCTGCGGCTGCCGCGGGGTTCTCACCCCGCCCGGGGCGCGCCGAGCTCGGAACCAGGACCGGGGGTCCCTGCGGGGCCGGGGGGGCTCCGGGGGGGGACGGCGACCCCCGCTTGGGCGCGGGCGCCGCTCGGGCCGGGCATTCCGGGGCGCAGAGCGGGGGCTCCCCTCGGCCGCGGGGCATTCGGGGCGCTCAGGGCACTGCTGTCCCCCCCAGATGCGTCCCCAAAGCCCCTGGGCCGCCGGGCCCGCAGCGCTGCTGCTCCTCGCCGCCCTGGCCGCCTCCGAGGCGCTGCCCAACGCCCGCGGCAGGAAGAAGGTGGTTCATGTGATGGGTGAGTGGGAGCTGGGACCGGAGAAGCGCCTGCAGCCCTCGGGGCGCTGGGTTCGATGCCATCAAAGCAGCGCCAGGCTCTGCTGCGTCCCCTCAGTCCTGTGGGGCCGTCCCGGGCTTATCTCGAGCTCTCCTTGGGGCTGGCAAAAAAAAGGAATTCCCCCCAAAGTGTGACCCCAGAGCCCCACCCGCTTTGCCCCATAAAAAGAGGAACTCAACCCAAAAGACGCTCCCGCATCTCCATCCTGCTTTGCCCCTAGAATTGGGGAATTCCCTGCAAAGGGCATCCCCCCATCCCCATCCTTCCTTGCCCCTAAAAGCGGGGAATTTCCCCCAGAGTTCATCGCCACATCCCCATCCTCCTTTACCCCATAAAAAGAGGAACTCAACCCAAAAGATGCTCACACGTCTCCATCCTACTTTGCCCCCAAAAGAGGGGAATTTCCCCCAAAGTTCGTCCCCACATCCCCATCCCTTCCTGCCCCTACAAGAGGGGAACTCACCCGAGAGACGCCCCCGTCCCTGTTGGCGGCCCTGGGGCGGTGGCGGCGCCCCCTGAGCCGTGTCCGTCCGCAGAGGGTGACAGCGGCGCCGTGGTGGTGCAGACAGCCCCGGGCAAGGTGGTGACGCACCGCGGCGGCACCATCATCCTGCCCTGCCGCTACCACTACGACGTGTCCGCGCACGACCCGGCCGAGATCCGCCTCAAGTGGACCAAAGTGACGGAGCCCATGGCGTTCGTGGACGTGTTCGTGGCGCTGGGCAAGGCCCGCCGCGCCTTCGGGCCCTACCGCGGCCGCACGGCCCTGCAGGAGGACGGCGTGGGCGACGCGTCCCTCATCATCCGCAACGTCACCCTGCAGGACTACGGGCGCTACGAGTGCGAGGTCACCAACGAGCTCGAGGACGACACCGGCGTGGTCAAACTGGACCTGGAAGGTGGCTCGGGGCGCTCCGGAGCGGCATTCCCGGGGTTTTCGGGGGTTTTTGTGGGGTTGTTGGGGGGTTCTGTCGGTGGGGAGGGTTTGGGGTGGCGGTGACTGGAAGAGGCGACGGGGCGAGGGCTCGGAAAGCAGCGGGGACGGGGGTGACGGGGGAAATGCTGCTTGAGGGGTTCGGGATGGCGGAGGGGGCAAACGCTTCTTCAGGGGTTCAGAGGGCGCAGTTTGGGGGTGCCAGGGCTCGGCTGGACCCCCGCGCAGGCACCACCGACGCTTCCAAAGGCCAGAGCAGAATCTCCTGCAGCCCGGGGTTCCCAGAACTCCCCGAACTCCCTGCAGGGAACAAGGACAGAGATTTTCCAGGCCATTCTCCCAACCAGAATTCCCATTTCCCCAAACCTCAGAGCAGAATCGCTTGGAGTTCGGGGCTCCCTGCCGTCCAAAAACCCAGAACTCCCAAAACTTCTTGCAGAGGGACAATGAGTGGAATTTTCCAGGCGATTCTCCCACCTTTTCCCAAACCCCAGAGCAGAACCTCCTGGAGTCTGGAGTTCCCGGAACTCCCAAAACTCCTTGCACAGGGAGGATGAGCGGGATTTCCCAGGCGGTTCTCCCCCGCTCCAAAACCCGCCCCAACCCCAACCCCCGGTTCGCAGGGGTGATTTTCCCGTACCACCCTCGCCTGGGGCGCTACACGCTGAACTTCCACGAGGCGCAGCAGGCGTGCCTGGAGCAGGACGGGATCCTGGCCTCGCACGACCAGCTGCACCAGGCCTGGCTGGAGGGCATGGACTGGTGCAACGCGGGCTGGCTGCAGGACGGCTCCGTGCAGTACCCGATCTCGCGGCCCCGCGAGCAGTGCGGCCGCAAGGACACGCCCGTGGGCGTCCGCAACTACGGCTACCGGCACAAGGAGAGCGAGCACTACGACGCCTTCTGCTTCACCTCCAACCTCAACGGTGAGGGGAAACTGAGGCACGGGGGGTGCCCGTGCTGGGAGGGGGGAGGATGGGGTGCTGGGCTTGGAACACTGAGTTTAAGCAACAAAAATTATATATATATATATATTTTTATATATTTTAAGCCAAAATATTTTTAAAGCCAAAATCTCCTCTTTCTTTGGTCCAAAACCGCTTTTTTTTGAAATCCAAACCTTCTTTTTTAAACCCAAATCCTCTTCTTTCTTAGCCAAAACTTCTTTTTTTTAACTCCAAACCTCTTATTTTTAGCCAAAACCTATTTCTTTTTAATCCAAAGCCTCTTCTTTTTAATACAAAATCTTTCTCAGCCAAACCCTCTTTTTTTTTTTTTTAACCCAAGACCTCTTTTGGTTTTTGCCATAATCTCTTCTTTTTCATCCTAAAGAAAAAGAAGCCATAATCCCTTCTTTTCCATACTTTTTTTTTTCGCAAAAACATTTTTTTTTTTAACTGAAACCTCTTTTGTTTAAGGAATGTTTTGGATGCTCCACAGAGCTTCCATCACCTCCAGCCCCCAAAATCATGTTGGAGGCTCCACAGCGCTTGTACCCCTCACCAACCTCCCCAAAACCTTTTCGGGCTTCCACGGGGCTTCCATCCATCACCTCCATCCCCAAAAACGCCTCGGGGGGGGGGGCTCCAGAGCGGGGCGCTCCACCCCGCGGGATCCAGGACGCCGCGTCCCCTTTATCCCCCGTTTCCAGGCAAAGTTTATTTCCTGAAGACCTTCCGCAAGCTGAGCTACCCCGAGGCCGTGCAGGCGTGCAAGAACAACGGCGCGGCCGTGGCCAAGGTGGGGCAGCTGTACGCGGCCTGGAAGCTGCAGCTGCTGGACCGCTGCGAGGCGGGCTGGCTGGAGGACGGCAGCATCCGCTACCCCATCGTCAACCCCCGCGCCCGCTGCGGCGGCCGCGAGCCCGGCGTGCGCAACCTCGGCTTCCCCGACAAGAAGTACAAGCTCTTCGGCGTCTACTGCTTCAAGAAGGCCGGCGACGCGCCGCCCGTGGTGGCCGCGGGGTTCCCCAAGCGCGTGTGAGGAAAAAATCCCCGAGTTTGGGGTTTTTTGGGGTTTTTTTGGGGTTCGGGGCGTCCCGCCCCCGCCGGGCCCCGCGCGGTGCGGGGAGCTGCGGGCAGCCCCCGCCCAGGGACCGAGAGGCGGCGGCGGCCCCGGGGGCGCTCGGGGACCCCGGGGCGGCGGGAGAGGCCGGGCCCGGTGAGCCCGGCCGGGAGCCCGCGCCCCGCTCCCCGCAGCTCTCGCTTCTCGACGCGCCTGTTGCATGCGCTAAAGCGCCGCAGAGCCCCCGCCCTCCTCATCCTCATCCTCATCCTCATCCTCATCCTCATCCTCATCCTCATCCTCATCCTCATCCTCATCCTCATCCTCAGCCCGACCCCGGGGAGCGCCGCAGCCCCCGGATCCCCCCGTGGCGCTGGGCGGGGATGGGGGATCGGGGATCGGGGATCGGGGATCGGGGATCGGGGATCGGGGATCCGCGCCCCGGCAGCCCCGGGGCAGCTCCCGCTGGGCTCGGCCGGGCCCGGAGCGGGGGTCGGGGGCGGCGGCCGCTGTGCCCACCCGGCCGGGCCCCGCCGCAGGCTTTGGCAGCCCTGGACGCAGATGAAATAAAAGCTTCGGCCGCTTCGGAGAGCTGAGCGCGGCTCCGCCGTGTCCTTGGGGCAGCGCGGGGGGCTCGGGGCCCGCTCCCGCTCGCCCGGGGCCTCCTTGGATCGATCGGGGCGGATCCGAGGAGCGGCAGCGGCAGCGGAGCCGCCCCGCGGGGGTCGCGGAGCTGGCCGGGGGTCCCCGCGGGGCTGACACGCACGGGGAGCCCCGATTCGGAGGGGTCGGGACGTGCTCCAGCTGAGCACAGCCCCGAAATCACCTTTAATGGCTGAAACAAATGTCCGTCCCAGCCCTGGGAGGGGACAGCGGGGCCGTGGGGCCGGGAGAACCTCAGGGGCGGGTGGCGGAGGGTGTTTTAGGCAGGAATCGCCCCAAAAAATCCAATGGCGTCTCCCCATCTCGAGGGGGGCGCCGCGGCCGCGCCGGCGGGGGACAGGGACACGCGGGGAGCCCGGGGGGACAGACTGGGCTGCTCGGAATTGAGGGGAGCCCGGGGGGAGGCAGCCGGGGAGCGGCGCCGGGCGGGGGACACGGCCCAGGGTCCCCAGCAAAGGGCGGGGGTCGCTCAACTGTTAAAAAACTTTATTAAAATGTCCAGCAGTACAGAAAGGCAGAGTCAGAAACGGGGAGGGGGCGCCAGGAGGGGGTCGGGCAGGGGCCGGGGACACGGCAGTCACGTCGCAAACAGCAGAGATCGGAAAGCGCCGTACACACACACACACGCCAACTCCAACGGGGACCCGAGACGAGGGGAGAGGGGACGGAACCGAACCGAGCACCCCCAGAGCGGGCGCGGAGCGGGACAGAGACCCCGCCGTGTCCCCCCCGCCCCAGCCGCGCCGGCCCCCCCGGGGAGCTGGGGCGGGGAAACGGGGCCGGGGCTGCTAAAAAACCAGAGCCAGCCCGGGGGGCTCGGGGGCTGCCTGATTCACCCCCGGTGTGGGGACGGGGACAGAGCCCAGCTCGGGGGGTCCCCGTGCGGGGCTGGGGGCTCCAGCCCGGGCCGGGGGCTGAGCGGGACATGCGGGGAGGGCTGGGGACGCGCACGCAGCCGCCCCCTCCGGATCCTATTCCCTACGGGGCCGGGCATCCTACGGAGCTAAAGCCAAAAGGGGGCTAAAAAAGGGGGGCGGGAGGGGCTGGGACGGGGCCGGGGGGCGCCACCACATCCCCCGGGGACCCCGTTGTGCTCGCCCGGCTCTAGAAGTAGTGGCCCTCCTGCATCCAGTCCAGCCGGAGGCGCTGGCGGTGTTTCCGCCGCTCCTTGCGGGGTTGGCGGTGGTGGTGCTGGTGGTGCGGGTGGCTGTGCCGGTGCCGCCGGTGCCGCCGCGCTCGGTGCGACCGCCGGGCTAACGGGGGCAAGGCGGGCCCGCGGGGGGGTCAGCACAGCCCCCGCGCGGGCCCGGCCCCTCCCCGAGCCCCCACTCACGCTTTGTGCAGAGGATTTTGGGCCGGTCCCACTTGCCGCTGCTGTGGCACCGGACGGTGGGCACGTGGCGCTGCGCGAAGCCCTCGCGGCACTGGTAGCGCACGCTGGAGTGGATGTTGTACTTGTCCTTCCTCTTCCCCACCGGGAAAGCGTTCGGCACCTCCGGGGGGGGCCCGCACAGCACTGCGGCGGGGGCACAGAGCTCCGTTACTGGGAGTTACTGGGAGTTACTGGGAGTTACTGGGAGTTACTGGGAGTTACTGGGAGTTACTGGGAGGGGACGCGGGAGCCCCCCCCGCCCATCCCTGGGGACACCGCCGGGGGCTTCGGGACAGGCTCGTCCGTCAGGGCGGCAGCGAGCTGTCCCCAGGGTTTAATTGGTTAATTAATGGCCTCATTGGGGCGTCATTAGCGCGCGGGGAGGGGAGGAGCGGCTGGAGGTTAATGGAACTTCCCGAGGTAAGGAATGGGAATTTAATGGGTTTAATGGGAGCAAATTAAACAAACCCGAGCGCTGAGGGGAGGATTGATCGCGGGGAAGGAGGAAAAATGGAGATTTAGGGGAGAACGGAGGGAGCTGGCCCGGGAGAGGGGCTGGGGAAGGTTGGCCGGGGATGGGGAGGGGGCTGGGGGCTGCGGGGTGGGGACACCGGGACCTGCGGGATGGGGACATCAGGGACTGCGGGACGGCGCCGGGGACGCCGGGGGTCGCGGGACGAGGCCGTGCCGGGCCGGGCAGGCCGGGCGGGCGCTACCTGTGCCCTTCTTGCAGATGTAGGGCAGGTTGTAGTTGCAGGGCACGTCGTTCCACTTGCCGATCTCGTGGGACACGAGCACCACGCAGTCCTCGCCGCCCGCGAAGAAGTTGTCGGGTTGGTTCTCCCGCCAGTTCTCGTATTGCTGCGGGGCCGCCGGAGAGGGTGACGCCCCCCGCGCCCGCCCCCGCGCCCCCCGAGCCCCCCGAGCCCCCCGGGCCCCCCGAGCCCTCACCAAGGCGGTGTTGTCGGTCCACTGGAAGTCCTGCTCCACGATGCGGTCGTTGAGGCCGATCCAGGTGTTCTCGTGGCCGAAGCCTGCGGGGAGAGGCACCCGCGGCTCGCACGGAGGGGGAGCAGCGCCCGGGGAGGGAGGGAGGGGGCGCTGGGGACCCCCGGCGCACCGCTGATGAAGGCGTGCTCCTCCCGCGAGTGGATGCTGGTCAGGTGCCCGGCCCGGCGCCGGCAGTCGCGCTCCGCGTCCTCCCAGGAGCGCCGGCGGGCGAAGTAGCGGTAGCAGTGGCCCTGGAACTTGTGCCAGTTGTGGTCGCAGCCCTCCGTGTCTGCGGGGACACGGCCACAGTGCAGCGGCGGCACAGCGAGGGACGGACGGGGCTTGTGTCCCCTCCCGCAGGTGGCACAGCCGGGCCGGGGACACCGGGGGACGCCGGGGGACACCGGGGCCGTGCCCACCTTTCTCGCAGCGGCTGCCGCCGTAGCTGGGCAGGCAGAGGCACACGAAGGCATTGACCTCGTCGATGCAGGTGCCGCCGTTCTGGCACGGGCTGGACAGGCAATCATCGATGTCTGCGGGGACAGCGGGAGCTGCGGGCGCGGCGACACCGCCGGCGAGCGAGGAGGGGGCCCCGCGCAGCGCCCGGAGCCGCGGCCCCCCCGCCCGGTGCCCGGGCTCTCACCGATCTCGCAGTTCTCGCCGGTGAAGCCCGGGGCGCAGCTGCAGCCGCACACGGTGCCGTTGGCGCGGCTCGTCCCGCCGTGCAGGCACGGGTTATTCTGGCACGGGTCCGGCGGCGCTGCGGGGCGGCCGCGGCGCCCTGAGCCAGGCTGGGGGGGCGCGGGGCCGCCCCCCGCTCCCGCCCCATCGGCTCCCGGCGAGGAAATTCGGGTACCAGGAGCGGCACCGCCCAAACCTCCCGCCATCAGCCCCGGTGCCCGCCGCTCACCCGGCTCGCCGTGCCCGCCGCTCACCGCGCCCGCCGCTCACCGCGCCCGCCGCTCACCGTGCCCGCTGGCGTTGCCGGTGCCCGCCCAGGCCAGCGGCTCCCGCTCGTCCAGCGCCGGCTCCTCGCCGCTGCCGCTGTCGGTATCGAGCAGCGGGGACCCCCCCGGGCCCCCCGGCTCCGGCTCCGCCGAGGGCTCCGGGAGCAGCCCCGCGCTCGGGGACCCGGCGGGCTCGGTGCCCCGGGGCTGGGGGGCTCCGGGGGACGGCCAGGGCCCGCGGGTGGCCGCGCCGGGGGGCGTGGGGGGCTCCTCCCTGCCGGCCTCCCCGGAGGCGTCCTCCTCGCCGGGGGCTGCTGGAGCCGGGGGGCTGCCGGGGGAATGCCGGGGGCCCGGGGGGGACACGAGGAGCTGCTCGGCTGCCCCCGGCTCGGAGCGCTGCGTGGGCTGCGGCTCCGGGGGAGCGAAGCCTGCGGAGCCCTCCTCGGCCCCCGGCTCCTCCGGCCGCTCGGCGCCGGCCCACAGCAGCGCCCCGGTGCCCGCGGGGGAAGGGGACGGTGCGGGGACATCCCAGGCCGGGGGGGACGCGGCTGCTTCGCCGCTGGGCTCGGGCGCGCCATTCCCGACGTCCCTGGATTCCTCCGGCCGCTCCTGGCCGGGCTCGGCCGCCCCGGGGGGAGCCGTGGGGCCGGAGCGGCCCCGGGGCCCCGGAGGAGCCCCCTCGGTGCGGCCGGGGGTGGCGGGGGCGTCCCTCGGAGGGCCCCTCTGGCTCCAGGAACGTCACCGCCTTCCTCTGCCTCTCCAGCGCGCCGTCCCCCGGGGCCCCGCTGCCGTCGGCGCCGTCCCCGCGGGGCTGCGGGGACCCCTCGGGACCCTCGGCCACCAGCGGGGCCGGGGGCAGCGGGGGGCAGCGGCGGCGCGGACGGGGCGTCCCCGGAGAAGTCCTCGGCGCCGTCCGCAGGCGGCCTCGGGGCGTCCCCGCGGGCCCCGGCGGCGTCGCGGTGGCCCCGAGCGTCGCGGGCAGCGGCGGGGGACGGCGGCGGCGCGGGCGGGGCTCCCGCGGGGGTCCCCGAACCCACCGGGGCCACGAGCGCTGCAAGAGACGGCACCGCCGCGGTGTCACCGAGAGGCGACGGCGCCGGGAGCCCGGGCCGCGTCCGGGGCCACTCACCGGGGCTGGTGTCCGCCTCCAGCGCGTCGGGGGACGCGGGGGGACCCTCCCGCCGGGGGCTCTCGCTCCACAGCTCCACGGCGTTGACTGCGGCTCCCCTCACCTCCTGCGCCAGCACGGGGGCCTGGGTGGCAATCCCCGCTGTCACCGCGGGCTCCCCAGAGGTGACAATCCCCGCTGTCACCGCGGGGTCCCGGCCGTGCCGCTGGAGCTGGAAGTAGCGCCCGTTGAGGCCGGGGTAGCTCCGCCTCGGGGCGCTGGAGCTGCTCGGGGGTGTTCTGGGAGGCTCCGGGGCCGCGCTGGGGACCGTCCCCAGCCCAGGCGGTGACAAGGACGGGCCGTGCTCCAGGGCTGGGCTCCGGGGATGTGCCGGGAGCGTGGCCGGGGGTCCCGCGGGGTCTCCTTGGGCCGGGCTGGCGCTGGGAGGGTCCCTCCGGGGGGAGCTCTCGGCATCCACCGCGTTCAGAGCCTCCTCCTCGCGGGGCCACGCCAGCGCGGGCAGCCCCGGAGCCGCCGGTGCCGGTGGCAGGGCGGTGCCCGGTTGGTCGGTGCCCGGTTGGTCGGTGCCCGGTTGGGCGGTGCCCGGTCGGGCGGTGCCCGGTTGGTCGGTGCCCGGTTGGGCGGTGCCCGGTCGGGCGGTGCCCGGTTGGTCGGTGCCCGGTTGGGCGGTGCCCGGTTGGGCGGTGCCCGGTTGGGCGGTGCCCGGTCGGTCGGTGCCCGGTTGGGCGGTGCCCGGTTGGGCGGTGCCCGGTTGGTCGGTGCCCGGTTGGTCGCCGCGCGGTGCCACCGGGCTGGCGCTCCCCGCCCGCAGCTGCTCGTCCTCATCGCCGCCCGGCGCCGCGGGCAGGAGCTCGTAGCGGTCGCGGGGGATGTCGCGGGTGTCCCCCGACGCGCCCGGGTCCTCGCCGCGCTCCAGCAGCGCGTTGTCGCGGGTCCTCGCCGCGCTCCAGCAGCGCGTTGTCGCTGCCCGGCGGGGTCGGGGCGTGGGCGGCACCGGCAGCACCGGCGGCTCCGCGTCGCCGTGCCCCGCGGCTGTGGGGACGCCACGGGCGTCAGCGGCGGCACCGAGCGCGCCCGGGGGTCCCGTAGCGCCCCTGGAGCGCCAGCAGCGAGCACCGCACCCCCTCCCCGCAGCCGGGCGGAGCTGAGCTCCCTCCCAGCGCCGCTCCCCGCACTTATCTCATTAATTCCCCATTAAATATTCATCCGCAGCAATTTTCCCGGCCGCGCCCCCCGATCCCCGCGGGAGGGAGGGAGGGCCCGGGGCTGGCTCCAGGGTCCCCCTCACCTCTGTAGCAGTAAGCGTCGAATCTGGAGGCGGCGGGGGGAAGCCGGTGCGGTTCGGGAACTGGTAGAGGGTGCGCACGCCCGGGGCCTCGCCGCCGCACTTCCTGCGCGCCTGGCGGATGGGGTAGCGCACGCTGCCGTCCGCCAGCCAGCCCGGGTCGCACTGGTCCAGGCCCTGCCGCCAGGCCAGGTACAGCTGCCCCGTGGTGGCCAGAGAGGCCCCGCGGCTGCGGCAGTGCCTGCGGGCGCCCTGCCAGGTGAAGCGCCCCGGCGCCGTGGCGTAGAACACGGTCCCTGCGGGAGAGGGGGCTCGTGGGGACGCGGTGACACCAAGGGACGGCTCCGGCCGGGCGGCGCTTTCGGGACGGCCTCGTGGCCTGAGCGCTGTGGCCGTGCCGAGGGTGGCACGGAGCGCTGGCGCCCACCCGGACCCGCTGGAGAGGGATGCACGGAGGTGTCGCCGTGGAGGGACATCGGGGGGACACCATGGCCAGGGAGGGACATCGTGGGCACCCAGCCATGGCCGTGGAGGGACATCGCGGGGACACCATGGCCGTGGAGGGACATCGTGGGCACCCAGCAGTGCCACGGCCAGGGGGGGACATCTTGGGCACCCAGCCGTGCCATGGACACAGAGGGACACCCCTGGGCACCCAGCCATGCCAGGGACACAGAGGGACACCCCTGGGCACCCAGCCGTGCCAGGGACACAGAGGGACACCCCTGGGCACCCAGCCGTGCCATGGACACAGAGGGACATTGTGGGCACCCAGCCGTGCCAGGGACACAGAGGGACATTGTGGGCACCCAGCCGTGCCAGGGACACAGAGGGACATTGTGGGCACCCAGCCAGCCGCACTGTGGCCGCGGAGGGACAGCGTGGGCAGCCAGCCATGCCATGGCCAGGAAAGAGCAGGGACACCCTGGGCACCCAGCCGAGCTCCTGGCCATGCCGCAGGCGCGCAGGGACCCCCGGGCGCGCAGGGACCCCCCCGGGCACCGTGCCGGCGCTCCGCCCTTGCCTCGCAGCTCCCGGGAGTAGCAGTACACGTCGTAGAGCTCGGCGGGCTCCCTGCGGCCGTAGCTGCGCACGCCGGGGAGGCTCTCGCGGTCTCCGTAGCAGCCGGGCCGGGACAGGGTGATGGGGTACCTGCCGGGAGGGGCACGCTGGGCGCGGGGCTCCGCGGGGAGGGCGGCCCGGCGGTTCCCGGCGGTTCCCGAGGGTTCCCGGCCGTTCCTGGCGGTTCCCGGCGGTTCCCGGCCGTTCCCGGGGTGTTCCCGGCCGTTCCCGGCGGTTCCCGGCGGTTCCCGGCGGTTCCCGGGGGTTCCCGGCCGTTCCCGGCCGTTCCCGGCGGTTCCCGGGGGTTCCCGGCCGTTCCCGGCGGTTCCCGGGGGTTCCCGGCCGTTCCCGGCGGTTCCCGGGGGTTCCCGGGGGGTGGTTTGGGAGGTGGCCGGCGGTTCCCGGGGGTTCCCGAGGGTTCCCGGCGGTTCCCGGCCGTTCCCGGCGGTTCCCGGGGGTTCCCGGGGGTTCCCGGGGGTTCCGGGCCGTTCCCGGCGGTTCCCGGGGATTCCCGGCCGTTCCCGGGGGGTTCCCGGGGGTTCCCGGGGGTTCCCGGCGGTTCCCGGCCGTTCCCGGGGCTGGTTTGGGGGGTTCCCGGCCCCGCGCTCTCACCGCACGCTCTGGTCGCTCAGCCAGCCCGCGTCGCAGTTGTCGTAGCCCGTCCTCGAAGGCGGCCTGCAGGTGCTGCGGGGAGGCGATGACGGCCGAGTTGTCGCGACAGGCGCGCGGCGGGCGGCGGGGAAGCTCAGCGCGTAGCGCTCGCCCGCGGGCCGGTAGTGGAACACAACGCCTGGGGACAGCGAGAGGGGGACATGGGGCAGCAGGACACGGCTCCCGCGGGCTCCGTGGGGCCCAGGGCTGGCACGGCGTGCAGGGGTTGGCACGGGATATCCGGCTGGCACGGGGTTTAGCCCTCAGACAGCTCACAGAGAGCCCACAGGGCTCGTGGGGTGCAGAGCTGGCGCACGGTGCCGCAATTCCTGTGGGGCGCAGGACTGGCACTGGGTCCATGCGGGGCTGGCACTGGGTCCGTGTGGGGCTGGCACAGGGTCCGTGTGGGGCTGGCACAGGGTCCGTGTGGGGCTGGCACAGGGTCCGTGTGGGGCTGGCACAGGGTCCGAGTGGGGCTGGCACAGGGTCCGTGTGGGACTGGCACAGGGTCCGAGTGGGGCTGGCACAGGGTCCGTGTGGGGCTGGCACAGGGTCCGTGCGGGGCTGGCACAGGGTCCGTGCAGGGCTGGCACGGGGTTTTGGGCTCATGGGGCACGCAGCTGCCGTGGGGCGCTTGGGACACGGCTTGTGGGGTGTAGGGGGTACACGGGGGCACAGCTGCCGTGGGGGGCACAGGGTACATGTGGGGTGCAGGGAACAACCGGGGTGCCCAGCTCTCATGGGGTGCAGGGAACAAACGGGGTGCCCAGCTCTCATGTGGGGTGTCCAGCTCACCCTGCGGGCCCAACCCACCGCCCCTCCCTCAGCCCCAGGGGCTCCACGCCGCCCCCGAGCCCCCCCCGGCCGTGTCCCCCCGTGCGGCCGCGGCCGTGCCCGGCTCACCCGTCACCTCCAGCCGGCAGCAGGTCCTGCTCGTCGTCGATGCCCGCCACCACCTCGCAGCGGTAGAGCCCGGTGTCGCTGGCGCGGGCCGCCCGCAGCCGCAGCGTGGCGTTGGCGCGGTCACGGCCGTAGCCGGGCAGCGAGGCGCGGCCCTCGTAGGCCCGCACCACCTTCACCGCGCTCTCCTTGGCCACCAGGATGGGCGCGTCCTCCCGCTGGCCGCCGGCCGAGCGCACCTTGCTCCATTTGACGCGCGGCGGCTCCGGGGGCTCGTTGGGGCCCAGCGAGGCCGAGGGGTGCAGCAGAAGAGGCAGGGCAGGGTGGCGGGCTCGCCCAGCCCCACGCGCACCGCGCGGTGCTGCACCCGGGTGATGTGGATCACCTTCCCCTCGTCCTGCGAGCCTGCGGGGACAGCGGCTCGGCTGCCTCGGGGCTCGGGGGCACGGCGGGCGCGGGGGCTGCGCTCCGGGCACCCCGAGCCCCCCAGGAGGGGCGGGAACGGGAGGATGGGTTGGGATAAAGCGCGGCCCGTGGCCCCTCTGGGGCTGAACCCCGACCCGGAGGGGGTGCACGCTCAGCCCCCCGGGTGTCCCCAGGGTCAGGGCGCTGCTCTGCACCCCTGGGTGCCGCTCGGCCAGCGGGGGACACCGCACGGCCCTGCCAGCACAGGGGGATCCCTCGCCACCGACGCCACCGAGCCCGGCGGAAAAACCCCCCCGGGCTGGGATAGAGCGTGCCAGGACCGTGACCTCCTCCTCCTCCTCCTCCTCCTCCTCCTCCTCCTCCTCCTCCTCCTCCTCCTCCTCCTCCCGCGCTAATCCCGTCCCAGCCTCTGCCGGCTCCCAGCGCCGCCGCCGCAAATCCCCCGCGTCCCGTGGACCCCCCAGTGGGGTCAGGGACCAGCGGGGGACCGGGGACAGCCGCTAATCCCCCCCGAGCCTTCCTCCCCCCTCCCGGCCTCAGAGCCCTCGGCTCATTGGGGCACAGGGAGCGCTCCGGGCTGGGCGATCCCAAAGCCCCGATCCCAAAGCCCCGATCCCAAAGTCCCCCCGATCCCAAAACCCCCCAATCCCAAAGCCCCGATCCCAAAGCCCCGATCCCAAATCCCCGATCCCAAATCCCCGATCCCAAATCCCCAATCCCAAAGCCCCGATCCCAAAGCTCCCCGATCCCAAAGCCCCTCGATCCCAAAACCCCCCAATCCCAAATCCTCGATCCCAAAGCCCCCGATCCCAAATCCCCGATCCCAAAACCCCCCAATCCCAAAGCCCCCGATCCCAAAGCCCCGATCCCAAAGCCCCGATCCCAAAGCCCCCGATCTGAAATCCCCGATCCCAAAGCCCCGATCCCAAAGCCCCCGATCCCAAAGCCCCCGAGCTGCGGTGTCCCCGCCGCGGGGACAGGGGGGACTCGGCTCAGAGCCAGTCCCGGGGGCTCGGCGGGGCCCCGGGAGGGGATTTACGGGTTTAAGTCTCGCCTGCAGCGATCCCAGCGCGGAGGGAGGGGGCGCGGCCGCCCGGGGGCTCCTCCCGGCCTAATCCCGAGCCCTGCCCGGGTTTTACCGCTGAGCGGCCCCGGGTTCATCATTCACCCGCCCCCCGCTCCTCATCGGGCCCGGCCCCGAGCACTCACCCAGGACGGCGATGGGGAGCAGGGAGAGCCCGAGCAGGACCCAGCAGGCGGCATCGCCCATCACAGGGAGCATCCTGGACCTGCGGGGACAGCGCGGGCTGCCGGGCGTGCCCATGGCCGTGCCATCCCGGACCTGCCAGGTGTGCCATGGCCGTGCCATCCCGGACCTGCCAGGCGTGCCATGGCCGTGCCACCCTGGGCCTGCCAGGCGTGCCAAGGCCGTGCCACCCTGGGCCTGCCAGGCGTGCCATGGCCGTGCCACCCTGGGCCTGCCAGGCGTGCCATGGCCGTGCCACCCCTGCACCTGCCAGGCCATGCCCGCGGGGCCCGCGGCGGGACCGGGATGGGCCCCGTTAGCCCCGGGACCGGGATGGGCCCCGTTAGCCCCGTTAGCCCCCGTTTCACCCCGGCAGCAGCGCGGGATGGGCAGGGATGTCCCTCCGTGCGCCCGGTTGCCACACGTGGTGGCACCTCCGAGGCACCCCGGGCACAGAGCCCCGGGAGCTCCGTCCCTGGAGGGTCTCAAAGCACCCGGGACCAGCGGGAGGCCGGGGCGGTGGCACAGCTGGCGTGGGCACAACCCTGGCTGGCACCTGCCACCATCACCCGGCTGCCACCCACAAGCAAAAGCTGGCACGGGCATCACCCAGAGCCTGGCATCATCACCCAGTGCCCACCACCATCGACCTGTGACCATCACCATCACCCAGAGCCTGCCATCATCACCTGGCCAGAGCCTGGCATCATCACCCAGTGCCCACCACCATCTACCAGTGACCATCACCATCACCCAGAGCCTGCCACCATCACCCAGTGCCCACCACCACCATCACCTGGCATAGGCATCAACCAGTGCCCACCACAGCCATATTTCAGTGCCCACCAAAACCATCACCCAGCGCCCACCATGACCATGTTCCAGTGCCCATTACCATCATCAGTGCCCATCACCATCACCAGTGCCCACCATGACCATGTTCCAGTGCCCATCACCATCACCAGTGCCCACCACAGCCATCACCCACCCTCGGGGTGCCCAGCGGGCCGGCAGAGGCAGCAGGGGCACCCCCAGCACCCCCAAACCAACCCCCAGGTGCCACCACGAGCCCAACCCCAGCTCCAGGCTGGCACTCGCTGCTCCTGCCGCTTTCCCCCACCCCTGCCCCGTGCCAGGCGCGGATCTGGGGGGCACCGGGAGCCCCACAGCGAGTGTGCCTCACCCCCCACCCCCGATGCTCCATTTCCAGCCCTCGATGCCTCCCATAGACAGAAAGAGAGAAATGGCGAGGAAAAAGGAGCCCCCCGCTGGCAAAGGCCTTTCAGGGGATGCAGGACCGCGTTCTATCGGATTTCTCCTGCAGAAAGAAGCCTCGGCAGCCCCTTCTGCCCCCCAGAGCCGAGAGCGGGGAGGGGACGGGGAGGTGACCCGGGGCACTCCGGGCTCCGGAACGGGCAGCGGGAGCCGCCTGTGCCCGGAGGAGCCTCCCCGGAGCTGGAAAAGCCCAAAGCAGCCCCGGGGCGCCGCCAGCGGCTCCTGCAGCCCCGCTCGGGGACGCTCCGGGAAGGGAATTCCTCCGGTCAGCGCCAAACTCTGCCCGTTTCTCCCGCTCCAGGAGGAAAACATAAATTCCTTGCAAAAAATACAAATTTATTGGCACTTTGGGGCTCGGGAGGCTCCGGCTCCTCCCGTGAAATGTTGGGTTTGACTTTCGGGGTGTCCAGGAGCTCTCCCAGGACAAAGCAGCAGCGCCGGGACCTCGGTCCGGGCACCGCCGGGGACACCGGGTGTGCCATGGGGACACCCCGCGACACCGGGTGTGCCATGGGGACACCCAGGACACCGGGTGTGCCATGGGGACACCGAGCGACACCCAGAGACACCGGGTGTGCCATGGGGACACCCAGGACACCGGGTGTGCCATGGGGACACCCAGCGACACCCAGGACACCGGGTGTGCCGTGGGGACACCCAGAGACACCGGGTGTGCCATGGGGACACCCAGAGACACCGGGTGTGCCATGGGGACACCCAGGACAACCCCGCGACACCGGGTGTGCCATGGGGACACCCAGGACACCGGGTGTGCCATGGGGACATCGAGAGACACGGGTGTGCCATGGGGACACCGAGTGACACCGGCTGTGCCATGGGGACACCCAGGACACCCAGGACACCGGGTGTGCCATGGGGACACGCAGGACACCGAGGGACACCGGGTGTGCCATGGGGACACCGAGAGACACCGGGTGTGCCATGGGGACACCCAGGACACCGGGTGTGCCATGGGGACACCCAGGACACCAGGTGTGCCATGGGGACACCGAGAGACACCGGGTGTGCCATGGGGACACCCAGGACACCCCGCGCAGGGGACGAGGGTGCCCGGGCCGTGCTCACACGCACCCCAAGGCTTCGCACATCCCTCTTGGGCTTTCCCACTTTGTGAAAGACTTTTCTGGGGTTCCCACCCGTCTTTTGTCCCCGCTGCTGCCTCCGGAGGGATTTTCCCACCGAAAGGCAAACGAGGAGATACGGGGAGGACAACAGCGATGGGATCTCGCTCCCTGCCGCCTTCCTGCGGCCTTCCCCCTCTCCATCCTCCTCCTCCCTGCCCGCCGGGGCACCCAGAGGAGCATCCAGCGACAGCTCAGGGCGGCCAGCCCCGCAGCGAGATCCTGCGGGGAGCAGAAATCCTCGGAGCATTTACCGAGAGCAGAAATCTTGCGGGGAACAGAGATCCTGAGGGGAGCAGAAATCGTGCGGGGAGCATTTACCGAGAGCAGAGATCGTGCGGGGAGCAGAAATCCTCCTCGGAGCGTTTCCCGAGAGCCGGCTCCTCGCTGAGCAAACAGCCGGGATTGCTCCAGGTGTTCAACACAAAAGTCGCTCTCTGGATTTCCAGCCTCTTCCCGGGTTTGAGGGGCGGGCTGGAGGGGCGGGATGGATGGGGGTCCCTGAGCCCCCCCGGTGGGCGCTGCCGGGGCTCGGGGCTGGGTTTTGGGGTCACACGGCTGAGCCGCGCCCTCCGTGCCATCGGCGCTCCCGCAGGATTCGCTCCCGCAGCAGGAACAGCGGGAGAGGCCGGGCCGGCAGCACCTGGGAGAGCTCAGCGGTCCCCAAAGCGCCCCCGCGCAGGGACAGGACGCGGCTCCGCTCCTCTGGGGACACCCGGCTGTCCCCGCTGCCCTTGGCACACGCAGGGGACGCGGCCCGCAGCCGCTCCAAGGCGCTGAGCCGGCAAAACCTTCCTCCGGGGTCAGGACAAGGGACACGGACGCGCCAGCCCCGCGGGGTCAGCGCCACCGCCCGCCGTGTCCCCGGGCAAGGTCCCCACAGCGGGGCCGTGTCCCCGGGGCGGAATCGTTCCCTCGTCGCCGTCCGCGAATCCACGGGGTGGCACCCAAGGGATTGGGGCAGCCCGCGGTGGCACAGACACATCCCTGAGGTGGCACGGCCACATCCCGGCCCTGCGGTGGCACGGCCACATCCCTGCGGTGGCACCGCCACATCCCGGCCCTGCGGTGGCACCGCCACATCCCTGCGGTGGCACGGCCACATCCCTGCGGTGGCACGGCCACATCCCGGCCCTGCGGTGGCACCGCCACATCCCTGAGGTGGCACAGACACATCCCTGCGGTGGCACGGCCACATCCCGGCCCTGCGGTGGCACCGCCACATCCCGGCCCTGCGGTGGCCCCGGGACGGACGCCGGGTCCCGGACCCCAGGCAGGATCCAGCCGCGGTTCCCGGGGCGCGCAGCGCGGGCTGGGCCATGCGGGTGTCCCCAGGCAGTGCCCGGGGGGTGACCGCGGGGCCGGGGGTGGCACCGCGCTGGCGAGGGGAGGGGACGGAGGCGGCCGGGCCGATTCCACAGCGGGGTCCGCGCCCGCAGCCAGGGCGGTGTCGCCGGGACGTCCCCAGGCCCCCGCGGGGACACGGAGTCCCGGTGCCCCCGGTGTCCCGGCCCAACCGGGGCAACGGCAGACGAGAGAAATCCGAAATAACGCCGGTGCAAAACGCCCCCCCAAATCCCCCCGAAAGCCGGGCGAACATTTTCACATCTGTCACTAGCTGTCACCTCATGAATAATTCATCCCGCTCATGAATATGCAAAGCCGGGGCTGGTGATTAGCTTGAGCTGAAACCGAGCTTAATTCCGCCCAGGCCGCCGGGACCACCCGGTCAGCGCGGGGGTCACCTGTGCCCCCCCCTGCCCGAGCCCTGGCGGGTCCCGGGACCCCGCGGGGCTGAGGGGACACCGGGGACAGCGCTGGGGACACGGCAGGGCTGGCAGCACAGAGGGGCACTGCCCGGGCAGCCCGCGTGCAGCGGGACATCGGTGTCCCCACCCTGGGCACCCCCAGCCCTGGCGGTGCCACCAGCTGTCCCCGAGCCCGCCGCAGCCCCCCCGACCTCTGACACCCCCGCGGGTCGCTCCGGCCCGCGGTGCCACCAACGCACAGGCGACATCCCGGTGCCACCCCCCAGCGTGTCCCCCTCGCCGCTGCCCCCCGGGGCCGCTCCTGCGCCCCCAGCCCAGCCCCGAGCCCCCCAGCGCCCACCTCCCTCCGGGGGCCCCGCCGGGAGCGGGACCGGGAGCGCTGCGGGGGCGGCCCCGGGGCTGCGGCGGGCCCGGCGGCGGGGCCGGCTCCGCGTCCCCTCCTCTCTGCCCACAACAAAGGAATTCTGCAAACCTCGCTGCCGTCACATCTCACAGGCAACGTGATGCTCCCCGCTCCCCCCAGCCTGCCGGAATAAATTAGCACCTCGGGAAGCTGTGATCCCGGCCAATATGGGCCCTTTGCCGGTGCGATTTTTATTAGGCAGACAGTCTGCAGCCTTTATTTTAGAATTTGCTCCTCTTTTTTTAAATTCCTTTAAACATTTATTTATTCTTGTTGCCCCGCTTTCTGCCTGTCCCTGCAAAGCCCCGGGGCCGGTGCAGCCTCGCTGCGAGCCCCGGGCTCCGCCGCCAGCCCCGCCGGGCTCGGCCGCACGCGGGGAGCGACTCCGGGCCCGCGCCCGGTGACAAAACCGGGAGGACGCCCCGGGCCGGAGGGCCTGGCACGGGCCCGGCACCGCTGGCACCGCTGTCCCACCGATTCCGGGGCTGCCGAGCCCCGCTGTCCTCACCCACAGCCACCCATCCACCGCGCTGGGGACATCCCGGCCGCGGCACTGCCACCCGGGACAGGGACATCGCCGGCCCCCGGCCCGCCAGGGGCTGTCACCAGCAAGGGGCTGGGCGGGCCAGGCTGTGGCACCCAGGGAGGGGGTGACGCTCGGGTGGCGCTCTGTCCTGCCACCCCCCCTGCCCGCCCTTTGTCTCGCTGCCAGCCCCCGGGGGCTCAGGGCACGCTGTCCCCTGTCCTCAGTGCCGGCGATCCCCAGCCCCCTCAGCGTCCCCAGCCCCTGAGCGCTCCGGTGCTCGCGGTGTCCCCCTGTCCCGGTGTCCCCACCACGCCGGTGGCCACGCCCCCATTGTCCGGCTGTCCCCGGTCCCCGCAGCGTCCCCTCGGGCCCCGCTGTCCCCAGCCCTGCGCCCCCACCCCCGGCAGGGTCGCCTCAGTGTCCCCGGCATCTCTTCCCTCACCCCGGCCCCCGCAGTGTCCCCGCCGGTGTCCCCCGGCCCCGCTGCGTCCCCAGCCCGGGTCCGTCCCGCTCCTGCCACAGCCCTGCCGGTGTCACCGTCCCCATCCCCGTCCCCATCGCCGCCGCCGGGCCCCGCGGCCCCCCCACCCCGCATTCCCCACCCGGATCCATCCCGCTCCTGCCGCGGTGGCGCCGGTGTCGCTGCCGGTGTCGCTGCCGGTGTCGCTGCCGGTGTCACCGCCCCCATCCCCGTCCCCGCAGCGCTGCCGGTGTCACCGTCCCCATCGCCGCCGCCGGGCCCCCGCATTCCCGCAGCCCCGCCGCGTCCCCAGCCCCGATCCGGCCCGGATCCCGCCGCGGCGGTGCCGGTACCGGCGTCGGTGTCGCTGTCACCGTCCCCATCCCCGCCACCGGGCCCCGCACCCACCGCGCCCCCAGCGCGGATCCGTCCCGCTCCTGCCGTGGCCGCGCCGGTGTCACCGTCCCCACGGCAGCGGGGCGGCGCCGGTGCCGGTGCCGGTGCCGCGCGTACCTGCTCCGTGCTCAGGGCGCGCCGGGACTCATCGCCGCCGGTAGAGCCGAGCACCCCCGCCGGCACCGGGGGCTTAAAAGCGGCGCTCGGAGCGGGGGGGCAGCGGGCCGGCCCCCCCCCGAGGGGGCCGAGCCGGGCCGGGCCGGGCCAATCGCGGCTGGCGGCGGGCGCGGGCCCCCCCGGTGCCGCCGGTGCCGCCGCCCGCACCTGCCCGCAGCGGCGGAGAACCCGCGCCCGCTCCGCGCTGCCCGGCGCCGCTCCGCGCATGCGCCGCCCCCCAGCCCGGGCCAGCCCCCCCCGAGCCGGGGCCGCCCCCTCCCCACCGAGCGGGGCCGCCCCCTCCCCACCGAGCGCCCCGCGAACGGGCTGGGGGCCCTGCGGGGAGGGGGCGCCGCAAGGAGGGCGCTGAGAGAGAGGGGGGTCCGTGGAACAGGGGGGGCTGTGATGGGGGTGGGCTCCCTGTGAGGACTGGGGGGGTCGCTGCAATGGAAGCAGGAAGGGGGGGGGCCCAGCGGGATTTTTTGGGGGTGTTTCTAAAGAGGGGAGCATCTTCCAGCCCCTGCACACCCCAAAATTCCCTTTAAGCCGCACAGGGCGCGCCCCCAGCCCGCCGCACCCCCGTGTGGGGCCGGCATGGGGTGCGGGGGTCTGGGAGATGCTGTGGGTGGACAAAGACTTCAAAAAGCCCCAAACCCCCCCAAAATGGCTGAGACTCTCCGGAGAGCTGCGCTTCCAGAAACGACCCCCAAGAGGGGGAAGGAAACCATCGCTGGGCTGTTGGAGGGGGTTTTGGGGGGTGGGGGGTCACCTTCCCGCCGGTGACGGAAGAATGCCAGCCTGTCTCCCACGGCTTGGCACCGAAAAAGGAGAATCCCCCTCCCTGTTTCGCCCATAGGATGGATCCGCGGAAACCCGAGAGCAAAGTTCTCATTTCCGACTCCATTGTGCCAGACTTTTGGTGGCGTTTCCTGCCTTTTGTGAGCCCCCCCTGCTCCGGCACAATCCCGGCGTTGCCGGCGCACAGAGCTCCTCTGTTCCCCGCCTTTATGCGGCTGCAGCTGCGGGCCCGGCCCATGGAGGTGCCCGAGCCCGGGGGACAGGACAGGGGCACCGTCCCCGTGGCTTCGCCAGGGGGAATTGGGGAGAGGGTCCCGGGGGAGAAGGGGGGGTTGATATCACGGCTTCTTCCCGCTCCCGGAGGATCCAGAGGCCCCAGGGATCTTTGGAGGGGGCACCCGGGGTGGTTTTTGGGGTGACTGGGAGGAGAGGATGGGCCAGGAGCGGTCCATGGGGTGGGGCCCGCTCTGAAATCCTCACCGGGGTGCCCCCACCAGAGCTGGGTCCTGCAGCCCCAAATCCTCCCTGAGCCTCCCCTGGAAATCCGATCGGGGATCGATGGGCTGGTCCCGCTGGGCCCAGCAGCTCCCACGCGTCACCCACCCCAAAAAACTCCACCAAGCCGCTCCCAGCCCGAGCCGAGCCTCGAGAGGGCCCCGGAGCCTCCCGGGGACTCCGAGGTGAGGGAGGAGCACCGGGGCCACCCCCCCGGGGACACCGAGTCCCGGCCGAGCCCCGGGGATGTGTCGCGGCCCTTTCGGTGGCGGGGGAAGGCGCCGGCGGTGCCTGAGCCCAGCTCTGGCCTCGAGAGGAGATGAAAGTCACAGCGGCCAGCGCGGCGCGGGGACCGGGCCGCCACCCGACACCTCTGCGCCTCCTCGGCACTGCTGCGGCCCGGCCCTGGCACCAGCCTGGCGTCCTGGCACTGGCACCAGCCTGGTGTCCTGGCCCTGGCACCAGCCTGGCGTCCTGGCACTGGCACCAGCCTGGCGTCCCGGCGTCCTCCCTGCGGCTGGGAGGTGACTTCAGCGGGTCCCGGTGTCACCCTCGGAGCCCCGCAGCCCGCCCGGGGTGGCACCGAGCGCTGTCCCGGTGTCACCCTCGGAGCCCCGCACCCTGCCCGGGGTGGCACCGAGCGCTGTCCCAGCGTCGCCGTCCTCGCCCAGGTGGGGTCCCCGCGCCCCTCCAGCCCCACATCCAGCCCCGAGATGCTCCCGCGAGGCGGAACCTGCTGTGGCCGTGTCCGCGCAGCCCCGAGCCCCGCGGGCGGCCCCGGACGGCGCGGCTGGGGCGCCCCCGTCCCCCGGTGCCGCTCCCCGGGCCCCGAGCGCGGCGGGACCGGCGGCGGCGGCTGCGCGGGGGGAGCGCGGGCCCTGCGCGTCTTTTCGAGCCCGAGCGCCGGGATTCTGGTGAAATGCTGCAGCAGTGTTGCCGTGACGACCCTCCCGCAGTTTCCATCCGGAGATGTTTTCCTTTGTTGTGACAGGGACGCGGGCAGCGGCCGGGCTGCGGGGACGGCGCCGAGGGGCTCCCGCTGCCCCCCGGTCTCCCGCGGGGACCCCGCTGCAGCTCCGGCCGGGGGCTCCGGTGTCCCCAACCCCCAGGGGACAGCGGAGGGGCCGGGTTTGGTGACATGAGCGACACGAGTTTGGTAGGACTCAGCCAGCTGCTGCTGCCATCACGATCGAGGGGTGACGTGGCCAAGCCGCGGCGTGGGGACAGCTGTGGGGACACCGCTGGGGACGGAGGGGGTGGCTCTGCGGTGGCCACCCCGTCCCACACAGGACAAAGCCAAACCGGCGGCGTGGCCGGAGCCTCCCGAGCCGCTCCGGTGCGGGGCGGCGGCGCCGCGGGGTCCCGGAGCCTCGGCGGGCAGAGCGCGGCCCCGCAGCCCCCGGAGCGCGGCCCGGTGTCCCCGCACGGCCGCGGGGCGCTCGGGGGACCCCGTCCCGAGCCCCACGGAGCCGCTTGTTATTCCGCTCAGCTCCGCCGGCGGCTAATGACGGCCGTTCCAGAGAGCTGCCACATTCATCAGCGCCGCAGCTCATTAGCGAGGCCGCTGCCGCCGCAGCTGGGACCAGCGCTCGGGGCGGGCGGACGGACGGACGGACAGGAGGATGCACGGCTGGGGAGAAGCGGCGGCTGTGCCCGTCCTGGCGGAGCTGCCGGGCTGGAGCTGGGCAGGACGGCCCGGCCGGGGCTGCGGAGGGGACGGGGCGAGGCCAGAACGGGGGGACCCCTCGGCGCTGTCCCTGGCCCGGCAGGGAGGGCACGGAAGGGGCTGCGGTGACCGCCGGGGACGAGGCGATGCTGCCCTGGCCAGGCCCGAACCCACCGGCAGCGTGCATTGATTTTATTTGCGGTTTCCATGGCAACTGCCTCCTTCCCTTCCCCCCTTCCGGCAGCCGGACCCGCTCCTTCCCCTCGGGCAGCGGCCACGCCGCACCTGGGACACGGGGGGACACGGGGGGGACACGGGGGGGACACGGGGGGGACACGGCGGGGACACGGGGGGGACACGGGGGGGACACGGGGGGGGACACGGGGGGGACACGGGGGGGACACGAGAGGGACACGGGGGGGACACGGGGGGGGACACGGGGGGGACACGGGGGGGACACGGGGGGGACACGAGAGGGACACGGGGGGGACACGGGAGGGGACACGGGGGGACACGGGAGAGGACACGGGAGGGACACGGGGGGGACACGGGGGGGGACACGGGGGGGACACGGCGGGGACACGGGGGGGGACACGGGGGGGACACGGGAGGGGACACGGGCGGGGACACGGGGGGGACACGGGGGGGGACACGGGGGGGACACGGGGGGGACACAGGAGGGGACACGGGAGGGGACACGGGGGGGACACGGGGGGGACACGGGAGGGGACACGGGAGGGGACACGGGGGGGGACACGGGGGGGACACGGGGGGGACACGGAGGGGACACGGGAGGGGACACGGGAGGGGACACGGGAGGGGACACGGGAGGGGACACGGGGGGGGACACGGGCTCTCCTTGGCCACCCCCGGGTGCCGCTGCCACCCGCTCACCCCGCGCTGATTTTGGCCCGGGACACGGGGGACGCCGGGCCCCGGCCAGCCCCGCTCTGACTCCGGCCACGATCAGCAGCAGGGCTGGCAGGAGGCCGCGCTGGCTCATTAGCCAGAGTGCTAATTGTCCCGTGCGGGGACAGCGAGCGGCATCTCCCGTCAGCGAAGCCAGGCTCGTTAAGGGCACACGCCACCCTCGCACCTGCTCACACCGCTGCGACACGTGTCAGGCGCTCACGGTGTGGTGACACTGCTGGGGACAATGCAGCGACCCCGGTGCCCTCAGACCTGGGGACTAGACGCCAGTTTGTGGCTTAAAACCATCCTTATAATAAATTTATGGTAATTATATCGTTTACCCATCCCCTTCCAGGGGGATGCACCCACGGCCGCCCTGCCCTGCTCCTTCCCAGCGCCGAGATGCCACCGCGTTGTCACCTGGCGTGAATGACAAACGACACCTGGCTGTGCCAGACCCTTCCCGAAGCCCCGTCCTGGGCGCTGGGGGAATTTCGATAAATAACAAAGGCACGGAGAACAGGCAGAGATTCAGATTCACATGAATCCCGCACCCCCGGCCATCCCCGGGGTTTACACGGAACTGGAAATCAACCGGCGCGAGTAACTAATTAGTGCTGAAGGGCACCACAGCCGCCCTTTCCTGGGAAGCGCCGGCCGGGTGCCCTCGGCAGAGCCCGCGCCAAAGGCACCGCGGCCCGGGGCGAGCCCGCTCTGCCCCCGACACCGGCAGCGCCCCCGGAGCCCGCGGAGAGGCCGCTCCCGGCACGGCCCGGCCCGGCGGCGGCAGCGCCGCGTTCCTCGACAGCGAGGAGGGCGACGAGGCCGGAGATCCCGGGGCTGGGGCGCTGCTCCCCGGTTCTGCAGAGCTGCAGGGTTCGGGATCACCGGGATCCTCCCGGTTCCCAATGAGCACTGCAGGGTTCGGGATCACCGGGATCCTCCCGGTTCCCAATGAGCACTGCAGGGTTCGGGATCCCCGGGATCCTCCCGGTTCCGCAGCACTGCAGGGCTCGGGATCACCGGGATCCTCCCGGTTCCGCAGCACTGCAGGGCTCGGGGTCCCCGGGATGGGGAGGGGGGCGCGGGCGGGAGGTGACGCGCACGGCGGTGGCAGCAGTGGCAGCTCTGTCCCCAGACGCGCAATTAGCCCAGGGGCAAATGAGGCTCCTGCGGTTTTTGACCCAATTTCTCAGGCGAAACTCGACGGGGGAAGGAGGGGAGGGGGAGGAGGAGGAGGAGGGAGGAGGAAGGCAGAGCCGGTCACGCGTGTGCTGCTGCGCCGCGTGTCCCCGCGGGTGTGCGCACAGGCGTGTGACATGAGTGTGACATGAGTGTGACATGTGTGTGCGGGCCGCAGCGTGTGCCCAGCCGGGGCCGAGCCCCGGGGCGGTGCGGGGACGGGAATGGGGACGGGGACGGGGACGGGAATGGGGATGGGGACGGGGATGGGGATGGGGACGGGGACGGGGATGGGGACGGGAATGGGGATGGGGACGGGGATGGGGATGGGGACGGGGATGGGGGACGGGGAGGGGGCGGCGGCTTCGCAGCTCTCGCCGGGTTTATTTTTGCCGGTGACTGAGCTGAGGCGGCCTCGGCGCGGCCGCCGTGACTCACCCGGCACCGGGAGCTCTGCGGGGCTGCGGAGCCGGGGGCTGCGGCGGGCAGGGGGCTGGGATTCGCAGGGATTCGCAGGGATTCGCAGGGATTCAGGGATGCTGAGCCACGCGGGAGGTCAGGATAAAGGGGGATGAAAAGGGATGCAGGGGTGAGCAGGAATGCAGGGATGAGCGGGGAGGTGCAGCGTTGCTGGGCTGTGGAGCGATCCTGGGATCTGCAGGGATGTGCAGGGATGCAGGAATGCGCAGGGATGTGCAGGGATATGCAGAGAACTGCAGGGATCCGGGGATGGGGGATGCAGGTAAATGCAGGAATTCCGGAATGCGGGGATATGCAGGGATGCTCCGGGCTGCAGGGACTCAGGAATTCAGGGATTTAGGGATGCAGGGACACGCGGGGTTTCAGGGATGCAGGAATGCGGGGATCGCTCCCCACCCCGCACTCCGTCCTGTCCCCGTCCCCGTCCCCGTCCCTGTCCCCGTCCCTGTCCCTGTCCCTGTCCCCGTCCCCGTCCCTGTCCCCGTCCCCGTCCGTGTCCCCGTCCCTGTCCCCGTCCCCGTCCCTGTCCCTGTCCCTGTCCCTGTCCCTGTCCCTGTCCCTGTCCCTGTCCCTCCCCGCCGGTGCCACCAGCAGAGCTGTCCCGGGAAGGTCCCCGCGCCCCCCGTGCCCCCCGCCCGGGCCCCCCCAGCACCGGGGACGGCCCCGCTCCCGAGGACACGCGGGGGGCGGAACCGGGGACCGGGACCGGGACCGGAACCGGGCGGCGGGCACGGCGGGAGGGGCGCGGCGGGGCTGGGGACGCGGAGCGGCGGCGGGGGGGGACGCGGAGGGGACACGGAGCCGCCGTCCCGCGGACCCCGCGGTGCCGGGGGCGGTACCGGACACCGGGAGCGGGGCGGCGGCTCCGCCTCTTCCTGCGGCGGGCGGTGAGTGCGGGGCGGCCCCAGCGGGAGCGGCAGCAGCTCCCGGGGGTCCCCAGGGCTGCTCGGGGGGTCCCCAGCACTGTCCGATGGTGCCCGGGGGTGGCGCAGGGTCCCCGGCGCTGTTTTGTGTGTCCCCGGTACAACCCAAGGGTCCCCATTCCCTCCCAGGTGTCCCCGTTAGTGCTTTCGGTGTCCCATTCCTGCCCAAGTGTCCCCAGCCCCGTTTTTGGTGTCCCCAGCCCCGTTTTGGCGTCCCCAGCCCCGTTTTTGGTGTCCCCAGCCCCGTTTTGGTGTCCCCAGCCCCGTTTCGGTGTCCCCAGCCCCGTTTCGGTGTCCCCATCCCTGTTCCGGTGTCCCCAGCCCCGTTTCGGTGTCCCCATCCCTGTTTTGGTGTCCCCAGCCCCGTTTTGGTGTCCCCAGCCCTGTTTCGGTGTCCCCAGCCCCGTTTCGGTGTCCCCAGCCCCGTTTTGGTGTCCCCAGCCCCGTTTCGGTGTCCCCAGCCCCGTTTTGGTGTCCCCAGCCCCGTTTCGGTGTCCCCAGCCCCGTTTCGGTGTCCCCAGCCCCGTTTTGGTGTCCTCAGCCCCGTTTCGGTGTCCCCAGCCCCGTTTCGGTGTCCCCAGCCCCGTTTCGGTGTCCCCATCACGCCCGTCCTTCCCCGCAGGCAGCGATGCCCGTGGAGCCCCTGGTGTGTCCCCAGACGGCCACGCGGTGAGTCCCGGCCCCTCCCGCCTGTCCCCGCTGTCCCCAGCCCTGCCTGTCCCTGATGATGTCCCCGGGGTGGTGGCACTGTCCGGTCCCTGATGTCCCCGGGGTGGTGGCACTGTCCCCAGCCCTGCCTGTCCCTGATGATGTCCCCGGGGGGGGGGTGGTGGCACTGTCCTGCCCCTGATGTCCCCGGGGAGGGTGGCACTGTCCGATCCCTGATGTCCCCGGGGGTGGTGGCACTGTCCTGCCCCTGATGTCCCCGGGGGGTGGCACTGTCCCCGCTGTCCCCAGCCCTGCCTGTCCCTGATGTCCCCGGGGGGTGATGGCACTGTCCGGTCCCTGATGTCCCCGGGGGGTGGCACTGTCCGGTCCCTGATGTCCCGGGGGGGGGTGGCACTGTCCGGTCCCTGATGTCCCCGGGGGGGGGGGGGGGGTGGCACTGTCCTGCCCCTGATGATGTCCCCGGGGTGGTGGCACTGTCCTGCCCCTGATGTCCCCGGGGGGGTGGCACCGTCCCCGCAGGGTGAGCTCCGTGCTGAACCGGGACGTGAAGCACTTCGGGAAGCAGCACCTGTTCGATGGCAGCGAGGAGACCTGCTGGAACTCGGACCAGGTGTGGGGACGGGGCCAGCGGTGACAGCGGTGACAGCGGTCCCCGCCCCACCCGCGCCCCCCGTGACACTCCTGTCCCGCCAGGGCACGTCCCAGTGGGTCACCCTGGACTTCCCCCGCCCCGTCAGGCTCTCCCAGCTGCACATCCAGTTCCAGGGGGGCTTCTCCAGCCGGCTCTGCACGCTGGAAGGTGAGGGCGGCTGCCGGGGAAACTGAGGCACCGCGGGCTCCCGCCTCAGTTCACCCACACCTGCAGCCTGCGGGGGCTGGGGGGAGCCTCGGGGCGTTTGTCAGCAATTCCCAAACCCGAGAGGGGCTCGGGAGCACCGGGAGAGGCTCTGGGGGTGAATAAAGGGGCTGGGAGCTGGTGGGAACCAGGGAACATTTTGGGAGAGCAGCTGGAGCAGCTCTGTGGGTGAATAAAGGGGCTGGGAGCTGGTGGGAATTAAGGAAGATTTTGGGAGAGCACTTGGGAGCACCTGGAGAGGCTCTGGGGGTGAATAAAGGGGCTGGGAGCTGGTGGGAACCAGGGAACATTTTTGGAGAGCAGCTGGAGGCTCCTGGAAGCACCTGGAGCAGCTCCGAGGTGAATAAAGGAGGAGCTGGGACCTTCTGGGAGCCATGGAAGATTCTGGGACAGCACCTGGGGAGGCTCTGTGGGTGAATAAAGAGCAGCTGGGGGCCTTTGGGTGCCAGTGGGAGCCAGGGGAGATTCTGGGGGCAGCACCTGGAGCAGCTCTGTGGGTGAATAAAGAGGGGCTGGGAGCCTTTGGGTGCTGCAGGGAGCCTTTGGGTGCTGCTGGGGGCCTTTGGGTGCTGCAGGGAGCCTTTGGGTGCTGCAGGGAGCCTTTGGGTGCTGCTGGGGAGATGCTGGGTGCTGCAGGGAGCCTTTGGGTGCTGCAGGGAGCCTTTGGGTGCTGCTGGGGGCCTTTGGGTGCTGCAGGGAGCCTTTGGGTGCTGCAGGGAGCCTTTGGGTGCTGCTGGGGGCCTTTGGGTGCTGCTGGGGGCCTTTGGGTGCTGCAGGGAGCCTTTGGGTGCTGCTGGGGGCCTTTGGGTGCTGCTGGGGAGGTGCTGGGTGCTGCTGGGGGCCTTTGGGTGCTGCTGGGGAGATGCAGGGCAGCACCCAAGGCTCCCCCTCGCCCTGCCCAGGCTGCAGAGCGGGCGAGGAGCTGGTGAAGATATCGGAGCTGTACCCGCAGGACAGCCACGCCATGCAGATATCCTTTCCCCGGGTGGGGCTGGGGGCAAGGCAGGGTTCTGGGGTTTCTGGGCAGTTTTTGTGCCGACCCCCCCGAGCCCAGCGTTGCTCCTTGACTGGGCCCCGCACAGGTTCCAGGTGCAGGAGACGGTGCTGGACAGGCTGAAGATCACCTTCGGCAGCAGCACGGATTTCTTTGGCAGGGTGGTGGTTTATCACCTGGCCGTGCTGGGGGAGAGGCTCTAGGGGGGCTCTGTCCTCCCTGGGGGCCCCGAAAACCCCGCGAGGGGATCCCTGTCCCCTGAGGTGGCAGCTGGGGCTGCGCCGGGGCACGGGCGGGGAATGGATCAATAAAAGGTATTCCTGCTTTTTCCTGCAATGGGGTCAGTGAAAGATATTCCTGCTTTTTCCTACAATGGGATCAGTGAAAGGTATTCCTGCTTTTTCCTGGAATGGGGTCAGTAAGAGATATTCCTGATTTTTCCTGCAGTGGGGTCAGTGAAAGATGTTCCTGCTTTTTCCTGCAATGGGATCAATAAAAGATATTCCTGGTTTTTCCTACAATGGGATCAGTGAAAGGTATTCCTGGTTTTTCCTACAATGGGATCAGCAAGAGATATTCCTGCTTTTTCCTGCAATGGGATCAATAAAAGAGATTCCTGCTTTTTCCTGCCATGAGCCCCCGAGGGTTTGGCTTCAGGACAGAGGGGAAGTGTCCCCTCCCTGTGCTGTCACCTCAGTGGCCACCCCTGAGCTGCTTGGGATGGCAGCAACAGAATCCTGTGGGATTTTCCCTGCTGGCTGTGGCAGCTTTATGGGAGCTTCCCTATGGGACAGCTCTGGACAGGAATCCCCCAGTGCTGAGGGGAAGTTTTGACTCGTGGCTGCCCAAAAACTGGAATTCCCACCTGCCAGAATCCCGCAGGATTTCCCCTTCTGGCTGTGGCAGTTTTAGGGGAGAAGGTTCAGCTCTGGACAGGAATCCCCCAGTGCTGAGGGGAAGTTTTGGCTCGTGGCTGCCCAGCACCTGGGATTAGGATGGGCTGAGGCAGCAGATGGGGCTCCACAGAGTTTAATTGCAATTAAAGTTTATTTCCAAGACGGAGCAGCCGAGCGCAGCCAGGGCTGGAGTGAGAGTCCCTGGATTTGAGGCACGGCAGCCAGGGAGAGGCTCGGCTCCACGAGGGCAGGAATTCCTCGGGAATTCCTGGATTCCTCCATGCCTGGAGCGAGGGGGTGAGGCCGTGGCGATGCTGGGAAGAGCTGGAGCTGCTGCCTCACTTCTTCCTCTTCTTGCTGCGGAACAGCTTCAGGATGTGGTTCTCCATGACCTGTTGGACTGAGGCAGGGAGAGGGTGGGGCTCAGGGGAGCTGCTCTGGGAAGGATCTGCTCGTCGTTTTACTCCCGTTTTCTGAGGGAAAATCCCAGTTTTCTGAGGGAAACTTCTCGTTTGCTATGTGGAACCCCAGTTTTCTGAGGGAGAACCCCAGATTCGTGAGGGGAACCCATGTTTGCTGAGGAAGAATCCCAGTTTTCTGAGGGGAAACCCCTGTTTCCTGATGGGGGACACTTGCCTTTCTTGTGTCCCAGGGCCACGGCCAGGTCCATGGGGGTGTACCCCGAATCCACCCAGCAAAATCCCTGTTCTCTGATGGAAATCCCTGTTTTCTGATGGAAATCTCTGTTTTTTGAGAGGAAACCCCTGTTTCCTGATGGGGGACACTTGCCTTTCTTGTGTCCCAGGGCCACAGCCAGGTCCATGGGGGCGTACCCCAAATCCACCCAGAAAAATCCCCGTTTTCTGACGGAAATCCCAGTTTTCTGAGAGGAAACCCCTGTTCCTGATGGAGATCACTTGCCTTTCTTGTGTCCCAGGGCCACAGCCAGATCCATGGGGGTGTACCCCGAATCCACCCAGCAAAATCCCCGTTTTCTGAGGAAAATCCCTGTTTTCTGATGGAAATCCCTGCTTTCTGAGGGGGAAATCCCTGTTTCCTGATGGGGGACACTTGCCTTTCTTGTGTCCCAGGGCCACGGCCAGATCCATGGGGGTGTACCCCAAGTCCACCCAGCAAAATCCCTGTTTTCTGAGGGAAATCCCTACTTTTTGAGGGGAACCCCCCTTTTTCTGATGGAGGACACTTGCCTTTCTTGTGTCCCAGGGCCACGGCCAGGTCCATGGGGGTGTACCCCGAGTCCGCCTCCTCGGTCAGGTCAGCGCCGCTCGCTGCGGGGCAGCAATGGGGGCACCATGGGGGCACCATGGGGGTGCCACGGGGACCCCGGGAGCCGCCCCCGGCCCCGGCTCTGCCCCCAGGGCGGGGAGCAGCAGCTCCAGAGGCGGAAGCGGGGCTGGGCCTTACCCAGGAGCGCCTCCACACACTTGACGTGGTTCCCGCGCACGGCGTAGAGCAGGGGGGTGCCCCCGTTCTGTGGGTGCAGGGCAGGGAGAGGTCACTGCTGATCCCACGCGGGCCCCGCTGCCCCTCAGGGGCTGCCCCACCTGCCGGGACCCAGCCCAGCCTCTCCCAGTTCCTCACTGGGATCCCAACCCAGCCTCTCCCAGTTCCGGACTGGGATTCCATTGCAGCGTCTCCCAGTTCCACACTGGGACTCACTGGGATCTCATTGCAGCCTCTCCCAGTACCAGACTGGATCTCACTGGGATCCCTTTGCAGGCTTCCCCAGTTCCAGACTTGGATCCCATCCCAGCCTCTCCCAGTTCCGGACTGGGACTCACTGGGATCCCATTGCAGCCTCTCCCAGTTCCAGACTGGATCTCACTGAGATCCCATTGCAGCCTCTCCCAGTTCCACACTGGGACTCACTGGGATCCACTGGGATCCCATTGCAGGCTCCCCCAGTTCCAGACTCAGATCCCATTCCAGACACTCCCAATTCCAGACTGGGACTCACTGGGATCCATCCCAGCCTCTCCCAATTCCAGACTGGGACTCACTGGGATCCATCCCAGCCTCTCCCAGTACCAGACTGGGACTCACTGGGATCCCATTCCAGCTGTCCCCGCTGTCCCCTGGCTGTGCAGGTGGCACTGGGGAGTGTCCCCGCTGTCCCCGCTGTCCCCTGCTGTCCCTGCTGTCCCCCGCTGTCCCCGCTGTCCCCCGGCCGCGCGGTGGCACTGGTGAGTGTCCCCCGCTGTCCCCGCTGTCCCCTGCTGTCCCTGCTCTCCCCGCTGTCCCCTGCTGTCCCCCGCTGTCCCCAGCTGTCCCCGCTGTCCCCGGCCGCACGGTGGCCCTCACCCAGTCGTAGGTGTTGATGTCCACGTCCCTGTCCAGCAGCATGGTGACGATGTCGGTGTAGCCGCCCATGCTGGCCAGGGCCAGCGCGCTCTCCCGCTCCTTGGCCAGCGCGTGGGGATCGGCGCCCTGGGGACACGGGGACAGCGGGGACACTGGGGATACTGGGGGACACTGGGGACACTGGGGACACTGGGGGACACTGGGGACACTGGGGACACTGGGACACTGCCCACAGCGGGGACACGGGGACACTGGGGGACACTGGGGACACTGGGGACACTGGGGCCACTGGGGACACTGCCCACAGCGGGGACACGGGGACACTGGGGGACACTGGGGACACTGGGGACACTGGGGGACACTGGGGGACACTGCCCACAGCGGGGACACGGGGACACGGGGACACTGGGGACACTGCCCACAGCAGGGACAGCCTGGGGACACTGGGGACACTGCCCACAGTGGGGACAGCAGGTTACATTGCCCACAGCCACCCTGCCTGGGCTGACACCACCCTGGGGACAGCGGGGACAGTGGGGACAGGGGGAGATCCCAGGATTGAAAAGGGAAATCCCAGGATGAAGGAGAGAGGTCCCAGGATTAAAGGCAGAGGTGCTGGAATAAATGAGGGAGATCACAGGGCCTAAGAAAGAGATCCACAGGATCAAGGACAGATCCCAGGGTCAAGGACAGGTCCCAGGGTCAAGAACAGGTCCCAGAATTAAAGAAGATCCCAGGGTCAAGGACGGGCCCCAGAATTAAGGAAGATCCCAGGATGAAGGACAAACCCCAGAATTAAGGAAGATCCCAGGATGAAGGACAGGTCCCAGGATGAAGGACAGGTCCCAGGATCCAGGACAAACCCCAGAATTAAGGAAGATCCCAGGATCCAGGACAAACCCCAGGATTAAGGAAGATCCCAGGATCCAGGACAGGTCCCCCAGGTCCCAGACAGGGTTAGGGACAGGTCCCAGGACCCAGGAGAGGTCCCAGAACGTTCTGGAAGCCCCGGAGCTGCCAGGCCTCACCCCACTCCAGGAGGTGCCGCACGGTCTCGATCTCCCCGAACGCCGCCGCCCAGATCAGGGGGGTGAAGCCTCTCTCGTCGGGTTTGTTCACCAAATTCTCACCTGGGCAGGTGACCACAGCCAGGTGAGAGCCCCCCACCGTGCTCCCCAGTTCAACCAGTACAACCAGTACGGGCTGGCAGCCACCTCAGCCAGCTGCTGGGTGCTTGCAATCAATGATTTTTGAGGATTTTTTCCGACCTCCAAAACTGGAGAAATCTCCACAAAAAGCCCCAATTCCAATTCCAGCGGTTTTATGGCTGAGTGCAAACCAAGTGTGAGGTCCCCAGGGGGGACCTGGCAGGTCCTGGCAGGGCCAAGGGGACACCAACCTTTCCTCAGGTGCTCCTTCAGCTGGATGAGCTCCCCTTGGGCAGCCAGCTGGTGGATGGACAGCGCTGGAAGGGACAAACCCATCAGGGAAAAACAATCCCCAAAATCCCAGCTGGCCCCAGGCCCCTGCCCTGCTGTCCCCACGGCCCCTGGGGACACTGGTGGCACTCACTGTCCAGGGTGGCCGGCAGGGCTGACACCCTCGTTGCCTCGCTGTCTGTTGGTCAGGGTGTTGGAATGCTTCAGGGGGAAACCTGGGGCACACACAGGGTCTGCAGGTTATTCTCCATTAATTTGGGGCTATTCTCCACTAATTTGGGGTTATTCTCCACTAACTTGGGGTTATTTGCATTAATTTCTGGTTTACTTTATGTTTATTCATTCTCTACTAGTTTATTGTCCATTCACTTATTTATTTACTCTCCGTTCATTCCAGGTTTATTTTCTATTTCTCTAAATCCACACCACCCAGCTCCATCCTCCTGTTTCCTCCCATCCCCTGCCCGGCTCCACTTGGGAATCCCAAAGTGCTTCCAGCCCTTCATCCGAGGTTTTATGGGGGAAAAACCCAGGGAAAATGAGAATTCCCATCTCCAGTTCCAGCGTGGAGCTGCAGCGACCCTCTCAGGGCTGGCAGGAGGAGTCTGCACCAGACTTTGGGATTGGGATTTTCCAATTTGAGCAGCAGTTTGAGGCTCTTCCTTGGGAATCCCAAAGTGCTTCCAGCCCCTGATTCGAGGTCTTATTGGGAAAAATCCAGGGAAAATGAGATTCCCATCTCCAGTTCCAGCGTGGAGCTGCAACGACCTCTCAGGGCTGGCAGGGGGAGCGGGCACCAGACTTTGGGACTGGGATTGGGATGGGATTTCCCACACTCGAGGCTCCTTCCCGGGGTTTTTGGGATGGGGGGTCCCAGGGGAATTTGGGATTGGGGATGGGATTTCCCACACTTGAGGCTCCTTCCCGGGGTTTTTGGGACGGGGGGTCCCAGGGAATTTCCCCTTGGTGCCCCACTCACCGTCCAGGGCCGGGGCCTCGCTGGGGCTCTGGGAATCCACGGGAGCAGCCGGGGGGTTCCGGGGGCTCTCGGCTCCGCCTGCAGCCCGGGCACCTCGGGGTCACCCCCGGGCTCCTTTTGGGGTGTCCTGGGCTGGCTCCAGCTCGGGACACCCCACCAGACCCCGGTGTGCAGGGGATCCCGGGCTGGGTTTGTGCCCCAGCGCTCCCAGCTCACCGTCCCCCACGCTCCGGGCGCGCCGCGTCCCCCGTCCCCGTCCCCGTCCCGCTGGGGACACGCGGGCCGAGGGGACCCCGCTGTCCCCCATGCTGCCTCTTCACCCCTTCTCCCCTTCTTCTGGGGGGTCCCGGGCTCCAGGGGGGCTCCCCGACAGCTCCTGCACCGTCCTGCAGGGGATGGGGGGGACAGGGACAGGTGGGACAGAGCCCGAGTGCCCGAGACCCCCCACGGGCAGCGGGGCTGGGGTCCCCTGGCCCTGATTCCTGGGGTCCCCCTTGTTCTCCCCCATCCCCATTCCTGGGGTCCCCCTTCCCTCCCCATCCCCATTCCTGGGGTGCCCCTTGTTCTCCTCATCCTGTTTCTGGGATCTTCCCTTCCCTGTTCCTGGGGTCCCTCTCACCACTCCATCTCTGTTCCTGGGGTCCCCCTTCTGTGCCCATCCCTGTTCCTGGGGTACCCCTTATTATCCCCATCCCCGTTCCTGGGATCCCCGGGATCCCCATCCCCGTCCCTTGTGTCCCCCTCTCTGTCCCATCCCCATTCCCGTGTCCCCCTCGCCATTCCCGTGTTCCCCACTCCCGTCCCCGTTCCCGGCACTTCCCACACTCCAAATCTCCGCTCCCGGAGCTCCTCCGAGCCCGGGACCCCCGGGACCTGCCCGTCCCTTCTCCCAGCCCCTCACCACCGATCCTGATCCCTTCCCCGTTACCGTTCTCAGTTCCCGTCCCCGCTTCCCGTCCCTGGTTCTTCCCCGGTCCGGTCCCGCTCCGTTCCCGGCCTCACCGCCGCCTCCCGCTCTCCGCCCCTCGCTTCCCGTTCCCGCTCCGTTCCCCGGTTCCCCATCCCGTCCCCGTTCCCGGCCTCACCGCCGCCTCCCGGCTCTCCGCCCCTCGCTTCCCGTTCCCGCTCCGTTCCCCATCCCGTTCCCCGGTTCCCCATCCCGTCCCCGTTCCCGTTCCCCATCCCGTTCCCGTTCCCGGCCTCACCGCCGCCTCCCGCTCTCCGCCCCTCCCTTCCCGTTCCCGTTCCCCATCCCGTTCCCCGGTTCCCCATCCCGTTCCCCGGTTCCCCATCCCGTCCCCGTTCCCCGTTCCCGGCCTCACCGCCGCCTCCCGCTCTCCGCCCCTCGCTTCCCGTTCCTGCGGGGCCCGGCGGGGCCGGGGCGGCCCGGGGGCGTTCGGGGGGCGCGGCCCGGCCCCGCCTCCCACCGAGAGCGGCCTTAAAGCGACACCAGGGGGCGGCAGCGGGGCCGCCCGGCCTGGGGACACCGCGGGGACACCGTGGGGACACCTCGGTACCGGGGGGGGGGCAAAGGCCGCGACACCCCCCGGACCCCTCTCAGGGCAGCACGGCCACGCCGGGAGCCACCGAGTGTCCCCGCGGGTGACAAACCGGGAGCCACCGAGTGTCCCCGCGGTGACAACGGGGACCTGGAGGGTGACACCGATGTGGGGGTGGCCGCGCTGAGCGGAACGCGGGTCCCGCGGCCCGCGTTTCCAGCCGGGGCTGTTTTCCGTGCCCGGGGCGCGTTGGGGGGCGCGCCGGCGGAAGCGGAAGCGGCGGCGGGCGGGATGGAGGGAACCGGAGATGCAGCTGAAGGTGAAGAAAGGTGGGACCGGGACCGGGGCCGGGAAAAGCGGGACCGGGACAGGCGGGACCGGCACCGGGACGGGCGGGGATGGGCTGGGACGGGCCCCGCCGCGGTCGTTTGGCCGCTGGGGTGCTGCGGTTTGATTGCGGCCTTCATCCCCCGTGCTGCTGTTGGGAAGAGCCCCTGGGTGTCCCTTGGAGATATTTCCCAGGTTTTCTGTGGAGATATTTCCCAGGTTTTCTGCGGAGATATTTCCCAGGTTTTCTGTGGATTTCCATGGATTTCTGTTTACTCCCATGGATTTTTTGTGGAGAGATTCCCGTTAATTTCTCTGGATTTCTCTAGAGGTATTTCTGCGGAGATGTCTCCATGGATTTCCCTGGACTTCCCCTGAGATATTTCCATGGATTTCTCTGGATTTCCCCTGAGATATATCCATGGATTTCTCTGGATTTCCCCTGAGATATTTCCGTACATTTCTCTGGGTTTCCCCTGAGCTGTTTCCGTCGATCTCTGTGCGACACTCTGGATTTCTGTAGCGACATTTCCATGGGTTTCCATGGAGAGATTTCCGTGGATTTCCGTGCCTTTCCCCTGAGATGCGTCCCTGGATCAGCGCCGCTGCCCGGTGTCCCGGTGCGCCCCCGCTGACCCCGTTTCCCCGGTTTCCCCGGCAGTGACGGACAAGTTCACGGAGAGCCTGTACGTGCTGGCCAACGAGCCCTCGGTGGCGCTGTTCCGGCTGCAGGAGCACGTGCGGCGCTCGCTGCCCGAGCTGGCCCAGCACAAGGTGGGGACCCGGGAACCCCGGGAACACCGGGAGCACCGGGAACCCCGGGGGCTGAGGGAACACCGGGAACACCGGGAGCACCGGGGGCTGAGGGAACCCCGGGAACCCCGGGAACACCGGGAGCACCGGGGGCTGAGGGAACCCCGGGGGCTGAGGGAACCCCGGGGGCTGAGGGAACCCCGGGAAACACCGGGAATTCCGGGAGCACCGGGGGGCTGAGGGACGGGCGGCGGGCGCGGCTCCCCGGGGAATCCCTGCCCCGAAATCCCCGCGGGAATTGTCCAGCCTGGAGCCGGCCCCGGGGTCAAGGGGTCCCAGCGCTGGAATTCCATTTCCCATCCCAAATCCATTCCCCTGGGTTCTGGAATTCCATCCCAAATCCCTTCCCTGGGTCCTGGAATTCCCATCCCAAATCCATTCCCCTGGGTCCTGGAATTCCCAAATCCATTCCGGAATTCCCATCCCAAATCCACTCCCCGTGCCCTGGAATTCCATCCCAGATCCATTCCCCTGGGTCCTGGAATTCCCATCCCAAATCCCTTCCCTGGGTCCTGGAATTCCATCCCAGATCCATTCCCTGTGTCCTGGAATTCCCAAATCCCTTCCCTGGGTCCTGGAATTCCCAGATCCATTCCCTGTGCCTTGGAATTCCCATCTCTCATCCCAGATCCATTCCCTGGGTCCTGGAATTCGATCCCAAATCCATTCCCTGGGTCCTGGAATTCCCATCCCAAACCCATTCCCTGTGCCCTGGAATTCCCAAATCCCAAATCCATTCCCCGTGCCCTGGAGTTCCCAAATCCGTTCCCCGGGTCCTGTCCCTCCGTCCCTCATCCCAAACCCTCTCCAGCCCCTCTGGAAGCAGCTCCAGGTTCTCCTTGGATCCCTCCCTGCTTGGCCGTTCCCGGGGCTTCCCAGGGAATCCCGTCCCAGCCCATTCCCGGCAGGAATTCCCCGTTCCCAGCCTGACCCTGCTCTGTTCCCCTCTGGCAGTCGGACATGCAGGGCTGGGAGGAGCAGAGCCAGGGAGCCATTTACACCGTGGAGTACGCCTGCAGGTGGGCCGGGACCCCCTGGCATTCCCGACGGCATTCCCGACAGCATTCCCGCTGGGATTCCCGCTGGGATCCTGGGACCCCGGGCTGGGAAACGCGGCGGGAGCCAGGGAATGAGGGTGGGAGCAGCTGGGATTTGGG
Source organism: Calcarius lapponicus (assembly GCA_039654755.1). Taxonomy (NCBI): domain Eukaryota; kingdom Metazoa; phylum Chordata; class Aves; order Passeriformes; family Fringillidae; genus Calcarius; species Calcarius lapponicus. The sequence goes on from JBBFKN010000011.1 coordinate 10,630,824, forward strand.
ATTTCCACCTGGAGAGGGAAACTCCTGGAATTTTGGGCTGGATAACACGGCAGGATCCAGGGAATGAGTTGGGATTTGGGATTTCCACCTCGAGAGAGAAACTCCTGGAATTTTGGGCTGGAAATCACAGCAGGGGCCAGGGAATGAGTCGGGAGGAGCTGGGATTTGGGATTTCCACTTTGAGAGGGAAATTCCTGAATTCTGGGCTGGAAAATCCAGGGAATGATTTGGGATTTCCATTTTGAGGGTGAAATTCTTGGAATTTCAGGCTGGAAAACCCAGCAGAATCCAGGGAACGAACTGGGGTTTGGGATTTTCATTTTGAGGGTTCGATTCTTGGAGTTCTGGGCTGGAAGATCCAGGGAATTAATTGGGATTTGGGATGGGCTTTGAGCTCTTGGCAGAAATTTTCACCTTGAGAGGGAAATTCCTGGAATTCCGGGCTGGAAAACACCACAGGATCCAGGGAATGAGTTGGGATTTGGGATTTTCACTTTGAGGGTGACATTCCTGGATTTTTTGGGTGGAAAGATCCAGGGAATGAGTTGGGATTTGGGATTTTCACCTTGAGAGGGAGATTCCTGGAATTCCGGGCTGGAAAACACCACAGGATCCAGGGAATGAGTTGGGATTTGGGATTTTCACTTTGAGGGTGACATTCCTGGATTTTTTTGGGTGGAAAGATCCAGGGAATGAGTTGGGATTTGGGATTTTCACTTTGAGGGTGACATTCCTGGATTTTTTTGGGTGGAAGGATCCAGGGAATGAGCTGGGATTTGGGATTTTCACCTTGAGAGGGAGATTCCTGGAATTCCAGGCTGGAGAGCCCAGCAGGATCCAGAGGAGGAACTGGGAGGAGCTGGGATTTGGGAACTCCTGGCAGGGATCCCAGAACTTTCTGGGAGTTTTCCCGGCTCCCCGCAGTGGGAATCCCCTCAAACCTGAACTCCCCAGGGATTAGAAGGGGAACGAGCGGAATTTGGGAATCCCAGCTCCGTCCCCTTCCCCCTTTTCCCACTTTTCCCGCTTTTTTCCGCTTTCCAGTGCCATCAAGAGCATGACTGACAGCAGCGTGTACTTCAAGAGCATCGACAGCCTGCTCAGGCACTCCATAGCCATGAAGGAGCAGCTCAACGCTGCCCAGGGCCGCAGGTACCCCCAAAATCCCAGGGAAAGAATTCCAGGATTATCCAGGGCGGCGTTCCCGGCCCGCTCCCCGCTCCCTGGGGGAAAACAGTGCTGTTTGCTATGGCAGAAGTGGGAATAAATTGAATTTTAGGAAGTTTTCTGGGGATATTTGAAGAGTTTGGGGGGGTGCAGGGATTGGGCAGAGGTACCCCCAAAATTTTTGTAATTTTTGAGATTTTAGAAAAATTTTTGAGTGATTTGTTTTGATTTTTTGGGGGGATTTTTTTTTCTTTCTTGGGGAGGATTTTTTATTTTGGAGGATTTTTTTTTTGTGGGGGGAATTTTAGGGATTTTTTGGGGAGGATCTAGAAAACTGAGGGATTTTGGGATTTCATTTGATTTTGGGGGGGGATATTTTGGGGTTTTTCATGCTGCACAAGTGGCTGTGCCACCCCAACAACCCCCAGCAGAGGGAACTTTTTAAGGAAACCCCAAATTTCCCACATTTTCAGGCTGCTGAATTTACCTTTTCCTTTTCCTTTTCCTTCCCACAGCACCATCACCCCCCAAGCCAAGAACCCTCCAGGCACCTCCTGATTTTCCATCCTGAATTTCCCAGCCTTGGGAAGAAGTGAAAAAAACCTCTGGGGCTGCACAGGTGGAGAGGCCCCTGAATTCCCAGGAAAACACCAAAAAAAAAAAGAGCTGGAAAACCCCAAATCCTGCTTTTTGGGACCTCTTTTCCATGGAAAAACAGGGTGGGTTGTGTTTATCCTTCCCTTTTTATTTTCCAGGCTTTTTTTTTTTTCCCAGATGAGGTCTTGCTTTGGGAATTTTGTGTAAAAAGCTGGAATGTGAGCAGCACTCCAGGCTTTTGTTGAAGAGGAATTCTCCAAGGAGAAACTTCTCCAGCTGCTGCCAAGGAATTGCTGGGTTTGGTGTTAGTGAGGGCGAGAATAAAGAGGAAAAAACAAACAAAAAAAACCCAACAAGAAAATTCCTTTTAAAGGTTTTCAGCTTTTCTCCTGTGGCCGTGGGAGCTTGGAGCTCCTTTTTTATCCTGGGGTTTCCAAGGGCATGGAACAAAGGAATGTGGAATTTTAAGCTTTCAAGGGAGAAAAAAATTCCTTAAAATACTGCAAAAAAAATTAAAAAAAGATTTTTTCTTCTCGTACTCTTGGTTTTGGAGGTGACTGGGAGGGAGCAGAGCTTTGGTGTGGATCCCTCTGGATTTTCCAGGGGGATTCAGGGAATGGCTCAACTCAAATTCCAGGGGAATTATCTTGGGATAACAGGTGGGATTTGGGCTCATAGCAGTGACACCCCAAATCTGCCTTTTCCCCACCCAAATCTGCTTTTCCCCACCCCAAATCTGCTTTTCCCCACCCCAAATCTGCTTTTCCCCACCCCAAATCTGCTTTTTCCCACCCCAAATCTGCTTTTCCCCACCCCAAATCTGCTTTTCCCCACCCCAAATCTGCTTTTCCCCACCCCAGATCTGTTCCTGGCCGCCCCAAACTGGATTTCCCCCACCCCAAATTTGGTTTTTCCCACCCAAAGCCCCTCGTGGCCGCCCCAGCCGTGCCGGTGCTGAGGATGAGGATGGAGCAGGGAGGAAGGAGGAGGGAAATCAGCCGGGATCTGCTGGTGAAAATCCCAATTTCTGCTCCCCAGATCCTCTCCCAGGGCTGGGATTCCCTGGGATGGGTTTGGGCTCCCCAGGCAGGCACCGCTGGGATTTTGGCTGTGGACAGAGGAATTTTTCCAGGAAAAAAACCCCAAAACCATCGAGTTCCTCCTGCAGCAAAACCCCGAGTGTCCCTCAGACCAGCGTGGAGTCCTTGGTGGCTCTGTGGGCGTTCCTCATCTCCCAGGGGATGACATTCCAGGGATTCCCCTGCTCCTGGAGCAGCCCCGAGTCCAGCAGCGTCCTGTGAGTCCGGGGACCAGTCCTGGGCTTCCCTGGGGAATTCCTTGCTCCTGGACAATTCCCTGGGAAATTCCTTGCTCCTGGACGATTCCCACTGGGATTCCTTGGTCCTGGACCAGTCCCTGGCATTCCCTGGGGAATTCCTTGCTCCTGGACAATTCCCACTGGGATTCCCTTGGGAATTCTTTGTCCCTGGACCAGTCCTGGCATTCCCTTGGGAATTCCTTGGTTCTGGACGATTCCCTGGGGAATGCTTTGTTCCTGGACAATTCCCACTGGGCTTCCCTGGGGAATTCCTTGCTCCTGGAGCTGGGGTTGCTGCTGGCGGCCGAGCCCGGCCGGGATGCGCCCTCCAGGAGGGCCGGGCAGGAGAATTCCCGGTGGATTCCGGGCCGGGGCCGGTGGCCCGGGTCGGTGCCGTGGCCGGGCCGGGCGGGCTCGGGTTCGGGTTCGGGTTCGGGTTCGTTCTCGTACAGGGCCGGGGAAGGCTCCGAGCCCCGGGAGATGCCGCGGGAGGCGCGGAGCAGCGCGTGGAGCAGCGAGAGCAGCAGGAGCGGAATCCCCGAGGCCAGGATGGAGGCGCCGGCGATGCCGGGCCCCGGCTCGAACAGCAGCAGCAGCAGCAGCGCCAGAGCTGCGGGGAGAGCGGAGCACGGGCCTGAGGGGCTGCGGGGAGAGGCTGGGGCTGGGGATGGATCTGGGGATTCTGGAATGGCTGAGGCTGGAAAAGGGCTCGGGAGTGAAAAGGGGATGGATTTGGGAATTCCAGGAATGGCCGAGGCTGGAAAAGGGCTCGGGAGTGAAAAGGGGATGGATTTGGGAATTCCAGGAATGGCTGAGGCTGGGGCTGGGGATGGAGCTGGGGATTCTGGAATGGCCGGGGCTGGAAAAGGGCTCGGGAGTGAAAAGGGGATGGATCTGGGGATTCTGGAATGGCTGAGGCTGGAAAAGGGCTCAGGAGTGAAAAAGGGATGGATTTGGGAATTCCAGGAATGGCTGAGGCTGGAAAAGGGCTCAGGAGTGAAAAGGGGATGGATTTGGGAATTCCAGGAATGGCTGAGGCTGGAAAAGGGCTCAGGAGTGAAAAGGGGATGGATTTGGGAATTCCAGGAATGGCTGAGGCTGGAAAAGGGCTCAGGAGTGAAAAGGGGATGGATTTGGGAATTCCAGGAATGGCTGAGGCTGGAAGAGGGCTCGGGGACAGCTCAGGAGCCGCTGGAAAAAAGCTCAGGAGCTGGGATTACTAAGGGACGGATTTGGAAATGCCTGGGAAACTTGGAAATTTCCTGGATTTGGGAATTCCAGCCCCATCCCAGCTCCGTTCCCATCTCTGGACCCCTCCAGCCCCTACAAAAATTCCAGCCTGGGCCCCTGGCAGGGCTGGAGCAGAAACCAGTTCAGGGCTGGGCAGGGGACACTGGGAGGGGGACACTGGGGACACTGGGGACACGGGGGGGGGACACTGGGGGACACTGGGGACACTGGGGGGGCACTGGGGACACTGGGGACACTGCGGGGGGCACTGGGGACACTGGGGGACACTGGGGACACTGGGGGGCACTGGGAGACACTGGGGACACTGGGGACACTGGGGACACTGGGGGGGCACTGGGGACACTGGGGACACTGGGGGGACACTGGGGACACTGGGGGGACACTGGGGACACTGGGGGACTCTGGGGACACTTGCCTGTGAGGTAGAAGCAGAGCCCGCAGCAGAAGAGGCCGATGGCCGCGTGCCGCACGCTCCGGCTGTCCAGGAGGAACCAGGCTGCCCTGGGAAACGGGGAAAAACGGGGGGAAAACAGGGAAAACAGGGGAAAACAGGGAAAACAGCCTCGGGAAGGGCTCCTCACAGGGAAAACAGCCTCGGGAAGGGCTCCTCGCGGGGATAACAGGGACAACAGCCTCGGGAAGGGCTCCTCGCAGGGAAAACAGCTCTGGAAGGGCTCCTCGCGGGGATAACAGCCTCTGGGCAGGCTCCAGTCCTGCTCTGAGCCCGGGGAAAAGGACGGAGGGAGGAACTCAGGACTGAGCCCCGGGAAAATCTGGAGGCGGTGACAGCGCCGGTTTTGGGGTCACAGCATTAACTCGGGGTGACAGCGGCAATCCGGGGTGACAACGCCATTTGGGGAGGACAGCGGAGTTTGGAGGGACAGCGGAGTTTTGGATGACAGCACCAATTCGGGGTGACAGTGGCAATTTGGGGGTGACAGCGGAGTTCGGGCTCCCAGCGCCAGTTCGGGGTGACGGGGCCAGTTTTGGGTGACAGCGGAGTTTGGGGTGACAGCGCCAGTTTGGGGTGACAGCGCCAGTTTGGGGTGACGGCGCCAGTTTGGGGGTGACAGCGCCAGTTTGGGGTGACGGCGCCAGTTCGGGGTGACAGCGGAGTTTGGGGTGACAGCGCCAGTTTGGGGTGACAGCGCCGAAGGTCCCCGCGGCGTGAGCGGCTCCCGCAGCGCCACCGCAGCGCGGGGGACATCGCCGCGGGGACATCGCCGCCACCTCCTGGCCACGGCCCCAGCTCCGTCCCGCTCTGAGCGGGGAACTCCGAGCGCGGCCGGGGAAACTGAGGCACGGGCACGGGGAGGGGAATTCCCGCGGCGGGGAGAGGCACAAAATCCCCCTGAAACTCGAATTATTGGGGAAGAGCCGCCCTGCGCTTTGCTCCGGGAGGTTCTGGGGATGGAATTTCTCCTCACCGGTGACCTCGCAATTCCCAAATTTCATCTTCCCAGCTCCCAAACGGAGCAGTTCCAGCCCAAAATCCGGGCCGGGATCACAGGAAAATTCACAGCTCGGGCTGGGGGGGATTATTTGTTGTTAATTTTCCAGCAGAAATGCCGAGTTTGTTGTGGGAATTTTTGGTGTTTTCAGGGAAATATTTTCGCTCTCCTCCGTTAATGAAGCGTTGGAAGCGGCTGAGGAGGCGCTGCTGGAATTTCTCCAGCCCGGTGCTCCGTGCAGAGCCGGGGCTGATTGGATTCTCTAATTAGGGACAAAAAGAAGCTGTTGCGACGTCGTCATTCCCTTTCAGTGAGTTTTGACTGAAGTCACAGAGGTCCCAAAATTGCGTGAGCCACCCCACGGAGTCCGGTTGTCACCAAAATCCTTTAAAATCAGATTATCCCCGAGTTGTCTTCTAGTTTTAACCCAGGCGCTGGGCCAGGAGCCCCCAGCCCATTCCAGACCCATGGAAAAAATAAAGGAATTTCTTTGGGAATAACTCTGCAGGTGTAAAAGTGCTGATTGATTATTGATTAAATCAATATTTAATTAATGGGGTTAATGACCCAGCCCTGGGCTCATTTTGGTGGCCCGGGTGCTCACCCCAGCAGTGACCTCAACATTTTGGGGCGATCCCTGGGGGTCGAGGTGACCCCAGGAGCCCCCAAAACACGCGGGGAGTTTCAGATATGGAAATGAAACCCCTGGGGTCGGGCAGCCGGGTCTAAACTCGCCGGTCCCAATTTCGAGAGCGCCTAAACCTCAAACCAAAGCGCTCAGTTCCAGCCCTGCTGTTCGCGGAGGGGAACTGGGGGGATCTCCCACCCACTGCTCCCCGCACCCCCTTTCGGAGGGGGACCAGCAAATCCTCCGGCGGCTCTCGGGGCACGGAGGAGTCGGCACCGCACCCCTCGTTCCCTGATCCCGCCGCGTCCTCCAGCGCTTCCCTTGTGCCCGGACCCCTCCGGGCATCTCCGGATCCCCCGGACCCTCCGGGCATCCCCGGACCCCTACGGGCATCCCCCGGTTCCCCCGGACCCCTCCGGGCATCCCCGGTCCCCTCCGGGCATCCCCGGTTCCCCCGGACCCCTCCGAGCATCTCCGGTTCCCCCGGACCCCTCTGGGCATCCCCGGTTCCCCGGACCCCTCCGAGCATCCCCGGTTCCCCCGGACCCCTCTGAGCATCCCCGGTTCCCCCGGACCCCTCCGGGCATCCCCCGGTTCCCCCGGACCCCTCCGGGCATCCCCGGTTCCCACGGACCCCTCCGGGCATCCCCGGCTCCCCCGGACCCCTCCGAGCATCCCCGGTTCCCCCGGACCCCTCCGGGCATCCCCGGTTCCCCCGGACCCCTCCGGGCATCCCCGGTTCCCACGGACCCCTCCGGGCATCCCCGGTTCCCCCGGACCCCTCCGGGCATCCCCGGTTCCCCCGGACCCCTCCGGGCATCCCCGGTTCCCACGGACCCCTCCGGGCATCCCCGGTCCCTCCGGACCCCTCCGAGCATCCCCGGTTCCCCCGGACCCCTCCGAGCATCCCCGGTCCCTCCGGCCCCGCTTCCCCCGGCCCCCGGGCATCCCCGCCTCTCCCGAGCCCCTCCAGTCCCGGTCCCGGTCCCTCAGCCCCGGTCCCCGCCTCTCCCGAGCCCCCCGGTCCCCCCCGGTTTCCCGGTCCCTCAGCCCCGGTCCCCGCCTCTCCCGAGCCCCTCCAGCCCCGGTTCCGGTCCCTCAGCCCCGGTCCCCGCCTCTCCCGAGCCCCCCGGTCCCCCCGGTTTCCCGGTGCCCCGCTCGGGGTTCCTCACCGCTCGGGCTGCCCCCGGCCCAGCTCGGTGCTGCAGTAGCCGTGCAGGAGGCAGAGCAGGAGGCAGCTCACGTTGAGCACCAGGCAGAGCGCGGCCAGCACGGCCGAGACCGGCAGCGCAGCGGCGGCCACCGGCTCCGGGAGCGCCCCGCGGGCACCGGCACCGAGAGCGGCGCGGCCCGAGGGCAGCTGGAAGATGAGGCTGGAGGAGAGCAGGGCCATGGCGGCGGACAGCGTCCCGAAGAGCAGCAGCACCGTCAGGGCTCGCTGCGGGTACGCGGAGGGCATGGCGGGGCCGGTACCGGCACCGGAACGGGGGAACCGGGGGTGCCGAACGTGCGCGCGCTCCCCGGCTCGGGAGCTCAGGCGGGGAACGGCAGCGGGGAAAGGAACCGGGAACGGGCACCGGGAACGGCAGCGGGGGAAAGGAACCGGGAACGGGCACCGGGAACGGCAGCGGGGAAAGGAACCGGGAACGGGCACCGGGAACGGGCAGCGGGGAAAGGAACCGGGAACGGGCACCGGGCCGCTCCTGCCTCCGTTCCGCGGCGTCCGCCGGGGCGGGCCCGTCCTGCCCGGTCCTGCCTCCGAGCCGGGACCCTCCCGGGCCGGCTCCGCCCCCGGTGGGGCCCCGGGAGCCGAGCGGGGGTGGGGACTGACGGCGGACGGACGGACGGACGGACGGACGGACAGACGGGCACCGAGCCGCTCTCCCGCTCCCGGCGCTGCCGCTCCCGGGGAAAGCCCGGGACTGACCCCCGGTGTGGGACGGGCCCCGCGACTCCCGCGCCCCCGGAGCGGCACCTTTGGCCCCCGCTGCGGCGGGACCTTCCCCGGCGGCCCCCGGGGAGCTCCCGGAACGTTCCCAGTCCCGCAAGGCTGGGAAAGGACCCCGGGGCCGGCCCCTGGGACCCCCGCGCGGTTCCCAGGCCTCAGAAATGCCCTGGGAAGCGGAATCCCGGCGTTCCCGCGGCATCCCCCGGGGAGCTGCAGCTTCCCAGCAGGACCAGCCCGGGAAATTCACCCCGGGCACCTCGGGACGGGCCCCGCCTGCCTGGCACGGCCACTCCCGCGGGAACGGGGGACACCAGGGGACACCAGGGGACACCAGGGGACATTGGGGAGCCACCCCCATCCCGTGCCCAGCCGGGCTGTGGCATCCGGACCGAGCTGATCTCTCTGCCTGCTGGAGGAGCAGTGCTGGCTGTCCCTGCTGTCCCTGCTGTCCCTGCTGTCCCTGCTGTCCCTCTCTGTCCATTGCTGTCCCTGCTGTCCCTGCTGTCCCCTCTCTGTCCTTTTCTGTCCCTGCTGTCCCTCTCTGTCCCTCTCTGTCCCTCTCTGTCCCTGCTGTCCCTGCTGTCCCTGCTGTCCCCTCTCTGTCCCTGCTGTCCCCTCTCTGTCCATTGCTGTCCCTGCTGTCCCTGCTGTCCCTCTCTGTCCCTCTCTGTCCCTCTCTGTCCCTCTCTGTCCCTGCTGTCCCTCTCTGTCCCTCTCTGTCCCTGCTGTCCCCTCTCTGTCCCTCTCTGTCCCTCTCTGTCCCCTCCGTCCCTCCCTCCGTCCCGCGTGGGCGGTTCCCGCTGGCACCGGGGCCGTGCGGGCCTCGGGGCTATTTTCAAGTCCCGCCGTGTTGGCCTTGGCAGCAGCAGCGCTTTGGCTCCAGGCTCCTTTCCAGCATTTTTGGCACGGCGGGGAGGGGGGGGTGGCAGTCCCTGGACTCGGCCCAGAGTCCCCAGAGCAGCTCCCGGTGACGGCAGCTCTGTCCCTTTCCCGTGTCCTGGGCGGTGACAGAGCTCAGCCGGTGTCCCTTGGGGCGCAGCTCCCGTCCCGGGGCATCCGGCACCCCGGGCCCCCCCTAAATCCCGGGATTTGGGGGCAGAGAGAGCCTCAAGAGGGAGCTCAGAGCTTTGGGAGCTGGGAAGGAGCAGCCGGCACAGCCCCTGACCCGGGGGGACCGCGGGGTCCCCGTCCCAAAAGCCCCAAAACGGCTCTGCCTGGCACGGCTGGGACTGGCCCTGACCCGGGCCAGACCGGGGGGTCCGAGGCGAAGGAAGGACAGGACAGGACAGGACAGGACAGGACAGGACAGGACAGGACACGGTGTCCCACACCCAAAGAGCCACCCCGAGCGTCCCCAAGGTGTCCCGGGGCTGGATGTGTCACCTCGGACTCGGCCGGAGCTCCGGCGCTTCTGTTCTCCCCCCACCCGCTCTTCGGGATCAATTAATATTACTGGCGAGGCTCATTAACACCCCGCTAATTGCGCTCTGTAAATCACGAGCTTTAGAAGCGGCTCTGAGGAAGATGTCACGTCCTGAACGCCTGAGAGCCTCATCCAGGAATTCCTCATTTCTCCAGGTTTTCCTCCCGATCTTCCCGGAGTGGGAGTCGGGACAGGACCCCCAGCATGTCCAGGGTGCAAAAATGTCCCTGCGGTGGGGCTGGGGGGACCTGATTTTCTGATTCCCTGATTTCCTGATTCCCCTGAATTGCCTGATTCCCCTGAGATTCCCTGAATTCCCTGGTTTCCCTGATGTTCCCCGATTGCCCTGATGTTCCCTGAATTCCCTGAGATTCCCCTGAATTCCCTGATATTCCCTGAATTCCCTGAATTCCCTGAGATTCCCTGAGATTCCCTGAATTCCCTGATATTCCCTGATATTCCCTGAATTCCCTGAATTCCCTGAATTCCCTGAGATTCCCTGATATTCCCTGAATTCCCTGGTTTCCCTGATGTTCCCTGATTCCCCTGAGGTTCCCTGAATTCCCTGAATTCCCTGAATTCCCTGAGATTCCCTGAATTCCCTGAGATTCCCTGAATTCCCTGGTTTCCCTGATGTTCCCTGATTGCCCTGATGTTCCCTGAATTCCCTGAGATTCCCCTGAATTCCCTGAGATTCCCTGAATTCCCTGAATTCCCTGAGATTCCCTGAATTCCCTGATATTCCCTGATATTCCCTGAATTCCCTGAATTCCCTGAGATTCCCTGATATTCCCTGAGATTCCCCGAATTCCCTGGTTTCCCTGAGATTCCCTGATATTCCCTGAATTCCCTGAGATTCCCCGAATTCCCTTTTCCCACCTGCAGCGCCCGAACCCCCCGGCCACGCCCCTTTCCTTCGCCCCGCCCCTCACCCGGACAGGGGCGTGGCTATGCAAATAATCTCCCGCGCTTAACCAATGGCAGAACAGCGCGGCTGCTGTATGCAAATCTCCCGGCGGTTTGGGCGGGGTTATGCAAATGCCAGCGGCGCTGCTGGGTCAGGCGGCGGCGGCGCTCCGGGGGCACGAACGGGACCGACACCGACACCGGCACCGGGACAGGCACCGGGACAGGCACCGGGACAGGCACCGGGACCAGCAGCAGGACCGGCACCGGGGCCTCCCCGGCCCCGCTGCAGCGCCGGGAGGGCGCGGAGCCGCCGAGGAGGGAGCGCGGCTGCCCAGGTGCGTGTCCCGCGGCGGGCGCGGGGGTCCCGCGCTCCGGTGGCACCGGCACCGCGCTCGGGGCACGGCGGCAGCGGCAGCGGCAGCGGCGCTGCCTGCCCCGCTTCCCTGCGCCGGGGCTCCGTCCGCATCCCGGGAGGGGCCGGTGCGGCCGGGCCGGCGCCCGGCGGGCGGCTCTGGGCACGGCGGAGCCCCGGCCCCCGCCCCGCCGTCTCGGGATGGCGGGCTATAAAAAGCCTGCGGTTTGCGCCGGGCCCGGGCCGGTTATTTTTACTCGTGTCTGCGCGGGGAGGAACGCCCGGGTTTAACCCAAAAGTGCAGCCTGGGCGCAGCCGCCCTGCCCCGGCCCCGCCGCCGCCTCCCGCCGCCCCCGGGGGAAACTGAGGCACGGCCCCGGCGGCGGCAGCGCGCCCGGTCACCCCCGACGGCGCCGGCACCGCGGCCCGGCCGCTCCCGGCACGTGCGGCGGCGGCCCGGTCCCTTCCCGCTCCCGGGAGGGGACAACGCGGCCGCGGCTCCTGCCAGGGGCATCTCCGGGCTGGTGGCACCTCCGTGACGCGTCTCAAAGGTGGTGACGCGTCCATGTGGCATCTCCGGGGTGGTGGCACCTCCATGTGGCATCTCCGGGGTGTCCCAGTACACCTGGGTCCCCCTGGCACCCGTGGAGAGTGAGGTGGATCCTCTGCCCGAGCCTGCTGCCCAGCACAGCCCGCTGCCAGCGTGTCCCTGTCCCTCCTGTCCCTGTCCCTGTCCCTGTCCCCCCTGTCCCTGTCCCTGTCCCTGTCCCTGTCCCCCCTGTCCCCCCTGTTCCTGTCCCTCCTGTCCCTGTCCCTGTCCCTGTCCCTGTCCCCCCTGTCCCTGTCCCTGTCCCTGTCCCTGTCCCTGTCCCTGTCCCCCCTGTCCCCCCCTGTTCCTGTCCCCCCTGTCCCTGTCCCCCCCTGTCCCTGTCCCTCCTGTCCCTCCTGTCCCTGTCCCTGTCCCCCCTGTCCCCCCTGTCCCCCTTGTCCCTGTCCCCACTGTCTCTGTCCCTCCTGTCCCTGTCCCTCCTGTCCCTGTCCCTCCTGTCCCTGTCCCTGTCCCCCCTGTCCCTGTCCCTGTCCCCATCTCAGGTTTTTTACTCTTGTAATGGCAGAAACTCTCCCAGCGCTGCCAGTCTGGAGTTCCCCAGGGAATGAATTTCCACGGCAGCTCGGGGTGAGCAGGAAAGCGGGGATGGGACCATCAGGACACCCCGGGCTGGCCCCGTGCCACGGCCCCGCTCAGCTGGGCACGGCTGGGGGGCCTCGGGGAGCTCTGGGGGCAGGAGGGACGTGGCTGCAGCCCTCAGGATCCCAATCCTGCCCAGGGCACCCGCGGCACCCCAAAACAGGGATTTGGGAACTCTGGGAGACTGCGGTGCAAGGGGAGAGGGATCCTGCTGGGCCATGCCAGCACTGAACCGGCCTAAACCAGGCACTAAACCAGGCAGTAAAACAGCCTAAACCAGGCTGAACCAGGTACTAAACCAGGTGCTAAACCAGCCTAAACCAGGCACTAAACCAGGCAGTAAACCAGGCAATAAACCAGCCTAAACCAGGCACTAAACCAGGCAGTAAACCAGGCACTAAACCAGCCTAAACCAGGCACTAAACCAGGCAGTAAACCAGGCAATAAACCAGCCTAAACCAGGCACTAAACCAGGCAATAAACCAGCCTAAACCAGGCTGAACCAGGCACTAAACCAGGCACTAAACCAGGCACTAAACCAGCCTAAACCAGGCAGTAAACCAGGCAATAAACCAGCCTAAGCCAGGCAATAAACCAGCCTAAACCAAGCAGTAAACCAGATAATAAACCAGCCTAAGCCAGGCAATAAACCAAGCAATAAACCAGCCTAAACCAGGCCTCAGGTCTGGTCTAGGACCCCAAGCCTTCCCAAGCCCAGGGCACCCACAAGAGCCCAAAAAGTGGATTTGGGAGACTTTGGGACCCCAAAAAGTGGATTTGGGAGACTTTGGAACCCCAAAAAGTGAATTTGGGAAACTTTGGGACCCCAAAAAGTGGATTTGGGAGACTTTGGGACCCCAAAAAGTGGATTTGGGAGACTTTGGGACCCTTCTGTGCCAGGGGAGGGGACCCTGCTGGCCCCAGCAGTGGGCGAGGGGCTGCAGAGCCTGGCTCGCTGCAGTGGGGGCACCCCGGAGGCTCTGGGGGGAAACCAGGACAATTCCAACCCCTGGAATTTCCCTCCTCTTCCCAAAAACCCCCGAAGCAGGATTTTTGTCAGGCTGCAGCAGCCCTGTGAGCCAGGCAGCCCCAAAGGCACCGGGCCAGCCCCAGCTGGGGACCCCCCAAATGAACCCCAGCCCAATCCCACAGTGGGAACTGTGATGGACGGAGCCTCAGTGGCGCCCCGGGCTGGAGAGGGGTCCGTGTGTCCGTCCATCCTCCCCAGGCCCTGACCTGCCTCGGTTTGGGGCCATTTCAATCCTCCCTCCTTCCTCACACTCATTTTGGAACCGAAAATCCTCCACCCATCAGCCCGGGGCTTTCGCTCTGCGTCACCCCCGGGGGGGACAATGACAGTGGGGCTGCAGGGTGGCACTGTCCCCCAGAGCCAAACCCGAGGGGTTTTACGGCTCCCGGGTGTTTGGGAAGCGGGGCCGGGGTTTGGGGGGGTCCTGGTGCTCCCAAACCCCCCCAGGGCCGCATCCCCACCTTTCCCCCCTTTCCCGGCGGTGCCGGTCCCGCCCAGCGCCGCCGGCCCCGCGCTGGTTTGGACTGGTCGCTTGTTTAAACAACCTATAAAAAGCAGGAGGGCCCGGCACAAACTCCGCGCTCAACTTTGACTTTTCCCCGTGCTGGGCTCGGGATGCTGCTCCCGGCAGCGCAGCCGTTCCCAGGGGATCCCAACCACGGGGCCGGGGCTGGGCTCGGCCCTCTGGGGCTCCCAAAAGCCCCATTTCAAACCCCCGGGTGAAACTGTCATTTCAAACCCTCATTTCAAACCCTCATTTCAAGCCCCCATTTCAAATCCTCATGTCAAACCCCCATTTCAAACACCATTTCAACTCCTCATATCAAACCCCCAGTTTAAATTGTCATTTCAAACCCTAATTTCAAACCCCATGTCAAATCCTCATGTCAAACCCCATTTCAAACCCTCATTTCAAACCCCATTTTAAATTTCATTTCAAGCCCCCATTCCAAACCCCATTTTTCAAACCCCATTTCAAATCCACATTTCAAACCCCATTTCAAATCCTCATATCAAACCCCCCATTTCAAACTCCATTTTAAATTCCCATTTAAAATCCCCATTCCAAACCCCACTTTTCAAACCCCATTTCAAACCCCCATTTCAAACCCCATTTTAAATTTCATTTCAAGCCCCCATTCCAAACCCCACTTTTCAAACCCCATTTCAGACCCTCATTTCAAACCCCATTTCAAATCCTCATATCAAACCCCCCATTTTAAATTCCCATTCCAAACCCCATTTTAAATTCCATTTCAAGCCCCCATTCCCAACCCCATTCCAAACCCCATTTAAATCCCCGTTCCAAACCCCATTCCAAACCCCCATCCCCACCCCTGTTGCCCTCCTGGTCCCATCCTCATCCCCTCCCTCCTGTGGGATTTTGCTGCTCCTGGCTCAGATTTTCCCCTCCCTCGGGATGGAAACTCTTTTCTCCCTGCTGAAATTGTGTTTTTTCTCCCAAAACGCTTTCCGGGATCTGCCAAAAGCCACCAGCGGGTGTTTGAGAACCAGTCCCCTCCCAGTCCTTCCCAGTCACCCCCAGCTCTCAGATTTGCAGCAAAACCCCCATATTTTGGTACAAAAACCCTTTTCTGCACCCCAGAGAGGATGAATCCCTGGGCAGCTGTGAGACCCTGACTCGGGGGTGTTTTAGGGGAGCGCTCAACCCTGGAGCAGCTTTTTCCTTTAGTGCCCCCCCCGCCTGGATTCCAGGATAAATTTGGTGGATTTGGGGTTTCTGGGAGCATCCAGGGGTGCGGAGGCCCCGCTGTGGGGCCGGGGATCCCACGGTGGCTCACGGGAAGGACACGTGGCTCCCTCAGGGTGCGTTTGGTCTCTGCTCACTCATGAGGAGCTGGAATTGGGAATTTACACCCCTGGCGCTGTGCAAACGCCCCCGAAAGGCACAGAGGGTCTGGGGGGTTGCTTATAAACCCAATCCCAGCGCGGGGTGCGGGGTGAGGCCGAGCTGTGGGTGCTGGGTCCCACTGGAATGGTTGGGATGAGGTGGGAGTGATCCCAACCCCGACCCCAATCCCGATCCCAATTAGCAGCACCTCTCAGGACCCCCTCGGAGTCACCCTGCGGGTGCTGGAACCTTCCAGGTCCCCCTGGGCATCGCCCCGTGGGGCACTGAGGTTCCGCAGCGTCCAAGGATCTGCGGGGGATTGTCCCCAAGAAAATCCTTGGAGTTGTTTCACGTCCCTGCTGCAGGTGGGGGATGCAGCCGTCCATCCATGGATCCATCCATCCGTCCATCCATCCATCCATGGATCCATGAATCCATCCATCCATCCATGGATCCATGGATCCATCCATCCATCCATCCATCCATCCATCCATCTGTCCATGGATCCATGGATCCATCCATCCATCCATCCATCCATCCATCTGTCCATGGATCCATCCATCCATCCATCCATCATCCATCATCCATCATCCACCCATCCCTCCATGGATCTTTTATCCATCCATCCATCCATGGATCCATCATCCATCCATCCATGAATCCATCCATCCGTCCATCCATCTGTCCATGGATCCATTATCCATCCATCATCCATCATCCATCATCCACCCATCCCTCCATGGATCTTTTATCCATCCATCCATGGATCCATCATCCATCCATCCCTCCATCCATCCATCCCTCCATCCATCCATCCCTCTGTCCCTCCGTCCCTCCATCCCTGTGTCCATCCCTGTGTCCATCCATCCATCCATCCCTCCATCCCTGTGTCTGTCCCTGTGTCCATCCCTGTGTCCATCCCTGTGTCCGTCCCTGTGTCCGTCCCTCCATCCCTCCATCCCTGTGTCCATCCCTGTGTCCGTCCCTGTGTCCATCCCTGTGTCCGTCCCTCCGTCCCTCCATCCCTCCCCCAGGCCGAGGCTCTGCAGGGACACGGGGGGGTCACAGCCGGGCCGGCTCCAGCCCCACAGTGCCCCCCCCAAATGCCCGCGGGGAGCTCGGGGTGTCCCCGGGGAGCGCCGCAGGTGCCCGAGCCAGGAGAGCACCCCAGGGACGGTTGGGAACGGGAACTCCTCTCCTTTTCCACCAGGGATCCATTCCCAGCCCTTTCCGGCGGGGCCGGGGGGCTCCGGGCACCCCCGGGCCGCGGGGAGGGGGCACGGGGGGGGTCGTGCGTGGGCCCGGGGACACAGGGTGGCAGCGGGGGCCGTGGGAACGGCAGCGCAATTTCCTTCCATAAATTAAAATTAGTTTTGATCCGCTAAAAATAGCGGCCGAGCGCGCTGGTGAAATGGCAGCGCGCTCCTCGGGAGGGAGGCGGGACGCGCCGGGGGCACCCTCGGGCACCCTCGGGCCCCAACTGCGCCCCTGGCACCCCCCTGGCGCGGGGGGGTCCCAGAGCTGTCCCCAGGGCGCCCCAGCCCCGCTCCTGGCCCGGGTTTGGGGACAGCGGGGACAGAGCCGGGCCGGGGCTGTCCCCACACCGGGTGGGCACCGGGGACCCGCGGGGGACAGCTCGGTGCCACCCATGGCTCTGCCCCCCTGGTGGCATTGGGGGATTTTGGGGGGGCTCTTGCTGGGGGGGGCAGAGGGAGAGGAATTGGGGGATGTGACAGGAATTGGGGGGTGAGACAGGGATTGGGGTGTGACACAGGAACAGGGGGGTGTGACAGGAATTGGGGGGTGTGACATGGATTGGGGGATGTGAGAGGGATTTGGGTGTCCCAGCGCTGTGGGGGTGACAGAGGAGCAGGGATTGGGGGGATGTGACAGGGATTGGGGGGATGTGACAGGAACAGGGGGGTGTGACAGGGATTGGGGGGTGTGACAGGAATTGGGGGGTGACACAGGATTTGGGGGGGTGTGACAGGAATTGGGGGGTGAGACAGGAATTGGGGTGTCCCAGCGCTGTGGGGGTGACAGGGGAGCAGGAATCAGGGGGATGTGACAGGATTTGGGGTGTGTGACACGGATTGGGGTGTGTGACAGGAATCGGGGGATGTGACCCGATTTGGGGTGTCCCGGCGCTGTGGGGGTGTCAGAGGAGCAGGATTTGGGGGGATATGACAGGATTTGGGGTGTGTGACACGGATTGGGGGGTGTGACAGGAATCAGGGGGATGTGACCCGATTTGGGGGATGTGACCCGATTTGGGGTGTCCCGGCGCTGTGGGGGTGTCAGAGGAGCAGGATTTGGGGGGATGTGACCCGATTTGGGGGATGTGACCCGATTTGGGGTGTCCCGGCGCTGTGGGGGTGTCAGAGGAGCGGGAATTGGGGGGTGTGACAGGATTTGGGGGGATATGACAGGAATTGGGGGATGTGACCCGATTTGGGGTGTCCCGGCGCTGTGGGGGTGTCAGAGGAGCAGGATTTGGGGGGATATGACAGGATTTGGGGTGTCCCGGCACTGTGACGGGCTCGGGGGGCGCTGCCGCCCCTCCCCGCGGCGGCCCCGGTGTCACCGGCCCCGGTCCTGTCCCGGTGCCCGCCCGGGCCGGCTCCCGCTGCCGCGCGGGTGGGCGGGCGGTTTCGCTTCGCCGTCTCCTCGTGCAGCCACTTCCTGGCCTGCGAGTGGCGGAGGTCAAATTTAGTCTGCTGGAGCTTGAAAAAAAAAAAAAAATTAAAAAAAAAAAATCCCCAAATTTAAACCTCGAACCAACCCTTTTGTTTGAGGGACCCTCCCCGCCGCCAGCCCGGCCCCCTTTTAAACGCTCTCCCCATCCCACGGAGCCGCCGGGAGCAGCCTCGGGGCTCTGGGGTGAGAACTGCGCTCCCAAAGCGCCCCGAATTTGGGGTCCCGGGATTTGGGATCACGGCCGCGCCCGAGGGTGCTCGGGGGTGACGGATTGGGGTGGCCGGGCAAGGCCAAGGGGATTTTCCCCTCTGACCCAGCAGAATTTCCCAATTTCCCCCCATTTTCCGCTTGGCCACCATCTTCGCGGAAGAAGAAATGACCGAACTTCCTCCCCAAATCGATTTTGTTTCGCAGCCAAACTTATTTTTGGCGGCGCTGGGGCGGGACAGCCCCGAGGGCCGCGGGGCTCAGGCGCTTCTCGCTCCCTTCCAGCCCCGAACCCCGCGGAGGAGGCGAGAATGGGCCGCAAAAAAATCCAGATCAGCCGCATTTTGGACCAGCGGAACCGGCAGGTGGGGGCTGCTGGGCTGAGCTGGGATCCAGGAGGGGATGGCGAGGACGGGAGGCAGAACCGCGCCCTGGGGAGCGTTTCTGGGAGAACTGGCGCCGGTTTTGGGGGGTTTCGCCCCCCAGGTGACCTTCACCAAGCGGAAATTCGGGCTGATGAAGAAGGCGTACGAGCTGAGCGTGCTGTGCGACTGCGAGATCGCGCTGATCATCTTCAACAGCACCAACCGCCTGTTCCAGTACGCCAGCACCGACATGGACAGGGTGCTGCTCAAGTACACCGAGTACAGCGAGCCCCACGAGAGCCGCACCAACTCCGACATCCTCGAGGTAGCGCCGGGGCCGCGGTGGCCGCAGGGACCCGCTCGTTGTCCCCTCATTGTCCTCTCGTTGTCCTCTCGTTGTCCCCTCATTGTCCTCTCGTTGTCCCCTCGTTGTCCCCTCGTTGTCCCCTCACTGTCCCATTGTCCCCTCACTGTCCCCTCGTTGTCCCCTCACTGTCCCCTCGTTGTCCCATTGTCCCCTCACTGTCCCGTTGTCCCCTCGTTGTCCCCTCGTTGTCCCCTCGTTGTCCCCTCACTGTCCCATTGTCCCCTCACTGTCCCATTGTCCCCTCATTGTCCCCTCGTTGTCCCCTCGTTGTCCCCTCACTGTCCCCTCACTGTCCCCTCGTTGTCCCCTCCCTGTCCCCTCCCCGCAGACGCTGAAGCGCAAGGGGCTGGGGCTGGAGAGCCACGAGCTGGAGCTGGACGAGGGCCCGGAGCCGCCCGGGGACAGGGGCAGGAGGCTCGGGGAGGGCGCGGAGCTGCCCCTGGCGCGGCCCAGGTTCTTTGTGAGTTGCTGGTGGCACCCGGAGGGTCCCGTCCCCTCCCTGGCCTCGGGTTCCGGTTTGTCCGCAGGGTCCTCACGCCCTCCTCGGCCTCTGGTTTGTCCTGAAGGGCCCTGAGTGTCCCCAAGGGTCCTGTCCCCCTCCCTCTCTTTGGGATCTGATTTGTCCTGCAGAGTCCTGAGGGTCCCCAAGAGTCCCCAAGGATCCCGAGGGTGGCTGTCCCGGACCCTGTGTGTCCCCGCAGTGTCCCGGGGGTCCCCGAATGTCCCCGGGGGTCCCGGGGGTCCCGTCGCTGACCGCGTGTCCCCGCAGAGCCCCGGGGGGTCCCCGAATGTCCCCGAATGTCCCGGGGGTCCCGGGGGTCCCCGTCGCTGACCGCGTGTCCCCGCAGTGTCCCGGGGGTCCCCCAATGTCCCCGAATGTCCCCGAATGTCCCATCCCTGACTGCGTGTCCCCGCAGAGCCCCGGGGGTCCCCGAATGTCCCCGAATGTCCCCGAATGTCCCCGAATGTCCCATCCCTGACTGCGTGTCCCCGCAGAGCCCCGGGGGTCCCCGAATGTCCCCGAATGTCCCCATCCCTGACCGCGTGTCCCCGCAGAGCGCGGTGCCGCTGCCCGAGGCCGCCTACGGCCCCTCCCCGCCGGCCCCCGAGGGCTCCCTGGGCTCCCCCCCGGGCCAGGGCCGCCCCCCCCGCCCTCCGAGCCGCGGCCCCCCAAGGCACCGGGACGGTCCCCGGGGCCGCTGCCCCCAGGTAGGCTCGGGGACACCGCAGGGGTGGGCGCGGGACGGGAAGGGGACCCTGCCTGGGGTCCTGTCCCCACCCTGGGCACCCCATCCCTGCCGTGGGCACCCCATCCCCACCCTGGGCACCCCATCCCTGCCACGGGCACCCCATCCCTGCCATGGGGTCCTGTCTCCACCCTGGGCACCCCATCCCTGCCATGGGCACCCTGTCACCCCCCTGGACACCCCGTTACCACCGTGGGCACCCCATCCTCACTATGGGCACCCCATCCCTGCCATGGACACCCCATCCCCAGCATGGGAATCCCATCCCCACCCTGGGCACCCCATCCCCACCCTGGGCACCTCATTCCCACCCTGGGCACCTCATTCCCACCCTGGACACCCCACCATTGTCACCCCATTCCCTCCACGGACACCCCACCCTGGGCACCCCATTCCCACCCTCGGCACCCCATTCCCACCCTGGGCACCTCATCCCCACCCTGGGCGCCCCATCCCCACCCTGGGCACCCCATTCCCACCCTCGGCACCCCATCCCCAGCCTGGGCACCCCATCCCCAGCCTGGCCCCTGTCCCGGCCGTGCCCACCCGTCCCTGCCCCGCGGGATTTTCCCCGCCCGGCCCCGCATGCAAAGCTCCTCCCGCGGGGCCTTCCCGGGCGCGGGGCCGGCGCTGCGTGGGCAGGAGCGGGGGCCGCAGCTGCGGAAACACCGGCCCGGGGCGGCTCCAGCTGCTTCCTGCGCCCCGCAGCACCGGCAGCAGCTGCGCCCTCCGCCCTGCCCGTCCCGGGCACGGCCCTGCAGGGGACAGAAAAGGGGCTGGAAACGCCACAAAGCCCGGGCTGGAGCAATGGGACCCCGGCGGTGGGAGGTGGCACGGGATGGGGACAGGCAGGGACGGGGACAGGCAGGGATGGGGACAGGGATGGGGACAGGCAGGGATGGGAACAGGGACGGGGACAGGCAGGGATGCAGACAGGCAGGGGTGGGGACAGGCAGGGATGGAGACAGGCAGGGATGGGGACAGGGACGGGGACAGGCAGGGATGGGGACAGGGACGGGGACAGGCAGGGATGGGGACAGGGACGGGGACAGGCAGGGATGGGGGCGGGCAGGGACAGGGACAGGCAGGGATGGGGACAGGCAGGGATGGGGACAGGCAGCGCCCCAAACCCGGGATGGGCACAGGCGGTGGCCGCAGGCCCGCTGGCCATTCCCAGGGGTGTGCGTGTCCCGTTCGCAGCCCCCGTCCCGTCCCGCGGGTGGCCCCGAGCCCCGTCCGGCCCTGCCCCGCTGTCCCCTCCTGTGGCACCGCAGCGTCCCGCGGGGCGGTGGCTGTGCCGGAGCTCAGCCCCGAGCGGGCTCACCCGCGCGTCCTCCTGTCCGTCTGTCCCCAGGGCTCGGCTACCCCCTGTTCCCCGCCGCCAGCCTGGGCCGCGCCCTGGCCACCAAGGCGCCGCCGCCGCTGTTCCTGGGGGCCGAGGGCCGGCGCGGGGACGGCCAGGGCGGCCGGAGCGGCGGCACCGCGGCGGTGAGTCGGCTGTCCACGGTGTCACACACGGCTGTCCCCAGGGTCACACGGCTGTCCCCAGGGTCACACGGCTGTCCCTGAGGGTTTATGGCTGTCCCCGGGGTCTCACGGCTGTCCCCGAGGCCATAGGCTGTCCCCAAAGCCACGTGGCTGTCCCCAAGGGCACATGGCTGTCCACAGTGCCACACGGCTGTCCACGGTGTCACACGGCTGTCCCCAGGGTCACACGGCTGTCCCCAGTGCCACACGGCTGTCCCTGAGGGTTTATGGCTGTCCCCAGGGTCTCACGGCTGTCCCCGAGGCCATAGGCTGTCCCCAAAGCCATAGGCTGTCCCCAAGGGCACATGGCTGTCCACAGTGCCACACGGCTGTCCCTGAGGCCATAGGCTGTCCCCAGTGCCACACAGCTGTCCCCAGTGCCACACGGCTGTCCCCAAGGCCTCATGGCTGTCCCCAGTGCCACACGGCTGTCCCCAGTGCCACACAGCTGTCCCCAGTGCCACACAGCTGTCCCCAAGGCCTCATGGCTGTCCCCAGTGCCACATGGCTGTCCCCAGTGCCACACGGCTGTCCCCAGTGCCCCACAGCTGTCCCCAGTGTCACATGGCTCTCCCCAAAGCCACACGGCTGTCCCCAGTGCCCCACAGCTGTCCCCTCCCCAAATCCCGCTCCTCCCGTGCGCCCCTTCCTCGGGGCCCTGCTGGGGGGCTCGGGGAGGGTGGGGAGGGGTCCCCGCGGGGTTTGGGGCGCAGAACTGACGGGGGCGCCCCCGTTTCCCGCAGCGGCCGCTGTACCCCGGCCTGCAGCCGCTGAGCCCCACGCTCAGCCCGGGCAGCGCCGGCCTCCCGAGCCACGGCCTGGCCGGCTTCCCCTTCCTGGGCCCGGCCCCGGCGGGTGAGTGGCGCCGTCCCCTCCCTGTGTCACCCCCTCCCTGTGTCACCCCCTCCCTGTGTCACCCCTCCCTGTGTCACCCTCCCACTGTCACCCCTTCCCTGTGTCACCCCTCTCTGTGTCACCCCTCCCTGTGTCACCCTCTCTGTGTCACCCTCCCTGTGTCACCCTTCCCTCTGTCACCCCTCTCTGTGCCACCCCCTCCCTGTGTCACCCTCTCTGTGTCACCCTCTCTGTGTCACCCCTCCCTGTGTCACCCCTCCCTGTGTCACCCCTCCCTCTGTCACCCCTCCCTGTGTCACCCTCCCTGTGTCACCCCTCCCTGTGTCACCCCTCCCTCTGTCACCCCTCCCTGTGTCACCCCTCCCTGTGTCACCCTTCCTCTGCCACCCCTCCCTGTGTCACCCTCCCTGTGTCACCCCTCTCTGTGTCACCCCTCCCTGTGTCACCCCTCCCTGTGTCACCCCCCGCTCACCGTGTGCTCCCCCCCCAGATTTCGGCGCTGCTGAGGTTCCGCCGCCCCCTGGATTCCTGCAGCCCCCCCCGGCCTGGCAGCAGCCCCGGGACACGGCAGCGCTGGGGTGAGGAGGGCTGGGGACAGAGCAGGGGACAGAGCAGGGGACAGGGATGGGGACAGGGCAGGGGACAGGGGGGGACAGGGATGGGGACAGAGCAGGGGACAGGGATGGGGACAGGGGGGGACAGGGATGGGGACAGGGGGGGACAGCGATGGGGACAGGGATGGGGACGGGGGGACGGGGGGGAACGGGGTGGGGACAGGAGGGGACAGGGTGGGGACAGGGCAGGCATGACATGGCCTCGCTGGGCTAAGGACAGGGGTGGCTCTGGGGTGGGGACAGGGCAGGGGACAGAGGGGGACAAGGCAGGACGGGAGGCACAGGGCAGGCACAATACGGCAGCACCGTGGTGAGGACGGGGTGGCCCTGGGGTGGGGACAGGGGGGACAGGCCAGGGTGACCCCATTCTGCTGCGCCCACGGCCGTCACCTCCCCGAGGGGCAGCCCCCACCCACAGGCTGCTCTTGGGGGTCCCCCCGAAGCGCTCCCGAATCGTTTCCAGCCGGGACCCCCTCGGCTCTTGTCCCCATGTCCCCCCCCAGCCGCCCTGCGGGCCCAGCTGGGCCAGAACCAGCCCGGGACGGGAGCTTGGGAGGGTGGGAGGTGACAGCCAGCAGGTGACACGGCGACATCCCTCACGCCTCCCTGTCGCCGCAGGGCCAGCGGCCGCATCGTCCCCGCGGAGGAGCCGGCCGCTGTCGCCGTCGCTGTCGCCGTGCCCGGCGCGTCCCCGCAGCCCGTCAGCATCAAAGCGGAGCGGGTGTCGCCGGGGCTGGGCTGTCCCCCGGGCACCTCCCTGGCGCCCCTCGGCGAAGCCCCCCGAGCTCCCGGCGAGCTCCAGCCCCGCCAGGACTTCGCCAAGAGCTTCCCCCCGTACGCGCCGGGGGCGCCGCGGCCGCTGCCGGACGAGCCGAGGGCCGCTGTCCCCGCTGTCCCCGCTGTCCCCGCTGTCCCCGCTGTCCCCGCGCGGAGGGGACAGCCCCTGGACGTTTGGCAGAGATAGCGAGGCCGGCGGGGGCGGGCAGGGGGAGCAGCCCCCGCTCCTGCCCCACCTCGGCCCCTCGGGACCCCCCGTGCCCCCGGTGCCCCCGGGCTCCTGCAGGGTCCCTGTCCCCACCGGGCTCCTGCAGGGTCCCTGTCCCCACCGGGCTCCTGCAGGGTCCCTGTCCCCACCCCGGGCTCCTGCAGGGTCCCTGTCCCCCCCCTGGGCTCCTGCAGGGTCCCTGTCCCCACCCTGGGCTCCTGCAGGGTCCGTGTCCCCACCCCGGGCTCCTGCAGGGTCCCTGTCCCCACCCTGGGCTGCGGCTCCTCGGGACCCCCGGATGCCACCAGGTCCCCTCCTCTGGCCGGGAGCTGTGGCCGTGTCCTGGCCGGTGGCGCTGGGCGCTGTCCCCAGCGCGTCCCCAGCGCGTCCCCAGCGCGGGAGTGGCCGGGAAGCGCCACGCGGTGGCAGCAGGACCGAGAGCAGCGGCAGCGGCTCCAAGCCGGCAGCCCCGGCCCCGTTCCGCGCCGGGGGGACCGGGGAGGGCACCGGGGAGGGGCCGGGGGACAGGGCACGGGGCCGAGGGCCAGTGCTGCGCCCCCAGCCAGGGGCTCTTTTCTATTTATTCTTCCGCACCAATAAAGAGCTGGGGGGCTCGGCGTGTCTGCTGCGCGGTTTTTGGGCTCGGGCAGCCCCGCCTGGGGGGGCGCAGCGTTGATGTCCCCGCGGGAGAGGTGGCACCGCCGGCACCCCCCCCCCGTGTCCCCAGGCCCGGAGCCCCTCTCGGGGTCACCGTGTGGGTGGCAGCCGGGTCACCCCCGCTCCGGTGGGGTCCCTGGGGCTCAGCCGCGCTGCCCTCACCCCTCGGTGACCCCCAAAAAGCCTCTCGGGGGTCTCGGGGCACGGGAGAGGAGGAAAAACCCCTTAAAAACCGGGTTTTGGGGGGGCAAGGCGGGGGTTAAGGCCCGGCCCAGCTGGGCTGAGCCTGCCTGAGCTCGGGGCTGGGCTGGTTTGGGGGTTCTGCCGATGTCGGGGTGGGGAGCGGCCCCTGGGGCTGGGGGGGACACGGAGGGACAGCGGGTCCCGCAGCGCCACCGACCCTGAGGGGACACCCTGAGAGGTTCGGGTCCCCCCAGCACCGCCCGGGCACCCCCAGGCCGGGATCGGGGGCCGGGGGTCCCCCACAGCCCCCAGCGCCGAGCCGGGCCCCTTCCCTGGGCTGGGGAGGGGGGATTATCGCCCCGAGATTAAAACCTGGGAGGGAGATTAATCCTGGGAAGAGTTGCCCGGTTTAATCGAGCGCCGTAAATACCAGGCGGGATTAGGGGGCTGTGCCGAGGGTGGCGGGTCCCCTCCAGGGCCACCTTTGGGACCGGGCCGGGCCGGCGGCTGCGGGAGGAGGCGGCACAGCGGGAGCGGATGGGGGCTGGGGTAAGAGACGCTGATTGAATAGCAATGACTGCATGATTTATGGTTTGCATTATTGCACGCCTCATTTGAATATATGCTAATCAGGCTTTTTTTTTCTTTTTTTCTTTTTTTTTTTTTTTTTCCCCTCTCTCCCCCTGGTTTTGTTTGTAAGATTTAGATTTGCTATGGCAACCCGCTGGCATGGAAGGAGCGCCAGGAAATGTCAGGGCGAGGTGAGCCCCGGGGAGGGGCCGGGGGCTGCGGCGGCGGCGGCGGCGGGGGGGACGCGGCCCCGGGACCGGGAGCGGCGGCGGGAGCGCCGGGAGCCGCCGGAGCCGCGCACGCCGGCCCTGCCCGCGGCTCCGGTGCCGCCCGTTGCGACACGTCCCAAACCGGGCTCGGGAGGTGCCCTGGGGCTCCCTCGGAGCGGCCTCTCTGTCCCTCTGTCCCCAGCGGAGCGGGTGGCGCTGCCCCAGAGGTGGCACCGGGGACCCGCAGCTTCCTCGGGGCGCTGGGGGTGACCCTGGGCAGCGGCCGAGCTGCGCTGTCCCCGGCCCGGGCCCGGCCTGGCCGCCCCTGGCGCTCCGTGAGCCGCTCGCAGCGGGCCCGGGGGGGGCCCGGTCAGTCCCGGTCAGTCCCGGTCAGTCCCGGTCGGTCCCGGTCAGGCCCGGTCCGTCCCGGTCCGTCCCGGTCCGTCCCGGTCAGTCCCGCCGGGGCGGCCGCGCTGCTCGGGGGCCGCCGGGGCTTTGTCTCCGCTCGGGGCCGGGGGGGCCGCACCCCATTTGCGGGCCGGGGACCTTTCGGTCCGCGCCCCCGTGCCCGGGTTTGGGGTTGTTCCGATCCCTCGGGGTGCTGCCCCCGTTCCGAGGGTCCCCCCGCTGTCCCCGTCCCGGCTCTGACAGGCCCGGGGACGCTCGGGGTTCTCGCGGTGGCTCCGGAGCCCGGCAGGGCCGCCGTCTCCAACCGGGACCGATCTCCGCCTCACCGGGGCCGTTCCGGGGCTCGGAGCTGAGCGGTCCCTCCAGCCGGGGCCGAGGCGGGCACCGGGGGCTGCCGTGCCCCGGTGCATCCTCCCCAAACACCGGCTCGGTTGTTTTGCAAAGCCCTGAAATATTCATGGCGCTGCGCCGAGCGCTTCTGAATGAATTTTTGATCAAAACTCCACCGAGGAGCCCAAAACCGCCACCCACTCCCCCAAATCCGCGCCGTCGGGGGTGGGGGGCAGCGGGCCCGCCGGTACCGGGCGGCTGGAGGAGCCGGGCCCGGCCCGAGCGCCTTTTACCGGGGGAAGCCCCCGGGCAAACCGGGGCTCTCACGGCCACCGAGGGCAGGGACGGCACCGCAGCGCCGGGCACGGGAATTGCGAGGCTGGCGGCAAGATTTGGGGTGTCCGACAGCCAGGCCGGGCCTCCCGCTCCTCCCGGGGCCGGCGGGGAGCGGCCGAGCGGCGGGGAAGCCCCGGTTGGACGGGACGGGCGGGGGGCGGCGGGGGCCGCGCGTCCCGGTGCCCCCCAGCCCGGCCGCGGGCAATATTCGTTAATGAGGAAATGCATAAACCGAGCTCATTAGGGGAGAGCGCGGAGCCCGAGGCCTCCCCGCAGCACCGGCCCGGGCGCGGCTCGTCCCGGGGCAGGCGGGACGGGAGGGCACCGGGGCGGTCCCGGTTCGGCGGCGGCGGCCGCGCATCCCGGCGGGTCCGGGGGCTCAAACCAGGCCCGGCTCTCCTCGGGGGCTCCGGGTCTGGGGGGGGTGGGCGTCCCTGGGTGTCCCCCCTTCCCCGGGGCTGAGTCTGGGGCGCGGAGCCCCCCGGGCGCTGCGCGGAGCCCCCCGGGTTCATTTCAGCGCTGCCAAAATCCCGGCGCGCCC
>JBBFKN010000011.1:10658136-10923136 GCA_039654755.1 Calcarius lapponicus
GGGGCTTGAAATGAGGGTTTGAAATGACAGTTTCACCCGGGGGTTTGAAATGGGCTTTTGGGAGCCCCAGAGGGCCGAGCCCAGCCCCGGCCCCGTGGTTGGGATCCCCTGGGAACGGCTGCGCTGCCGGGAGCAGCATCCCGAGCCCAGCACGGGGAAAAGTCAAAGTTGAGCGCGGAGTTTGTGCCGGGCCCTCCTGCTTTTTATAGGTTGTTTAAACAAGCGACCAGTCCAAACCAGCGCGGGGCCGGCGGCGCTGGGCGGGACCGGCACCGCCGGGAAAGGGGGGAAAGGTGGGGATGCGGCCCTGGGGGGGTTTGGGAGCACCAGGACCCCCCCAAACCCCGGCCCCACTTCCCAAACACCCGGGAGCCGTAAAACCCCTCGGGTTTGGCTCTGGGGGACAGTGCCACCCTGCAGCCCCGCTGTCATTGTCCCCCCCGGGGGTGACGCAGAGCGAAAGCCCCGGGCTGATGGGTGGAGGATTTTCGGTTCCAAAATGAGTGTGAGGAAGGAGGGAGGATTGAAATGGCCCCAAACCGAGGCAGGTCAGGGCCTGGGGAGGATGGACGGACACACGGACCCCCCTCCAGCCCGGGGCACCACTGAGGCTCCATCCATCACAGTTCCCACTGTGGGATTGGGCTGGGGTTCATTTGGGGGGTCCCCAGCTGGTGCCTTTGGGGCTGCCTGGCTCACAGGGCTGCTGCAGCCTGACAAAATTCCTGCTTCGGGGGTTTTGGGGAAGAGGACGGAAATTCCAGGGGTTGGAATTGTCCTGGTTTCCCCCCAGAGCCTCCGGGGTGCCCCCACTGCAGCGAGCCAGGCTCTGCAGCCCCCCGCTCACTGCTGGGGCCAGCAGGGTCCCCTCCCCTGGCACAGAAGGGTCCCAAAGTCTCCCAAATCCACTTTTTGGGGTCCCAAAGTTTCCCAAATCCACTTTTTGGGGTCCCAAAGTCTCCCAAATCACTTTTTGGAGTCCCAAAGTTTCCCAAATCACTTTTTGGGGTCCCAAAGTCTCCCAAATCCACTTTTTGGGGTCCCAAAGTCTCCCAAATCCACTTTTTGGGCTCTTGTGGGTGCCCTGGGCTTGGGAAGGCTTGGGGTCCTAGACCAGACCTGAGGCCTGGTTTAGGCTGGTTTATTGCCTGGTTTACTGCCTGGTTTAGGCTGGTTTACTGCCTGGTTTAGGCTGGTTTATTGCCTGGTTTATTGCCTGGTTTAGGCTGGTTTACTGCCTGGTTTACTGCCTGGTTTACTGCCTGGTTTAGGCTGGTTTACTGCCTGGTTTAGGCTGGTTTACTGCCTGGTTTAGGCTGGTTTATTGCCTGGTTTAGGCTGGTTTATTGCCTGGTTTACTGCCTGGTTTAGGCTGGTTTATTGCCTGGCTTAGACTGGTTTACTGCCTGGTTTAGGCTGGTTTATTGCCTGGTTTACTGCCTGGTTTAGGCTGGTTTATTGCCTGGTTTAGGCTGGTTTATTGCCTGGTTTATTGCCTGGTTTAGGCTGGTTTATTGCCTGGTTTATTGCCTGGTTTAGGCTGGTTTACTGCCTGGTTTACTGCCTGGTTTAGGCTGGTTTACTGCCTGGTTTAGTGCCTGGTTCAGCCTGGTTTAGGCTGGTTTACTGCCTGGTTTAGTGCCTGGTTTAGGCTGGTTTAGTGCTGGCATGGCCCAGCAGGATCCCTCTCCCCTTGCACTACAGTCTCCCAGAGTTCCCAAATCCCTTTTTTGGGGTGCCGTGGGTGCCCTGGGCAGGATTGGGATCCTGAGGGCTGCAGCCACCTCCCTCCTGCCCCCAGAGCTCCCCGAGCCGTGCCCAGCTGGCAGCGGGGCCAGCCCGGGGTGTCCTGATGGTGCCCTGGGCCCCAGGGGTGCCCGGGGGGCGCTCCCCCCCTCTTTGGGTCCCATCCCCGCTTTCCTGCTCATCCCGAGCTGCCGTGGAAATTCATTCCCTGGGGAACTCCAGACTGGCAGCGCTGGGGGAGTTTCTGTCATTACAAGAGTAAAAATCCTGAGATGGGGACAGGGACAGGGACAGGGACAGGGACAGGGACAGGGACAGGGACAGGGACAGGAGGGACAGGGACAGGAGGGACAGAGACAGTGGGGACAGGGACAAGGGGGACAGGGGGGACAGGGGGGACAGGGACAGGGACAGGGGGGACAGGGACAGGGGGGACAGGGACAGGGACAGGGACAGGGACAGGAGGGACAGGGACACGCTGGCAGCGGGCTGTGCTGGGCAGCAGGCTCGGGCAGAGGATCCACCTCATTCTCCACGGGTGCCAGGGGGACCCAGGTGCACTGGGACACCCCGGAGATGCCACATGGAGGTGCCACCACCCCGGAGATGCCACATGGAGGTGTCACCACCTTTGAGACGCGTCACGGAGGTGCCACCAGCCCGGAGATGCCCCTGGCAGGAGCCGCGGCCGCGTTGTCCCCTCCCGGGAGCGGGAAGGAACCGGGCCGCCGCCAGCACGCTCCGGGAGCGGCCGGGCCGCGGTGCCGGCGCCGTCGGGGGTGACGGGGCGCGCCGCCGCCGCCGGGGCCGTGCCTCAGTTTCCCCCGGGGGCGGCGGGAGGCGGCGGCGGGGCCAGGGCAGGGCGGCTGCGCCCAGGCTGCACTTTTGGGTTAAACCCGGGCGTTCCTCCCCGCGCAGACACGAGTAAAAATAACCGGCCCGGGCCCGGCGCAAACCGCAGGCTTTTTATAGCCCGCCATCCCGAGACGGCGGGGCGGGGGCCGGGGCTCCGCCGTGCCCAGAGCCGCCCGCCGGGCGCCGGCCCGGCCGCACCGGCCCCTCCCGGGATGCGGACGGAGCCCCGGCGCAGGAGAGCGGGGCAGGCAGCGCCGCTGCCGCTGCCGCCGCTGCCGCCGTGCCCCGAGCGCGGTGCCGGTGCCACCGGAGCGCGGGACCCCCGCGCCCGCCGCGGGACACGCACCTGGGCAGCCGCGCTCCCTCCTCGGCGGCTCCGCGCGCTCCCGGCGCTGCAGCGGGGCCGGGGAGGCCCCGGTGCCGGTCCTGGTGCTGGTCCCGGTGCCTGTCCCGGTGCCGGTGCCGGTCCCGGTCCCGTTCGTGCCCCCGGAGCGCCGCCGTCGCCTGACCCAGCAGCGCCGCTGGCATTTGCATAACCCCGCCCAAACCGCCGGGAGATTTGCATACAGCAGCCGCGCTGTTCTACCATTGGTTAAGCGCGGGCGATTATTTGCATAGTCACGCCCCTGTCCCGGTGAGGGGCGGGGCGAAGGAAAGGGGCGTGGCCGGGGGTTCGGGCGCTGCAGGTGGGAAAAGGGAATTCAGGGAATTTCAGGGAATATCAGGGAATATCAGGGGAATCAGGGAATATCAGGGAATTCAGGGGAATCTCAGGGAATTCAGGGAATATCAGGGGAATCAGGGAATTCAGGGAATTCAGGGAATCTCAGGGAATTCAGGGAATTCAGGGAATATCAGGGAATTCAGGGGAATCGGGGAAATCAGGGAACATCAGGGGAATCAGGGAACATCAGGGAAACCAGGGAATTCAGGGAATCTCAGAGAATTCAGGTAATATCAGGGAATCTCAGGGAATCTCAGGGAATTCAGGGAACATCAGGGAAACCAGGGAATTCAGGGAATATCAGGGGAATCAGGGAATTCAGGGGAATCAGGGAATCAGGGAATCAGAAAATCAGGTCCCCCCAGCCCCACCGCAGGGACATTTTTGCACCCTGGACATGCT
The DNA here is from genome assembly GCA_039654755.1 of Calcarius lapponicus. Lineage (NCBI taxonomy): Eukaryota > Metazoa > Chordata > Aves > Passeriformes > Fringillidae > Calcarius > Calcarius lapponicus. The sequence goes on from JBBFKN010000011.1 coordinate 10,661,864, forward strand.
GGGGGTCCTGTCCCGACTCCCATTCCGGGAAGATCGGGAGGAAAACCGGGAGAAATGAGGAATTTCTGGATGAGGCTCTCAGGCGCTCAGGACGTGACATCTTCCTCAGAGCCGCTTCTAAAGCTCGTGATTTACAGAGCGCAATTAGCGGGGTGTTAATGAGCCTCGCCAGTAATATTAATTGATCCCGAAGAGCGGGTGGGGGGAGAACAGAAGCGCCGGAGCTCCGGCCGAGTCCGAGGTGACACATCCAGCCCTGGGACACCTTGGGGACACGCGGGGTGGCTCTTTGGGTGTGGGACACCCTGTCCTGTCCTGTCCTGTCCCGTCCTGTCCTGTCCTGTCCTTCCTTCGCCTCGGACCCCCCGGTCTGGCCCGGGTCAGGGCCGGTCCCAGCCGTGCCAGGCAGAGCCGTTTTGGGGCTTTTGGGACAGGGACCCCGCGGTGCCCCCGGGTCAGGGGCTGTGCCGGCTGCTCCTTCCCAGCTCCCAAAGCTCTGAGCTCCCTCTTGAGGCTCTCTCTGCCCCCAGATCCCGGGATTTAGGGGGGCCCGGGGTGCCGGATGCCCTGGGACGGGAGCTGCGCCCCAAGGGACACCGGCTGGGCTCTGTCACCGCCCAGGACACGGGAAAGGGACAGAGCTGCCGTCACCGGGAGCTGCTCTGGGGACTCTGGGCCGAGTCCAGGCACTGCCACCCCCCTCCCCGCCGTGCCAAAAATGCTGGAAAGGAGCCTGGAGCCAAAGCGCTGCTGCTGCCAAGGCCAACACGGCGGGACTTGAAAATAGCCCCGAGGCCCGCACGGCCCCGGTGCCAGCGGGAACCGCCCACGCGGGACGGAGGGGACAGCAGGGACAGCAGGGACAGAGAGGGACAGAGAGGGACAGCAGGGACAGCAGGGACAGCAATGGACAGAGAGGGACAGAGAGGGACAGAGAGGGGACAGCAGGGACAGCAGGGACAGAGAGGGACAGAGAGGGACAGCAGGGACAGCAGGGACAGAGAGGGACAGCAGGGACAGAGAGGGGACAGCAGGGACAGCAGGGACAGCCAGCACTGCTCCTCCAGCAGGCAGAGAGTTCAGCTCGGTCCGGATGCCACAGCCCGGCTGGGCACGGCTGCTGGCGCCGGGATGGGAGCGGCTCCCCAATGTCCCCTGGTGTCCCCTGGTGTCCCCCGGTCCCGGTCCCGCGGGAGTCACCGTGCCAGGCAGCGCGGGGCCCGTCCCAAGGTGCCCGGGGTGAATTTCCCGGGCTGGTCCTGCTGGGAAGCTGCAGCTCCCCGGGGGATCCCGCGGGAACGCCGGGATTCCGCTTCCCAGGGCATTTCTGAGGCCTGGGAACCGCGCGGGGGTCCCAGGGGCCGGCCCCGGGGTCCTTTCCCAGCCTTGCGGGACTGGGAACGTTCCGGGAGCTCCCCGGGGGCCGCCGGGGACGGTCCCGCCGCAGCGGGGGCCAAAGGTGCCGCTCCGGGGGCGCGGGAGTCGCGGGGCCCCGTCCCACACCGGGGGTCGGTCCCGGGCTTTCCCCGGGAGCGGCAGCGCCGGGAGCGGGAGAGCGGCTCGGTGCCCGTCTGTCCGTCCGTCCGTCCGTCCGCCGTCAGTCCCCAGCCCCGCTCTGCTCCCTCCCGCCGCCCCCGGGAGGCTCCCGGGGCCCCACCGGGGGCGGAGCCGGCCCGGGAGGGTCCCGGCCCGGAGGCAGGACCGGGCAGGACGGGCCCGCCCCGGCGGACGCCGCGGAACGGAGGCAGGAGCGGCCCGGTGCCCGTTCCCGGTTCCTTTCCCCGCTGCCGTTCCCGGTGCCCGTTCCCGGTGCCCGTTCCCGGTGCCCGTTCCCGGTTCCTTTCCCCGCTGCCCGTTCCCGGTGCCCGTTCCCGGTTCCTTTCCCCGCTGCCCGTTCCCGGTGCCCGTTCCCGGTTCCTTTCCCCGCTGCCGTTCCCCGCCCGAGCTCCCGAGCCGGGGAGCGCACGCACGTTCGGCATCCCCGGTTCCCCCGGTGCCGGTACCGGCCCCGCCATGCCCTCCGCGTACCCGCAGCGAGCCCTGACGGTGCTGCTGCTCTTCGGGACGCTGTCCGCCGCCATGGCCCTGCTCTCCTCCAGCCTCATCTTCCAGCTGCCCTCGGGCCGCGCCGCTCTCGGTGCCGGTGGCCGCGGGGCGCTCCCGGAGCCGGTGGCCGCCGCTGCGCTGCCGGTCTCGGCCGTGCTGGCCGCGCTCTGCCTGGTGCTCAACGTGAGCTGCCTCCTGCTCTGCCTCCTGCACGGCTACTGCAGCACCGAGCTGGGCCGGGGGCAGCCCGAGCGGTGAGGAACCCCGAGCGGGGGCACCGGGAAACCGGGGGGACCGGGGGGCGCTCGGGAGAGGCGGGGACCGGGGCTGAGGGACCGGAACCGGGGCTGGAGGGGCTCGGGAGAGGCGGGGATGCCCGGGGTCCGGGGGAACCGGGGATGCCCGGAGGGGTCCGGGGGAACCGGGGATGCTCGGAGGGGTCCGGGGGAACCGGAGATGCTCGGAGGGGTCCGGGGGAAGCGGGGATGCCCGGAGGGGTCCGGGGATGCCCGGAGGGGTCCGGGGGAAGCGGGGATGCCCGGAGGGGTCCGGGGGAAGCGGGGATGCCCGGAGGGGTCCGGGGATGCCCGGAGGGGTCCGGGGGAAGCGGGGATGCCCGGAGGGGTCCGGGGGAACCGGGGATGCTCGGAGGGGTCCGGGGGAAGCGAGGCCGGAGGGGTCCGGGGATGCCCGGAGGGGTCCGGGGGAACCGGGGATGCTCGGAGGGGTCCGGGCACAAGGGAAGCGCTGGAGGACGCGGCGGGATCAGGGAACGAGGGGTGCGGTGCCGACTCCCCCGGTGCCCCGAAAGCCGCCGGAGGATTTGCTGGGTCCCCTCCGAAAGGGGGTGCGGGGAGCAGTGGGTGGGAGATCCCCCCAGTTCCCCTCCGCGAACAGCAGGGCTGGAACTGAGCCCTTTGGTTTGAGGTTTAGGCGCTCTCGAAATTGGGACCGGCGAGTTCAGACCTGGCTGCCCGACCCGAGGGGTTTCATTTCCAGTATCTGAAACTCCCCGCGTGTTTTGGGGGCTCCTGGGGTCACCTCGACCCCCAGGGATTGCCCCAAAATGTTGAGGTCACTGCTGGGGTGAGCACCCGGGCCACCAAAAGGAGCCCAGGGCTGGGTCATTAACCCCATTAATTAAATATTGATTTAATCAATAATCAATCAGCACTTTTACACCTGCAGAGTTATTCCCAAAGAAATTCCTTTATTTTTTCCATGGGTCTGGAATGGGCTGGGGGCTCCTGGCCCAGCGCCTGGGTTAAAACTAAAAGACAGCTCGGGGATAATCTGATTTTAAAGGATTTTGGTGACAACCGGACTCCGTGGGGTGGCTCACACAATTTTGGGACCTCTGTGACTTCAGTCAAAACTCACTGAAAGGCAATGGCGACGTCGCAACAGCTTCTTTTTGTCCCTAATTAGAGAATCCAATCAGCCCCGGCTCTGCACGGAGCACCGGGCTGGAGAAATTCCAGCAGCGCCTCCTCAGCCGCTTCCAACGCTTCATTAACGGAGGAGAGCGAAAATATTTCCCTGAAAACACAAAAAATTCCCACAACAAACTCGGCATTTCTGCTGGAAAATTAACAACAAATAATCCCCCCCCCCCCAGCCCGAGCTGTGAATTTTCCTGCGATCCCGGCCCGGATTTTGGGCTGTCACTGCTCCGTTTGGGAGCTGGGAAGTTGAAATTTGGGAATTGCGAGGTCACCGGTGAGGAGAAATTCCATCCCCAGAACCTCCCAGAGCAAAGCGCAGGGAGGCTCTTCCCCAATATCCCGAGTTTCAGGGGGATTTTGTGCCTCTCCCCGCCGCGGGAATTCCCCTCCCCGTGCCCGTGCCTCAGTTTCCCCGGCCGCGCTCGGAGTTCTCCGCTCAGAGCGGGACGGAGCTGGGGCCGTGGCCAGGAGGTGGCGGCGATGTCCCCGCGGCGATGTCCCCGCGCTGCGGTGGCGCTGCGGGAGCCGCTCACGCCGCGGGGACCTTCGGCGCTGTCACCCAAACTGGCGCTGTCACCCCAAACTCTGCTGTCACCCCGAACTGGCGCCGTCACCCCAAACTGGCGCTGGGAGCCCGAACTGGCGCCGTCACCCAAAACTCCGCTGTCACCCCAAACTGGTGCTGTCACCCCAAACTCCGCTGTCACCCCGAACTGGCGCCGTCACCCCAAACTGGCGCTGGGAGCCCGAACTGGCGCCGTCACCCAAAACTCCGCTGTCACCCCAAACTGGCGCTGTCACCCCAAACTGGCGCTGGGAGCCCGAACTGGCGCTGGGAGCCCGAACTCCGCTGTCACCCCAAATTGCCACTGTCACCCCGAATTGGTGCTGTCACCCCAAACTCCGCTGTCCCTCCAAACTCTGCTGTCCCCCCCAAATGGCGTTGTCACCCCGAATTGCCGCTGTCACCCCGAGTTAATGCTGTGACCCCAAAACCGGCGCTGTCACCACCTCCAGATTTTCCCGGGGCTCAGTCCTGAGTTCCTCCCTCCGTCCTTTTCCCCGGGCTTAGAGCAGGACTGGAGCCTGCCCAGAGGCTGTTATCCCTGTGAGGAGCCCTTCCAGAGCTGTTTTCCCTGTGAGGAGCCCTTCCCGAGGCTCTTTTCCCTGTTTTCCCCCGTTTTTCCCCGTTTCCCAGGGCAGCCTGGTTCCTCCTGGACAGCCGGAGCGTGCGGCACGCGGCCATCGGCCTCTTCTGCTGCGGGCTCTGCTTCTACCTCACAGGCAAGTGTCCCCAGTGTCCCCCCAGTGTCCCCAGTGTCCCCCCCCAGTGTCCCCCCCCAGTGTCCCCAGTGTCCCCAGTGTCCCCAGTGTCCCCAGCGTCCCCCCAGTGTCCTCAGTGCCCCCCCAGTGTCCCCAGTGTCCCCAGTGTCCCCAGTGCCCCCCCAGTGTCCCCCCCAGTGTCCCCAGTGTCCCCAGTGCCCCCCAGAGTCCCCAGTGTCCCCCCCCAGTGTCCCCCCCAGTGTCCCCCCAGTGTCCCCAGAGTCCCCAGTGTCCCCAGTGTGTCCCCAGTGTCCCCAGTGCCCCCCAGTGTCCCCAGTGCCCCCCAGTGTCCCCAGTGTCCCCAGTGTCCCCCCCCAGTGTCCCCTGCCCAGCCCTGAACTGGTTTCTGCTCCAGCCCTGCCAGGGGCCCTGGCTGGAATTCTGTAGGGGCTGGAGGGGTCCAGAGATGGGAACGGAGCTGGGATGGGGCTGGAATTCCCAAATCCAGGAAATTTCCAAGTTTCCCAGGCATTTCCAAATCCGTCCCTTAGTAATCCCAGCTCCTGAGCTTTTTTCCAGCGGCTCCTGAGCTGTCCCTGAGCCCTTTTCCAGCCTCAGCCATTCCTGGAATTCCCAAATCCATCCCCTTTTCACTCCCGAGCCCTTTTCCAGCCTCAGCCATTCCTGGAATTCCCAAATCCATCCCCTTTTCACTCCCGAGCCCTTTTCCAGCCTCAGCCATTCCTGGAATTCCCAGATCCATCCCCTTTTTCACTCCTGAGCCCTTTTCCAGCCTCAGCCATTCCAGAATTCCCAAATCCATCCCTTTTTCACTCCTGAGCCCTTTTCCAGCCTCAGCCATTCCAGAATCCCCAGCTCCATCCCCTTTTCCAGCCCCGGCCATTCCAGAATCCCCAGATCCATCCCCTTTTCACTCCCGAGCCCTTTTCCAGCCCCAGCCATTCCTGGAATTCCCAAATCCATCCCTTTTTCACTCCCGAGCCCTTTTCCAGCCCCGGCCATTCCCGAATCCCCAGCTCCATCCCCTTTTCCATCCCCGGCCATTCCCGAATCCCCAGCTCCATCCCTTTTCACTCCTGAACCCTTTTCCAGAATCCCGAGCTCCATCCCCTTTTCCAGCCCCGGCCATTCCAGAATCCCCAGCTCCATCCCCTTTTCCAGCCCCGGCCATTCCAGAATCCCCAGATCCATCCCCAGCCCCAGCCTCTCCCCGCAGCCCCTCAGGCGCTCCGCTCTCCCCGCAGCTCTGGCGCTGCTGCTGCTGCTGCTGTTCGAGCCGGGGCCCGGCATCGCCGGCGCCTCCATCCTGGCCTCGGGCATTCCGCTCCTGCTGCTCTCGCTGCTCCACGCGCTGCTCCGCGCCTCCCGCGGCCTCTCCCGGGGCTCGGAGCCTTCCCCGGCCCTGTACGAGAACGAACCCGAACCCGAACCCGAACCCGCCCGGCCCGGCCCCGGCAGCGACCCGGGCCACCGGCCCCGGCCCGAAATCCACCGGGAATTCTCCTGCCCGCCCCTCCTGGAGGGCGCATCCCGGCCGGGCTCGGCCGCCAGCAGCAACCCCAGCTCCAGGAGCAAGGAATTCCCCAGGGAAGCCCAGTGGGAATTGCCCAGGAGCAAGGAATTCCCCAGGGAATTGTCCGGGAGCAAGGAATTCCCCAGGGAATCCCAGTGGGAATTGTCCAGGAGCAAAGCATTCCCCAGGGAATCGTCCAGAACCAAGGAATTCCCAAGGGAATTGTCCGGGACCAAGGAATTCCCCAGGGAATTGTCCGGGACCAAGGAATTCCCCAGGGAAGCCCAGGACTGGTCCAGGACCAAGGAATTCCCAAGGGAATCCCAGTGGGAATTGTCCGGGACCAAGGAATTCCCCAGGGAATTGTCCAGGACCAAGGAATTCCCCAGGGAATTGTCTGGGACCAAGGAATTCCCCAGGGAAGCCCAGGACTGGTCCCGAGCTCACAGGACGCTGCTGGACTCGGGGCTGCTCCAGGAGCAGGGGAATCCCTGGAATGTCATCCCCAGGGAGATGAGGAACGCCCACAGAGCCACCAAGGACTCCACGCTGGTCTGAGGGACACTCGGGGTTTCTCTGCAGGAGGACTCGATGGTTTTGGGGTTTTTTTCCTGGAAAAATTCCTCTGTCCACAGCCAAAATCCCAGCAGTGCCTGCCTGGGGAGCCCAAACCCATCCCAGGGAATCCCAGCCCTGGGAGAGGATCTGGGCAGCAGAAATTGGGATTTTCACCAGCAGCATCCCAGCAGATCCCGGCTGATTTCCCTCCTCCTTCCTCCCTGCTCCATCCTCATCCTCAGCACCGGCACAGGAGGGGCTTTGGGTGGGAAAAACCAAATTTGGGGTGGGGGAAATCCAGTTTGGGGCGGCCAGGAACAGATCTGGGGTGGGGAAAAGCAGATTTGGGGTGGGGAAAAGCAGATTTGGGGTGGGAAAAGCAGATTTGGGGAGGGGAAAAGGCAGATTTGGGGTGCGGAAAAGGCAGATTTGGGGTGCGGAAAAGGCAGATTTGGGGTGTCACTGCTATGAGCCCAAATCCCACCTGTTATCCCAAGATAATTCCCCTGGAATTTGAGTTGAGCCATTCCCTGAATCCCCCTGGAAAATCCAGGAGGGATCCACACCAAGGCTCTGCTCCCTCCCAGTCGCCTCCAAAACCAAGAGTACGAGAAGAAAAATCTTTTTAAAAATTTTTTTGCAGTATTTTAAGGATTTTTTTTCTCCCTTGAAAGCTTAAAATTCCACATTCCTTCGTTCCATGCCCCTGGAAACCCCAGGATAAAAAAGGAGCTCCAAGCTCCCACGGCCACAGGAGAAAAGCTGAAAACCTTTAAAAGGAATTTTCTTGTTGGGTTTTTTTTGTTTGTTTTTTCCTCTTTATTCTCGCCCTCACTAACACCAAACCCAGCAATTCCTTGGAAGCAGCTGGAGAAGTTTCTCCTTGGAGAATTCCTCTTCAACAAAAGCCTGGAGCGCTGCTCACATTCCAGCTTTTTACACAAAATTCCCAAAGCAAGACCTCATTTGGGGAAAAAAAAAGCCTGGAAAATAAAAAGGGAAGGATAAACACAACCCACCCTGTTTTTCCATGGAAAAGAGGTCCCAAAAAGCAGGATTTGGGGTTTTCCAGCTCTTTTTTTTTTGGTGTTTTCCTGGGAATTCAGGGGCCTCTCCAGCTGTGCAGCCCCAGAGGTTTTTTCACTTCTTCCCAAGGCTGGGAAATTCAGGATGGAAAATCAGGAGGTGCCTGGAGGGTTCTTGGCTTGGGGGGTGATGGTGCTGTGGGAAGGAAAAGGAAAAGGTAAATTCAGCAGCCTGAAAATGTGGGAAATTTGGGGTTTCCTTAAAAATTTCCCTCTGCTGGGGGTTGTTGGGGTGGCACAGCCACTTGTGCAGCATGAAAAACCCCAAAATATCCCCCCCCAAAATCAAATGAAATCCCAAAATCCCTCAGATTTTTTTTTAGATTCCCCCCAAAAAATCCCTAAAATTCCCCCCACAAAAAAAAAAATCCTCCAAAATAAAAAATCCTCCCCAAGAAAGAAAAAAAAATCCCCCCAAAAAATCAAAACAAATCCCTCAAAAATTTTTCTAAAATCTCAAAAATTACAAAAATTTTGGGAGTACCTCTGCCCAATCCCCGCACCCCCAAACTCTTCAAATCTCCCCAAAAACTCCCTAAAATTCAATTTATTCCCACTTCTGCCATAGCAAACAGCACTGTTTTCTCCCAGGGAGTGGGGAGCAGGCCGGGAACGCCACCCTGGATAATCCTGGAATTCTTTCCCTGGGATTTTGGGGGCACCTCTTCCCAATCCCTGCACCCCTGAACCCCAAACACTTCGGGTCTCCCAGAAATCCTCCCCAAAATCCGACTGATTCCCACTTTTCCCTGAGCCAGCAGCCCCGTGTTCCCCGGGGAGCGGGGAGCAGGCCGGGAACGCCGTCCTGGATAATCCTGGAATTCTTTCCCCGGGATCCCGGGGGTACCTGCGGCCCTGGGCAGCGTTGAGCTGCTCCTTCATGGCTATGGAGTGCCTGAGCAGGCTGTCGATGCTCTTGAAGTACACGCTGCTGTCAGTCATGCTCTTGATGGCACTGGGAAAGCGGGAAAAGAGGGAAGAGTGGGAAAAGAGGGAAGGGGACGGAGCTGGGATTCCCAAATTCCGCTCGTTCCCCTTCTAATCCCTGGGAAGTTCGGGTTTGAGGGGATTTCCACTGCGGGGAGCCGGGAAAACTCCCAGAAAGTTCTGGAATCCCTGCCAGGAGTTCCCAAATCCCAGCTCCTCCCAGTTCCTTCTCTGGATCCTGCTGGGCTCTCCAGCCTGGAATTCCAGGAATCTCCCTCTCAAGGTGAAAATCCCAAATCCCAACTCATTCCCTGGATCCTGTGGTGTTTTCCAGCCCGGAATTCCAGGGATTTCACCCTCAAGTTGTTCAAAGCTCATCCCAAATCCCAACTCGCTCCCTGGATCCTGCTGGGTTTTCCAGCCTGGAATTCCAGGAATTTCCCTCTCAAAATGGAAATCCCAAATCATTCCCTGGATTTTCCAGCCCGGAATTCCAGGAGTTTCCCTCTCCAGGTGGAAATCCCAAATCCCAACTCACTCCCTGGGCCTTTCCACCCAGAAATCCAGGAATTTCTCTCTCAAAGCTCATCCCAAATCCCAACTCATTGCCTGGATCCTGCCGTGTTTTCCAGCCCGGAATTCCGGGAGTTTCCCTCTGCGGGTGGAGATCCCAAATCCCAGCTGCTCCCACCCTCATTCCCTGGCTCCCGCCGCGTTTCCCAGCCCGGAATCCCGGGATCCCAGCGGGAATCCCAGCGGGAATGCCATCGGGAATGCCGTCGGGAATGCCAGGGGAATGCCAGCTCACCTGCAGGCGTACTCCACGGTGTAAATGGCTCCCTGGCTCTGCTCCTCCCAGCCCTGCATGTCCGACTGCCAGAGGGGGAACAGAGCAGGGTCAGGCTGGGAACGGGGAATTCCTGCCGGGAATGGGCTGGGACGGGATTCCCTGGGAAGCCCCGGGAATGCCCCAGCAGGGAGGGATCCAAGGAGAACCTGGAGCTGCTTCCAGAGGGGCTGGAGAGGGTTTGGGATGAGGGACGGAGGGACAGGACACGGGGAATGGATTTGGGAATTCCAGGGCATGGGGAATGGATTTGGGATTTGGGAATTCCAGGGCACAGGGAATGGATTTGGGATTGGGGATGGAATTCCAGGGCACAGGGAATGGATTTGGGATTTGGGATGGAATTCCAGAACCCGGGGAATGGATTTGGGATGGAATTCCAGGGCACTGGGAATGGATTTGGGAATTCCAGGGCACAGGGAATGGATTTGGGATGGAATTCCAGGACCCAGGGAAGGGATTTGGGAATTCCAGGACCCGGGGAAGGGATTTGGGATGGGAGATGGAATTCCAGGGCTGGGACCCCAGGACCCCGGGGCCGGCTCCAGGCTGGACAATTCCCGCGGGGATTTCGGGGCAGGGATTGCCCGGGGAGCCGCGCCCGCCGCCCGCCCCTCAGCCCCCGGGGTTCCCGGTGCTCCCGGGGTTCCCTCAGCCCCCGGTGCTCCCGGTGCTCCCTCAGCCCCCGGGGTTCCCGGGGTTCCCTCAGCCCCCGGTGTTCCCGGTGTTCCCGGGGTTCCCGGGTCCCCACCTTGTGCTGGGCCAGCTCGGGCAGCGAGCGCCGCACGTGCTCCTGCAGCCGGAACAGCGCCACCGAGGGCTCGTTGGCCAGCACGTACAGGCTCTCCGTGAACTTGTCCGTCACTGCCGGGGAAACCGGGAAAACGGGGTCAGCGGGGGCTCACCGGGACACCGGGCAGCAGCGCCGATCCAGGGACGCGTCTCAGGGGAAAGGCACGGAAATCCACGGAAATCTCTCCATGGAAACCCATGGAAATGTCTCTACAGAAATCCAGAGTGTCGCACAGAGATCCACGGAAACAGCTCAGGGGAAACCCAGAGAAATGTATGGAAACAGCTCAGGGGAAACCCAGAGAAATCCATGGAAATATCTCAGGGGAAACCCAGAGAAATGTATGGAAATATCTCAGGGGAAACCCAGAGAAATGTATGGAAATATCTCAGGGGAAATTCAGAGAAATCCATGGAAATATCTCTACAGAGATCCAGGGAAATACCTCAGGGGAAGTCCAGGGAAATCCATGGAGACATCTCCGCAGAAATACCTCCAGAGAAATCCAGGGAAATTAACGGGAATCTCTCCACAGAAATCCATGGAAATCCATGCAGATCTCTCCAGAGAAATCCATGGGAGTAAACAGAAATACCTCCATGGAAATCCACAGAAAACCTAGGAAATATCTCCACAGAAAACCGGGAAATATCTGCACAGAAAACCTGGGAAATATCTCCGCTGAAAACCTGGGAAATATCTCCACAGAAAACCTGGGGAATATCTCCAAGGGACACCCAGGGGCTCTTCCCAACAGCAGCACGGGGGATGAAGGCCGCAATCAAACCGCAGCACCCCAGCGGCCAAACGACCGCGGCGGGGCCTGTCCCAGCCCATCCCCGCCCGTCCCGGTGCCGGTCCCGCCCGTCCCCGTCCCGCTTTTCCCAGTCCCGGTCCCGGTCCCACCTTTCTTCACCTTCAGCTGCATCTCCGGTTCCTCCATCCCGCCCGCCGCCGCTTCCGCTTCCGCCGGCGCGCCCCCCAACGCGCCCCGGGCAGGGAAAACAGCCCCGGCTGGAAACGCGGCCGCGGGACCCGCGTTCCGCTCAGCGCGGCCACCCCCACATCGGTGTCACCTCCAGGTCCCCGTTGTCACCGCGGGGACGCTCGGTGGCTCCCGGTTTGTCACCCGCGGGGACACTCTGTGGCTCCCGGAGTGGCCGTGCTGCGCTGAGAGGGGTCTGGGGGTGTCGTGGCCTTTGCCCCCCCCGGTACCGCGGTGTCCCCGCGGTGTCCCCGCGGTGTCCCCGCGGTGTCCCCACGGTGTCCCCACGGTGTCCCCAGGCCGGGCGGCCCCGCTGCCGCCCCCTGGTGTCGCTTTAAGGCCGCTCTCGGGGGGAGGCGGGGCCGGGCCGCGCCCCCCGAACGCCCCCGGGCCGCCCCGGCCCCGCCGGGCCCGCAGGAACGGGAAGCGAGGGGCGGAGAGCGGGAGGCGGCGGTGAGGCCGGGAACGGGGAACGGGGACGGGATGGGGAACCGGGGAACGGGGACGGGATGGGGAACCGGGGAACGGGATGGGGAACAGGAACGGGATGGGGAACGGAGCGGGAACGGGAACGGGAAGCGAGGGGCGGAGAGCGGGAGGCGGCGGTGAGGCCGGGAACGGGGAACGGGGGAACCGGGGACGGGATGGGGAACCGGGGAACGGAGCGGGAGCGGGAACGGGATGGGGAACGGAGCGGGAACGGGAAGCGAGGGGCGGAGAGCGGGAGGCGGCGATGAGGCCGGGAACGGGAACGGGATGGGGAACGGGAACGGGATGGGGAACGGAACCGGGGAACGGGACCCGGGGAACGGAGCGGGAACGGGAAGCGAGGGGCGGAGAGCGGGAGGCGGCGGTGAGGCCGGAACGGGGACGGGATGGGGAACCGGGGAACGGGATGGGGAACGGAGCGGGAACGGGAAGCGAGGGGCGGAGAGCGGGAGGCGGCGGTGAGGCCGGGAACGGAGCGGGACCGGATCGGGGAAGAACCAGGGACGGGAACCGGGGACGGGAACTGAGAACGGTAACGGGGACGGGATCGGGATCGGTGATGAGGGGCTGGGAGAAGGGACGGGCAGGTCCCGGGGGTCCCGGGCTCGGAGGAGCTCCGGGAGCGGAGATTTGGAGTGTGGGAAGTGCCGGGAACGGGGACGGGAGTGGGGAACACGGGAATGGCGAGGGGGACACGGGAATGGGGATGGGGAACAAGGGACAGGGATGGGGACAGAGAGGGGGACACAAGGGACGGGGATGGGGAACAGGGAATGGGGAGGGGGAACACAAGGGACCGGGATGGGGATCCCAGGGATCCCAGGAACGGGGATGGGGATAATAAGGGGTACCCCAGGAACAGGCATGGGCACAGAAGGGGGACCCCAGGAACAGAGATGGGAGTGGTGAGAGGGACCCCAGGGACAGGGAAGGGAAGATCCCAGAAACAGGATGAGGAGAACAAGGGGGACCCCAGGAATGGGGATGGGGAGAACAAGGGGCACCCCAGGAATGGGGATGGGGAGGGAAGGGGGACCCCAGGAATGGGGATGGGGAGAACAAAGGAGACCCCAGGAACGGGGATGGGGAGAACAAGGGGTACCCCAGGAATGGGGATGGGGAGGGAAGGGGGACCCCAGGAATGGGGAGAACAAGGGGGACCCCAGGAATCGGGAGGGCAAAGGGAACCCCAGGAACGGGGATGGGGGAGAACAAGGGGGACCCCAGGAATGGGGATGGGGAGGGAAGGCAGACCCCAGGAATGGGGATGGGGAGAACAAGGGGGACCCCAGGAATGGGGATGGGGAGGGAAGGGGACCCCAGCCCCGCTGCCCGTGGGGGTCTCGGGCACTCGGGCTCTGTCCCACCCGTCCCTGTCCCCGTGTCCCCCCCATCCCCTGCAGGACGGTGCAGGAGCTGTCGGGGAGCCCCCCTGGAGCCCGGGACCCCCCAAAGAAGGGGAGGAGGGTGAAGAGGCAGCATGGGGGACAGCAGGCTCCCCTCGGCCGCGTGTCCCCAGCGGGACGGGGACGGGGACGGGGACGCGGCGCGCCCGGAGCGCGGGGACGGTGAGCTGGGAGCGCTGGGCACAAACCCAGCCCGGGATCCCCTGCACACCGGGGTCTGTTGGGGTGTCCCGAGCTGGAGCCAGCCCAGGACACCCCAAAAGGAACCCGGGGTGACCCCGAGGTGCCCGGGCTGCAGGCGGAGCCGAGAGCCCCCGGAACCCCCCGGCTGCTCCCGTGGATTCCCAGAGCCCCAGCGAGGCCCCGGCCCTGGACGGTGAGTGGGGCACGGAGGGGAAATTCCCTGGGACCCCCCGTCCCAAAAACCCCGGGAAGGAGCCTCAAGTGTGGGAAATCCCATCCCAATCCCAATCCCAAAGTTTGGTGCCCGCTCCCCCTGCCAGCCCTGAGAGGTCGTTGCAGTTCCACAGTGGAATTGGAGATGGGAATTCTCATTTTCCCTGGATTTTTCCCAATAAGACCTCGAATCAGGGGCTGGAAGCACTTTGGGATTCCCAAGGAAGAGCCTCAAACTGCTGCTCAAATTGGAAAATCCCAATCCCAAAGTCTGGTGCAGACTCCTCCTGCCAGCCCTGAGAGGTCGCTGCAGCTCCACGCTGGAACTGGAGATGGGAATTCTCATTTTCCCTGGGTTTTTCCCCCATAAAACCTCGGATCAGGGGCTGGAAGCACTTTGGGATTCCCAAGTGGAGCCGGGCAGGGATGGGAAACAGGAGGATGGAGCTGGGTGGTGTGGATTTAGAGAAATAGGAAATAAACCTGAAATGAACGGAGAGTAAATAAATAAGTGAATGGACAATAAACTAATAGAGAATGAACAAACATAAAGTAAACCAGAAATTAATGCAAATAACCCCAAGTTAGTGGAGAATAACCCCAAATTAGTGGAGAATAGCCCCAGATTAGTGGAGAATAACCTGCAGACCCTGTGTGTGCCCCAGGTTTCCCCCTGAAGCATTCCAACACCCTGACCAACAGACAGCGAGGCAACGAGGTGTCAGCCCTGCCGGCCACCCTTGACAGTGAGTGCCACCAGTGTCCCCAGGGGCCATGGGGACAGCAGGGCAGGGGCCTGGGGCCAGCTGGGATTTTGGGGATTGTTTTTCCCTGATGGGTTTGTCCCTTCCAGCGCTGTCCATCCACCAGCTGGCTGCCCAAGGGGAGCTCATCCAGCTGAAGGAGCACCTGAGGAAAGGTTGGTGTCCCCTTGGCCCTGCCAGGACCTGCCAGGTCCCCCCTGGGGACCTCACACTTGGTTTTCTCTCAGCCATAAAACCGCTGGAATTGGAATTGGGGCTTTTTGTGGGGATTTCTCCAGTTTTGGAGGTTGGAAAATCCTCAAAAATCATCGATTGCAGCCACCCAGCAGCTGGCTGAGGTGGCCACCAGCCCGTACTGGTTGTACTGGTTGAACTGGGAGCACGGGGGGGGCTCTCACCTGGCTGTGGTCACCTGTCCAGGTGAGAATTTGGTGAACAAACCCGACGAGAGAGGCTTCACCCCCCTGATCTGGGCGGCGGCGTTCGGGGAGATCGAGACCGTGCGGCACCTCCTGGAGTGGGTGAGGCCTGGCAGCTCCGGGGCTTCCAGAACGTTCTGGGACCTCTCCTGGGCCCTGGGACCTGTCCCTAGCCCTGTCTGGGACCTGGGGGACCTGTCCTGGATCCTGGGATCTTCCTTAATCCTGGGGTTTGTCCTTGATCCTGGGATCTTCCTTAATCCTGGGGTTTGTCCTTGATCCTGGGATCTTCCTTAATCCTGGGACCTGTCCTTGACCCTGGGACCTGTCCTTGATCCTGTGGATCTCTTTTTTAGGCCCTGTGACCTCCCTCATTTATTCCAGCACCTCTGCCTTTAATCCTGGGGCCTCTCTCCTTCATCCTGGGATTTCCCTTTTGAATCCTGGGATCTCCCCCTGTCCCCACTGTCCCCGCTGTCCCCAGGGTGGTGTCAGCCCAGGGAGGGTGGCTGTGGGCAATGTCACCCAGTGTCCCCGCTATGGGCAGTGTCCCTGTGTCCCCCAGTGTCCCTGTGTCCCCGCTGTGGGCAGTGTCACCGGGCTGTCCCCACTGTGGGCAGTGTCACCGGGCTGTCCCCACTGTGGGCAGTGTCCCCCAGTGTCCCCGTGTCCCTGCTGTGGGCAATGTCACCCAGTGTCCCCGCTGTGGGCAGTGTCCCCAGTGTCCCCCAGTGTCCCCAGTGTCCCCCAGTATCCCCAGTGTCCCCAGTGTCCCCGTGTCCCTGCTGTGGGCAGTGTCACCGGGCTGTCCCCGCTGTGGGCAGTGTCCCCAGTGTCCCCAGTGTCCCCAGGCTGTCCCCGCTGTGGGCAGTGTCCCCAGTGTCCCCGTGTCCCCAGGGCGCCGATCCCCACGCGCTGGCCAAGGAGCGGGAGAGCGCGCTGGCCCTGGCCAGCATGGGCGGCTACACCGACATCGTCACCATGCTGCTGGACAGGGACGTGGACATCAACACCTACGACTGGGTGAGGGCCACCGCGCGGCCGGGGACAGCGGGGACAGCGGGGGACAGCAGGGGACACTCCCCAGTGCCACCCGCGTGGCCGGGGGACAGCGGGGACAGCGGGGACACTGGGGACAGCGGGGACACTGGGGACAGCAGGGACACTCCCCAGTGCCACCCGTGCGGCCAGGGGACAGCGGGGAGAGCTGGAATGGGATCCCAGTGAGTCCCAGTCTGGTACTGGGAGAGGCTGGAATGGGATCCGAGTCTGGAACTGGGGGAGCCTGCAATGGGATCCTAGTGAGATCCAGTCTGGAACTGGGAGAGGCTGCAATGGGATCCCAGTCTGGTACTGGGAGAGGCTGGGATGGGATCCCAGTCTGGTACTGGGAGAAGCTGGGATGGGATCCCAGTGAGTCCCAGTGTGGAACTGGGAGAGGCTGCAATGGGATCCCAGTCTGGTACTGGGAGAGGCTGGGATGGGATCCCAGTCTGGTACTGGGAGAGGCTGGGATGGGATCCCAGTGAGTCCCAGTGTGGAACTGGGAGAGGCTGCAATGGGATCCCAGTCTGGTACTGGGAGAGGCTGCAATGGGATCCCAGTGAGTCCCAGTGTGGAACTGGGAGAGGCTGCAATGGGATCTCAGTGAGATCCAGTCTGGAACTGGGAGAGGCTGGGATGGATCCCAGTGAGTCCCAGTCCGGAACTGGGAGACGCTGCAATGGGATCCCAGTCCGGAACTGGGAGAGGCTGGGATGGATCCCAGTCCAGAACTGGGAGAGGCTGGGATGGATCCCAGTCCAGAACTGGGAGAGGCTGCAATGGGATCCCAGTCCGGAACTGGGAGAGGCTGGGATGGGATCCCAGTGAGGAACTGGGAGAGGCTGGGCCGGGTCCCGGCGGGTGGGGCAGCCCCTGAGGGGCAGCGGGGGCCGCGTGGGATCAGCAGTGACCTCTCCCTGCCCTGCACCCACAGAACGGGGGCACCCCCCTGCTCTACGCCGTGCGCGGGAACCACGTCAAGTGTGTGGAGGCGCTCCTGGGTAAGGCCCAGCCCCGGTTCCGCCTCTGGAGCTGCTGCTCCCCGCCCTGGGGGCAGAGCCGGGGCCGGGGGCGGCTCCCGGGGTCCCCACGGCACCCCAAGGCACCCCTGGCACCCCCATGGTACCCCCATGGCGCCCCCATGGTGCCCCCATTGCTGCCCCGCAGCGAGCGGCGCTGACCTGACCGAGGAGGCCGACTCGGGGTACACCCCCATGGACCTGGCCGTGGCCCTGGGACACAAGAAAGGCAAGTGTCCCCCATCAGGAAACGGGGTTTCCCCTCAGAAAACTGGGATTCTTCCTCAGCAAACATGGGTTCCCCTCATGAATCTGGGGTTCTCCCTCAGAAAACTGGGGTTTCACGAAGAAAACGAGAAGTTTCCCTCAGAAAACTGGGATTTTCCCTCAGAAAACGGGAGTGAAACGACGAGCAGATCCTTCCCAGAGCAGCTCCCCTGAGCCCACCCTCTCCCTGCCTCAGTCCAACAGGTCATGGAGAACCACATCCTGAAGCTGTTCCGCAACAAGAAGAAGAAGAAGTGAGGCAGCAGCTCCAGCTCTTCCCAGCATCGCCACGGCCTCATCCCCACGCTCCAGGCATGGAGGAATCCAGGAATTCCTGAGGAATTCCTGCCCTGGTGGAGCCGAGCCTCTCCCTGGCTGCCGTGCCTCAAACCCAGGGACTCTCGCTCCAGCCCTGGCTGCGCTCGGCTGCTCCGTGTTGGAAATAAACTTTAATTGCAATTAAACTCTGTGGAGCCCCATCTGCTGCCTCAGCCCATCCTAATCCCAGGTGTTGGGCAGCCACGAGGCAAAACTTCCCCTCAGCACTGGGGGATTCCTGTCCAGGTGGGAATTCCAGTTTTTGGGCAGCCACGAGTCAAAACTTCCCCTCAGCACTGGGGGATTCCTGTCCAGAGCTGTCCCATTGGGAAGCTCCCATAAAGCTGCCACAGCCAGCAGGGAAAATCCCACAGGATTCTGTTGCTGCCATCCCAAGCAGCTCAGGGGTGGCCACTGAGGTGACAGCACAGGGAGGGGACACTTCCCCTCTGTCCTGAAGCCAAACCCTCGGGGGCTCATGGCAGGAAAAAGCAGGAATATCATTTATTGACCCCATTGCAGGAAAAAGCAGGAATATCTCTTACTGACCCCATTGCAGGAAAAAGCAGGAATACCTTTCACTGATCCCATTCCAGGAAAAAGCAGGAATACCTTTTATTGATCCCATTGCAGGAAAAAGCAGGAATACCTTTCACTGATCCCATTCCAGGAAAAAGCAGGAATACCTTTTATTGATCCCATTGCAGGAAAAAGCAGGAATACCTTTCACTGATCCCATTGCAGGAAAAAGCAGGAATATCTCTTACTGATCCCATTGCAGGAAAAAACAGGAATACCTTTTATTGATCCCATTCCAGGAAAAAGCAGGAATATCTTTCACTGACCCCATTGTAGGAAAAACCAGGAATATCTTTCACTGACCCCATTCCAGGAAAAAGCAGGAATATCTTTTATTGATCCATTCCAGGAAAAAGCAGGAATATCTTTTATTGATCCATTCCAGGAAAAAGCAGGAATATCTCTTACTGATCCCATTCCAGGAAAAACCAGGAATACCTTTTATTGATCCCATTGTAGGAAAAAGCAGGAATATCTTTTATCGATCCATTCCCCGCCCGTGCCCCGGTGCAGCCCCAGCTGCCACCTCAGGGGACAGGGATCCCCTCGCGGGGTTTTTGGGGCCCCCAGGGAGGACAGAGCCCCCCTAGAGCCTCTCCCCCAGCACGGCCAGGTGATAAACCACCACCCTGCCGAAGAAATCCGTGCTGCTGCCGAAGGTGATCTTCAGCCTGTCCAGCACCGTCTCCTGCACCTGGAACCTGTGCGGAGCCCAGTCAAGGAGCAACGCTGGGCTCGGGGGGTCAGCACAAAAACTGCCCAGGAACCCCAGAACCCTGCCTTGCCCCCAGCCCCACCCCAGGAAAGGATATCTGCATGGCGTGGCTGTCCTGCGGGTACAGCTCCGATATCTTCACCAGCTCCTCGCCCGCTCTGCAGCCTGGGCAGGGCGAGGGGGAGCCTCGGGTGCTGCCCCGCATCTCCCCAGCAGCACCCAAAGGCCCCCAGCAGCACCCAAAGGCTCCCTGCAGCACCCAAAGGCCCCCAGCAGCACCCAAAGGCCCCCAGCAGCACCCAAAGGCTCCCAGCTGCACCCAAAGGCCCCCAGCAGCACCCAAAGGCTCCCAGCTGCTCTTTATCCACCCACAGAGCCTCCCCAGGTGCTGCCCCAGAATCTCCCCTGGCTCCCAGCAGATCCCAGCTCCTCCTTTATTCACCTCGGAGCTGCTCCAGGTGCTTCCAGGAGCCTCCAGCTGCTCTCCCAAAATGTTCCCTGGTTCCCAGCAGCTCCCAGCCCCTCTCTATTCACCCCCAGAGCCTCTCCCGGTGCTCCCGAGCCCCTCCCAGCTTTGGGAATTGCTGACAAACGCCCCGAGGCTCCCCCCGAGCCCCCGCAGGCTGCAGGTGTGGGTGAACTGAGGCGGGAGCCCGCGGTGCCTCAGTTTCCCCGCAGCGGCCCTCACCTTCCAGCGTGCAGAGCCGGCTGGAGAAGCCCCCCTGGAACTGGATGTGCAGCTGGGAGAGCCTGACGGGGCGGGGGAAATCCAGGGTGACCCACTGGGACGTGCCCTGGCGGGACAGGAGTGTCACGGGGGGCGCGGGGTGGGGCGGGGACCGATGTCACCGCTGTCACCGCTGGCCCCCGTCCCCACACCTGGTCCGAGTTCCAGCAGGTCTCCTCGCTGCCATCGAACAGGTGCTGCTTCCCGAAGTGCTTCACGTCCCGGTTCAGCACGGAGCTCACCCTGCGGGGACGGTGACACCCCCCCGGGGACATCAGGGGCAGGCAGGGATGGGGACAGTGCCACCCCCCCGGGGACATCAGGGGCAGGACAGTGCCACCACCCCCCGGGGACATCATCAGGGGCAGGACAGTGCCACCCCCCCCCGGGGACATCAGGGACAGGCAGGGCTGGGGACAGCGGGGACGGTGCCACCCCCCCGGGGACATCAGGGACAGGACAGTGCCACCACCCCCGGGGACATCAGGGACCGGACAGTGCCACCACCCCGGGGGGACATCAGGGACAGGCAGGGCTGGGGACAGTGCCACCCCCCCGGGGACATCAGGGACCGGACAGTGCCACCCCCCCCCCGGGGACATCAGGGACCGGACAGTGTCACCCCCCGGGGACATCAGGGGCAGGACAGTGCCACCACCCCGGGGACATCATCAGGGACAGGCAGGGCTGGGGACAGCGGGGACAGGCGGGAGGGGCCGGGACTCACCGCGTGGCCGTCTGGGGACACACCAGGGGCTCCACGGGCATCGCTGCCTGCGGGGAAGGACGGGCGTGATGGGGACACCGAAACGGGGCTGGGGACACCGAAACGGGGCTGGGGACACCGAAACGGGGCTGGGGACACCAAAACGGGGCTGGGGACACTTGGGCAGGAATGGGACACCCAAAGCACGAACGGGGACACCTGGGAGGGACTGGGGACCCTTGGGTTGTACCGGGGACACACAAAACAGCGCCGGGGACCCTGCGCCACCCCCGGGCACCATCGGACAGTGCTGGGGACCCCCCGAGCAGCGCCGGTGACACCCGAGCAGCCCTGGGGACCCCCGAGCAGCCCTGGGGACCCCCGGGAGCTGCTGCCGGTCCCCTCCCGCTCCCGCCCCGCACTCACCGCCCGCCGCAGGAAGAGGCGGAGCCGCCGCCCCGCTCCCGGTGTCCGGTACCGCCCCCGGCACCGCGGGGTCCGCGGGACAGCGGCTCCGTGTCCCCCCCGTGTCCCCCCCCGCCGCCGCTCCGCGTCCCCAGCCCCGCCGCGCCCCTCCCGCCGCCTCGGCCCCGGTTCCTGTCCCGGTCCCGGTCCCCGGTTCCGCCCCCCGCGTGTCCTCGGGAGCGGGGCCGTCCCCGGTGCTGGGGGGGCCCGGGCGGGGGGCACGGGGGGCGCGGGGACCTTCCCGGGACAGCTCTGCTGGTGGCACTGGCGGAGAGGGACGGGGACAGGGACGGGGACGGGGACAGGGACGGGGACAGGGACGGGGACGGGGACACGGACGGGGACAGGACAGAGTGCGGGGTGGGAGCGATCCCCGCATTCCTGCATCCCTGAAACCCCGCGTGTCCCTGCATCCCTAAATCCCTGAATTCCTGAGTCCCTGCAGCCCGGAGCA
The DNA here is from genome assembly GCA_039654755.1 of Calcarius lapponicus. Lineage (NCBI taxonomy): Eukaryota > Metazoa > Chordata > Aves > Passeriformes > Fringillidae > Calcarius > Calcarius lapponicus. The sequence goes on from JBBFKN010000011.1 coordinate 10,683,115, forward strand.
TCCCTGCATATCCCCGCATTCCGGAATTCCTGCATTTACCTGCATCCCCATCCCTGGATCCCTGCAGTTCTCTGCATATCCCTGCACATCCCTGCGCATTCCTGCATCCCTGCACATCCCTGCAGATCCCAGGATCGCTCCACAGCCCAGCAACGCTGCACCTCCCCGCTCATCCCTGCATTCCTGCTCACCCCTGCATCCCTTTTCATCCCCCTTTATCCCGACCTCCCCGCGTGGCTCAGCATCCCTGAGTCCCTGCGAATCCCTGCGAATCCCTGCGGATCCCAGCCCCCTGCCCACCGCAGCGCCCGGCTCCGCAGCCCCGCAGAGCTCCCGGTGCCGGGTGAGTCACGGCGGCCGCGCCGAGGCCGCCTCAGCTCAGTCACCGGCAAAAATAAACCCGGCGAGAGCTGCGAAGCCGCCGCCCCCTCCCCGTCCCCGTCCCCGTCCCCGTCCCCGTCCCCGTCCCCATTCCCGTCCCCGTCCCCATCCCCGTCCCCGTCCCCGTCCCCGTCCCCATCCCCCTCCCCATCCCCGTCCCCATCCCTGTCCCCGTCCCCGTCCCCGTCCCCATCCCCGTCCCCATCCCCATCCCCGTCCCCGCACCGCCCCGGGGCTCGGCCCCGGCTGGGGACACGCTGCCGCCCGCACACACATGTCACACTCATGTCACACTCATGTCACACGCCTGTGCGCACACCCGCGGGGACACGCGGCGCAGCAGCACACGCGTGACCGGCTCTGCCTTCCTCCTCCCTCCTCCTCCTCCTCCCCCTCCCCTCCTTCCCCCGTCGAGTTTCGCCTGAGAAATTGGGTCAAAAACCGCAGGAGCCTCATTTGCCCCTGGGCTAATTGCGCGTCTGGGGACAGAGCTGCCACTGCTGCCACCGCCGTGCGCGTCACCTCCCGCCCGCGCCCCTCTCCCCATCCCGGGGACCCCGAGCCCTGCAGTGCTGCGGAACCGGGAGGATCTCGGTGATCCCGAACCCTGCAGTGCTCATTGGGAACCGGGAGGATCCCGGTGATCCCGAACCCTGCAGCGCTCATTGGGAACCGGGAGGATCCCGGTGATCCCGAACCCTGCAGTGCTGCGGAACCGGGAGGATCCCGGTGATCCCGAACCCTGCAGCGCTCATTGGGAACGGGGAGGATCTCGGTGATCCCGAACCCTGCAGCGCTCATTGGGAACGGGGAGGATCCCGGTGATCCCGAACCCGGCAGCGCTCATTGGGAACCGGGAGGATCCCGGTGATCCCGAACCCTGCGGTGCTCATTGGGAACCGGGAGGATCGCGGGGACCCCGACCCCTCCAGCTCTGCGGAACCGGGAGCAGCGCCCCAGCCCCGGGATCTCCGGCCTCGTCACCCTCCTCGCTGTCGAGGAACGCGGCGCTGCCGCCGCCGGGCCGGGCCGTGCCGGGAGCGGCCTCTCCGCGGGCTCCGGGGGCGCTGCCGGTGCCGGGGGCAGAGCGGGCCCGGCTCCGGAGCCCCCGCTCGCCCCGGGCCGCGGTGCCTTTGGTGCGGGCTCTGCCGAGGGCACCCGGCCGGCGCTTCCCGAGAAAGGGCGGCTGTGGTGCCCTTCAGCACGAATTAATTACTCGTGCCGGTTGATTTCCACTTCCGTGTAAAGCCCCGGGGATGGCCGGGGGTGCGGGATTCAGGGCGCCCGGGCACAGCGCTCTGCCTGCTCTCCGTGCCTTTGTTATCTATCGAAATTCCCCCAGCGCACAGGACGGGGCTTCGGGAAGGGTCTGGCACAGCCAGGTGTCGTTTGTCACTCACGCCAAGTGACAACGCGGTGGCATCTCGGCGCTGGGAAGGAGCAGGGCAGGGCGGCCGTGGGCGCATCCCCCTGAAAGGGGATGGGGTAAACGATATAATTACCATAAATTTATTATAAGGATGGTTTTAAGCCACAAACTGGCGTCTAGTCCCCAGGTCTGAGGGCACCGGCGTCGCTGCATTGTCCCCAGCAGTGTCACCACACCGTGAGTGCCTGACACGTGTCGCAGCGGTGTGAGCAGGTGCGAGGGTGGCTGTGCCCTTAACGAGCTTGGCTTCGCCGACGGGAGATGCCGCTCGCTGTCCCCGCACGGGACAATTAGCGCTCTGGCTAATGAGCCAGCGCGGCCTCCTGCCAGCCCTGCTGCTGATCGTGGCCGGAGTCAGAGCGGGGCTGGCCGGGCCCCGGCGTCCCCCGTGTCCCGGGCCAAAATCAGCGCAGGGTGAGCGGGTGGCCAAGGAGAGCCCGTGTCCCCTCCCGTGTCCCCTTTCGTGTCCCTCCCGTGTCCCCTCCCGTGTCCCCCCCGTGTCCCCTTTCGTGTCCCCTCCCGTGTCCCCCCCGTGTCCCCTCCCGTGTCCCCGCCGTGTCCCCTCCGTGTCCCCCCCCGTGTCCCCTCCGTGTCCCCTCCCGTGTCCCCCCCGTGTCCCTCCCGTGTCCCCTCCCGTGTCCCCTCCTGTGTGCCCCCCGTGTCCCCTCCCGTGTCCCCCCCCGTGTCCCCTTTCGTGTCCCCCCCGTGTCCCCCCCGTGTCCCCCCCGTGTCCCCGCCGTGTCCCCCGCCGTGTCCCCTCCCGTGTCCCCTCCCGTGTCCCCGCCGTGTCCCCCCCCGTGTCCCCTCCCGTGTCCCCCCCCGTGTCCCCTTTCGTGTCCCCTCCCGTGTCCCCGCCCGTGTCCCCCCCGTGTCCCCCCCGTGTCCCCTCCCGTGTCCCTCCCGTGTCCCTCCCGTGTCCCCCCCGTGTCCCCCGCCGTGTCCCCTCCCGTGTCCCCTCCCGTGTCCCCTCCCGTGTCCCCCCCCGTGTCCCTCCCGTGTCCCCCCCGTGTCCCCTCCCGTGTCCCCTCCCGTGTCCCCGCCGTGTCCCCCCCGTGTCCCCCCCGTGTCCCCCCGTGTCCCCGCCCGTGTCCCCGCCGTGTCCCTCCCGTGTCCCCCCCGTGTCCCCTCCCGTGTCCCCCCCGTGTCCCCCCCGTGTCCCCCCCGTGTCCCCTCCCGTGTCCCCTCCCGTGTCCCCCCTGTGTCCCCCCCGTGTCCCAGGTGCGGCGTGGCCGCTGCCCGAGGGGAAGGAGCGGGTCCGGCTGCCGGAAGGGGGGAAGGGAAGGAGGCAGTTGCCATGGAAACCGCAAATAAAATCAATGCACGCTGCCGGTGGGTTCGGGCCTGGCCAGGGCAGCATCGCCTCGTCCCCGGCGGTCACCGCAGCCCCTTCCGTGCCCTCCCTGCCGGGCCAGGGATGAGGGGACAGGGACAGCCCGGAGGGGTCCCCCCGTTCTGGCCTCGCCCCGTCCCCTCCGCAGCCCAGGCCGGGCCGTCCTGCCCAGCTCCAGCCCGGCAGCTCCGCCAGGACGGGCACAGCCGCCGCTTCTCCCCAGCCGTGCATCCTCCTGTCCGTCCGTCCGTCCGCCCGTCCCCGAGCGCTGGTCCCAGCTGCGGCGGCAGCGGCCTCGCTAATGAGCTGCGGCGCTGATGAATGTGGCAGCTCTCTGGAACGGCCGTCATTAGCCGCCGGCGGAGCTGAGCGGAATAACAAGCGGCTCCGTGGGGCTCGGGACGGGGTCCCCCGAGCGCCCCGCGGCCGTGCGGGGACACCGGGCCGCGCTCCGGGGCTGCGGGGCCGCGCTCTGCCCGCCGAGGCTCCGGGACCCCGCGGCGCCGCCGCCCCGCACCGGAGCGGCTCGGGAGGCTCCGGCCACGCCGCCGGTTTGGCTTTGTCCTGTGTGGGACAGGGTGGCCACCGCAGAGCCAACCCCTCCGTCCCCAGCGGTGTCCCCACGGCTGTCCCCACGCCGCGGCTTGGCCGCGTCACCCCTCGATCGTGATGGCAGCAGCAGCTGGCTGAGTCCTACCAAACTCGTGTCGCTCATGTCACCAAACCCGAACCCTCCGCTGTCCCCTGGGGCGCTGGGGACACCGGAGCCCCCGGCCGGAGCCGCAGCGGGGTCCCCGCGGGAGACCGGGGGGCAGCGGGAGCCCCTCGGCGCCGTCCCCGCAGCCCGGCCGCTGCCCGCGTCCCTGTCACAACAAAGGAAAACATCTCCGGATGGAAACTGCGGGAGGGTCGTCACGGCAACACTGCTGCAGCATTTCACCAGAATCCCGGCGCTCGGGCTCAAAAAGACGCGCAGGGCCCGCGCAGCCGCCGCCGCCGGTCCCGCCGCGCTCGGGGCCCGGGGAGCGGCACCGGGGGACGGGGGCGCCCCAGCCGCGCCGTCCGGGGCCGCCCGCGGGGCTCGGGGCTGCGCGGACGCGGCCACAGCGGGTTCCGCCTCGCGGGAGCAGCTCGGGGCTGGATGTGGGGCTGGAGGGGCGCGGGGACCCCACCTGGGCGAGGACGGCGACGCTGGGACAGCGCTCGGTGCCACCCCGGGCGGGCTGCGGGGCTCCGAGGGTGACACCGGGACCCGCTGAAGTCACCTCCCAGCCGCAGGGAGGACGCCGGGACGCCAGGCTGGTGCCAGTGCCGGGACGCCAGGCTGGTGCCAGTGCCGGGACGCCAGGCTGGTGCCAGGGCCGGGACGCCAGGCTGGTGCCAGGGCCGGGACGCCAGGCTGGTGCCAGTGCCGGGACGCCAGGCTGGTGCCAGTGCCGGGACGCCAGGCTGGTGCCAGTGCCGGGACGCCAGGCTGGTGCCAGGGCCGGGACGCCAGGCTGGTGCCAGTGCCGGGACGCCAGGCTGGTGCCAGGGCCAGGACGCCAGGCTGGTGCCAGGGCCGGGACGCCAGGCTGGTGCCAGTGCCGGGACGCCAGGCTGGTGCCAGGGCCAGGACGCCAGGCTGGTGCCAGGGCCGGGCCGCAGCAGTGCCGAGGAGGCGCAGAGGTGTCGGTGGCGGCCCGGTCCCCGCGCCGCGCTGGCCGCTGTGACTTTCATCTCCTCTCGAGGCCAGAGCTGGGCTCAGGCACCGCCGGCGCCTTCCCCGCCACCGAAAGGGCCGCGACACATCCCCGGGGCTCGGCCGGGACTCGGTGTCCCCGGGGGTGGCCCCGGTGCTCCTCCCTCACCGCTGAGTCCCCGGGAGGCCCCGGGGCCCTCTCGAGGCTCGGCTCGGGCTGGGAGCGCCTTGGTGGAGTTTTTTGGGGTGGGTGACGCGTGGGAGCTGCTGGGCCCAGCGGGATGAGCCCATCGATCCCCGATCGGATTTCCAGGGGAGGTTCAGGGAGGATTTGGGGCTGCAGGACCCAGCTCTGGTGGGGGCAACCCGGTGAGGATTTCAGAGCCGGCCCCACCCCATGGACCGCTCCTGGCCCATCCTCTCCTCCCAATCACCCCAAAACCACCCCGGGTGCCCCCTCCAAAGATCCCTGGGGCCTCTGGATCCTCCGGGAGCGGGAAGAAGCCGTGATATCACCAACCCCCCCGGGACCCTCTCCCCAATTCCCCCTGGCGAAGCCACGGGGACGGTGCCCCTGTCCTGTCCCCCGGGCCGGGCACCTCCATGGGCCGGGCCCGCAGCTGCAGCCGCATAAAGGCGGGGAACAGAGGAGCTCTGTGCGCCGGCAACGCCGGGATTGTGCCGGAGCAGGGGGGGCTCACAAAAGGCAGGAAACGCCACCAAAAGTCTGGCACAATGGAGTCGGAAATGAGAACTTTGCTCTCGGGTTTCCGCGGATCCATCCTATGGGCGAAACAGGGAGGGGGATTCTCCTTTTTCGGTGCCAAGCCGTGGGAGACAGGCTGGCATTCTTCCGTCACCGGCGGGAAGGTGACCCCCCACCCCCCAAAAACCCCTCCAACAGCCCAGCGATGGTTTCCTTCCCCCTTTTGGGGGTCGTTTCTGGAAGCGCAGCTCTCCGGAGAGTCTCGGCCATTTTGGGGGGGTTTGGGGCTTTTTGAAGTCTTTGTCCACCCACAGCATCTCCCAGCCCCCCCGCACCCCATGCCGGCCCCACACGGGGGTGCGGCGGGCTGGGGGCGCGCCCCGTGTGGCTTAAAGGGAATTTTGGGGTGCGCAGGGGCTGGAAGATGCTCCCCTCTTTAGAAACACCCCCAAAAAATCCCGCTGGGCCCCCCCCCCTTCCCGCTTCCATTGCAGCGACCCCCCCCAATCCTCACAGGGAGCCCCCCCCCATCACAGCCCCCCTGTTCCGCGGACCCCCCTCTCTCTCAGCGCCCTCCCTGCGACGCCCCCTCCCCGCAGGGCCCCCAGCCCGTCCGCGGGGCGCTCGGTGGGGAGGGGGCGGCCCCGCTCGGTGGGGAGGGGGCGGCCCCGCTCGGTGGGGAGGGGGCGGCCCCGGCTCGGGGGGGGGCCGGCCCGGGCTGGGGGGCGGCGCATGCGCGGAGCGGCGCCGGGCAGCGCGGAGCGGGCGCGGGTTCTCCGCCGCTGCGGGCAGGTGCGGGCGGCGGCACCGGCGGCACCGGGGGGGCCCGCGCCCGCCGCCAGCCGCGATTGGCCCGGCCCGGCCCGGCTCGGCCCCCTCGGGGGGGGCCCGGCCCGCTGCCCCCCGCGCCGAGCGCCGCTTTTAAGCCCCCGGTGCCGGCGGGGGTGCTCGGCTCTACCGGCGGCGATGAGTCCCGGCGCGCCCTGAGCACGGAGCAGGTACGCGCGGCACCGGCACCGGCACCGGCACCGGCACCGGCACCGGCGCCGCCCCCGCTGCCGTGGGGACGGTGACACCGGCACGGCCGCGGCAGGAGCGGGACGGATCCGCGCTGGGGGCGCCGTGGGTGCGGGGCCCGGTGGCGGGGATGGGGACGGTGACAGCGACACCGACGCCGGTACCGGCACCGCCGCGGCGGGATCCGGGCCGGATCGGGGCTGCGGGAATGCGGGAATGCGGGGCCCGGCGGCGACGATGGGGACGGTGACACCGGCAGCGCTGCGGGGACGGGGATGGGGGCGGTGACACCGGCAGCGACACCGGCAGCGACACCGGCGCCACCGCGGCAGGAGCGGGATGGATCCGGGTGGGGAATGCGGGGTGGGGGGGCCGCGGGGCCCGGCGGCGGCGATGGGGACGGGGATGGGGACGGTGACACCGGCAGGGCTGTGGCAGGAGCGGGACGGAGCCGGGCTGGGGACGCAGCGGGGCCGGGGGACACCGGCGGGGACACTGCGGGGCCGGGGTGAGGGAGGAGATGCCGGGGACACTGAGGGGACCCTGCCGGGGGTGGGGTGCAGGGCTGGGGACAGCGGGGCCCGAGGGGACGCTGCGGGGACCGGGGACAGCCGGACAATGGGGGCGTGGCCAGCGGCGTCGTGGGGACACCGGGACAGGGGGACACCGCGAGCACCGGAGCGCTCAAGGGCTGGGGACGCTGCGGGGGCTGGGGATCTCCGGCACTGAGGACAGGGGACACCGTGCCCTGAGCCCCCAGGGGCTGACAGCGAGACAAAGGGCGGGCAGGGGGGTGGCAGGACAGAGCGCCACCCCAGTGTCACCTCCTCCCTGGGTGCCACAGCCTGGCCCGCCCAGCCCCTTGCTGGTGACACCCCCTGGCGGGCCGGGGGCCGGCGATGTCCCTGTCCCGGGTGGCAGTGCCGCGGCCGGGATGTCCCCAGCGGGGTGGATGGGTGGCCGTGGGTGAGGACAGCGGGGCTCGGCAGCCCCGGAATCGGTGGGACAGCGGTGCCAGCGGTGCCGGGCCCGTGCCAGGCCCTCCGGCCCGGGGCGTCCTCCCGGTTTTGTCACCGGGCGCGGGGCCGGAGTCGCTCCCCGCGTGCGGCCGAGCCCCGGCGGGGCTGGCGGCGGAGCCCGGGGCTCGCAGCGAGGCTGCACCGGCCCCGGGGCTTTGCAGCGAGGCTGCACCGGCCCCGGGGCTTTGCAGGGACAGGCAGAAAGCGGGGCAACAAGAATAAATAAATGTTCAAAGGAATTTAAAAAAAGAGGAGCAAATTCTAAAATAAAGGCTGCAGACTGTCTGCCTAATAAAAATCGCACCGGCAAAGGGCCCATATTGGCCGGGATCACAGCTTCCCGAGGTGCTAATTTATTCCGGCAGGCTGGGGGGAGCGGGGAGCATCACGTTGCCTGTGAGATGTGACGGCAGCGAGGTTTGCAGAATTCCTTTGTTGTGGGCAGAGAGGAGGGGACGCGGAGCCGGCCCCGCCGCCGGGCCCGCCGCAGCCCCGGGGCCGCCCCCGCAGCGCTTCCGGTCCCGACGGGGCCCCCGGAGGGAGGTGGGCGCTGGGGGGGTCGGGGGGGGCTCGGGGCTGGGCTGGGGGCGCAGGAGCGGCCCCGGGGGACAGCGGCGAGGGGGGACACGCTGGGGGGTGGCACCGCGATGTCGCCTGTGCGTTGGTGGCACCGCGGGCCGGAGCGACCCGCGGGGGTGTCAGAGCTCGGGGGGGCTGCGGCGGCCTCGGGGACAGCCGGTGGCACCGCCAGGGCTGGGGGTGCCCAGGGTGGGGACACCGATGTCCCGCTGCACGCGGGCTGCCCGGGCAGTGCCCCTCTGTGCTGCCAGCCCTGCCGCGTCCCCAGCGCTGTCCCCGGTGTCCCCTCAGCCCCGCGGGGTCCCGGACCCGCCCCGGGCTCGGGCAGGGGGAGCACAGGTGACCCCCGCGCTGACCGGGTGGTCCCGGCGGCCTGGGCGGAATTAAGCTCGGTTTCAGCTCAAGCTAATCACCAGCCCCGGCTTTGCATATTCATGAGCGGGATGAATTATTCATGAGGTGACAGCTAGTGACAGATGTGAAAATGTTCGCCCGGCTTTCGGGGGGATTTGGGGGGGCGTTTTGCACCGGCGTTATTTCGGATTTCTCTCGTCTGCCGTTGCCCCGGTTGGGCCGGGACACCGGGGGCACCGGGACGCGCTCCGTGTCCCTGCGGGGGCCTGGGGACGTCCCGGCGACACCGCCCTGGCTGCGGGCGCGGACCCCGCTGTGGAATCGGCCCGGCCGCCTCCGTCCCCTCCCCTCGGCAGCGCGGTGCCACCCCCGGCCCCGCGGTCACCACCGGGCACTGCCTGGGGACACCCGCATGGCTCAGCCCGCGCTGCGTGCCCCGGGAACCGCGGCTGGATCCTGCCTGGGGTCCGGGACCCGGCGTCCGCCCCGGGGCCACCGCAGGGCCGGGATGTGGCCGTGCCACCGCAGGGCCGGGATGTGGCGGTGCCACCGCAGGGATGTGGCGGTGACACCGCAGGGCCGGGATGTGGCCGTGCCACCGCAGGGATGTGTCTGTGCCACCGCAGGGATGTGGCCGTGCCACCTCAGGGATGTGGCGGTGCCACCGCGGGCTGCCCCAGTCCCTTGGGTGCCACCCCGTGGATTCGCGGACGGCGACGAGGGAACGATTCCGCCCCGGGGACGCTGCCCCGCTGTGGGGACCTTGCCCGGGGACACGGCGGGTGGTGGCGCTGACCCCGCGGGGCTGGCGCGTCCGTGTCCCTTGTCCTGACCCCGGAGGAAGGCTTTGCCGGCTCAGCGCCACGGGAACGCGTCCCCTGCGTGTGCCAAGGGCAGCGGGGACAGCCGGGCGTCCCCAGAGCAGCGGAGCCGCGTCCTGTCCCTGCGCGGGGGCGCTTTGGGGACAGCTGAGCTCTCCCAGGTGCTGCCGGCCCGGCCTCTCCCGCTGCTCCTGCAGCGGAAGCGAATCCTGCGGGAGCGCCGATGGCGCGGAGGGCGCGGCTCAGCCGTGTGACCCCAAAACCCAACCCCGAGCCCCAGCAGCGCCCACCGGGGGGGCTCAGGGACCCCCATCCATCCAGCCCGCCCCTCAAACCCGGGAAGAGGCTGGAAATCCAGAGAGCGACTTTTGTGTTGAACACCTGGAGCAATCCCGGCTGTTTGCTCAGCGAGGAGCCGGCTCTCGGGAAACGCTCCGAGGAGGATTTCTGCTCCCCGCACGATTTCTGCTCCCCGCAGGATCTCGCTGCGGGGCTGGCGGCCCTGAGCTGTCGCTGGATGCTCCTCCGGGTGCCCCGCGGGCAGGGAGGAGGAGGATGGAGAGGGGGAAGGCCGCAGGAAGGCGGCAGGGAGCGAGATCCCATCGCTGTTGTCCTCCCCGCATCTCCTCGCTTGCCTTTCGGTGGGAAAATCCCTCCGGGGGCTGCAGCGGGGACAAAAGATGGGTGGGAACCCCAAAAAAGTCTTTCACAAAGTGGGAAAGGCCAAGAGGGATGTGCGAAGCCTTGGGGTGCGTGTGAGCACAGCCCGGGCACCCTCGTCCCCTGCGCGGGGTGTCCTGGGTGTCCCCATGGCACTCCCGGTGTCCTGGGTGTCCTGGGTGTCCCCATGGCACACCCGGTGTCACTCGGTGTCCTGGGTGTCCCCATGGCACACCCGGTGTCCTGGGTGTCGCTGGGTGTCCCCATGGCACACCCGGTGTCGCGGGGTGTCCCCATGGCACACCCGGTGTCCCCGGCGGTGCCCGGACCGAGGTCCCGGCGCTGCTGCTTTGTCCTGGGAGAGCTCCTGGACACCCCGAAAGTCAAATCCAACATTTCACGGGAGGAGCCGGAGCCTCCCGAGCCCCGAAGTGCCAATAAATTTGTATTTTTTGCCAAGGAATTTATGTTTTCCTCCTGGAGCGGGAGAAACGGGCAGAGTTTGGCGCTGACCGGAGGAATTCCCTTCCCGGAGCGTCCCCGAGCGGGGCTGCAGGAGCCGCTGGCGGCGCCCCGGGGCTGCTTTGGGCTTTTCCAGCTCCTGGGAGGCTCCTCCGGGCACAGGCGGCTCCCGCTGCCCGTTCCGGAGCCCGCAGTGCCCCGGGTCACCTCCCCGTCCCCTCCCTTGGCTCTGGGGGCAGAAGGGGCTGCCGAGGCTCCTTTCTGCAGGAGAAATCCGATAGAACGCGGTTCTGCATCCCCTGAAAGGCCTTTGCCAGCGGGGAGCTCCTTTTTTCTCGCCATTTCTCTCTTTCTGTCTATTTTGGTCCCATGAAAGCACAGAAGGGACAGGGGGAGGATCGAGGGCTGGGAAACGGAGCATCGGGGGTGGGGGGTGAGGCACACTCGCTTTGGGGCTCCCGGTGCCCCCCAGATCCGCGCCTGGCACGGGGCAGGGGCGGGGGAAAGCGGCAGGAGCAGCGAGTGCCAGCCTGGAGCTGGGGTTGGGCTCGTGGTGGCACTTGGGGGTTGGTTTGGGGGTGCTGGGGGTGCCCCTGCTGCCTCTGCCCGGCCCGCTGGGCACCCCGAGGGTGGGTGATGGCTGTGGTGGGCACTGGTGATGGGCGCTGGTGATGGTGATGGGAGCTGGGTGATGGTGATGGGCACTGGAACATGGTCATGGTGGGCGCTGGGTGATGGTTTTGGTGGGCACTGGTGATGGTTTTGGTGGGCACTGAAATATGGCTGTGGTGGGCACTGGTTGATGCCTATGCCAGGTGATGGTGGTGGTGGGCACTGGGTGATGGTGGCAGGCCCTGGGTGATGCCCGTGCCAGCTTTTGGTTGTGGTGGCAGCCGGGTGATGGTGGCAGGCCCTGGATGATGGAGATGGTGATGGTCACTGGTAGATGGTAATGGACACTGGGTGATGGTGGTGGGCACTGGGTGATGATGCCAGGCCCTGGGTGATGCCCGTGCCAGCTTGTGGTTGTGGTGGCAGCCGGGTGATGGTGGCAGGTGCCAGCCAGGGTTGTGCCCACGCCAGCTGTGCCACCGCCCCGGCCTCCCGCTGGTCCCGGGTGCTTTGAGACCCTCCAGGGACGGAGCTCCCGGGGCTCTGTGCCCGGGGTGCCTCGGGGGTGCCACCACGTGTGGCACCGGGCACACGGAGGGACATCCCTGCCCATCCCGCGCCGCTGCCGGGGTGAAACGGGGGCTAACGGGGCTAACGGGGCCCATCCCGCCCCTGGGGCTTAATGGGGCCCATCCCGGTCCCGCCGCGGGCCCCGCGGGCACGGCCTGGCAGGACAAGGGTGGCACGGCCATGGCACGCCTGGCAGGTTCAGGACAGCACCGCCATGGCACACCTGGCAGGCCCAGGATGGCACAGCCATGGCACACCTGGCAGGTGCAGGGTGGCACGGCCATGGCACGCCTGGCAGGTCCGGGATGGCACGGCCATGGCAGCCTTGCAGCCCGCGCTGTCCCCGCAGGTCCAGGATGCTCCCTGTGATGGGCGATGCCGCCTGCTGGGTCCTGCTCGGGCTCTCCCTGCTCCCCATCGCCGTCCTGGGTGAGTGCTCGGGGCCGGGCCCGATGAGGAGCGGGGGGCGGTGAACGATGAACCCGGGGCCGCTCAGCGGTAAAGCCCGGGCAGGGCTCGGGATTAGGGCGGGAGGAGCCCCCGGGCGGCCGCGCCCCCTCCCTCCGCGCTGGGATCGCTGCGGGCGAGACTTAAACCCTTCAATCCCCTCCCGGGGCCCCGCTGAGCCCCCGGGACTGGCTCTGAGCCGAGTCCCCCCTGTCCCCGCGGCGGGGACACCGCAGCTCGGGGGCTTTGGGATGGGGGCTTTGGGATGGGGGCTTTGGGATCGGGGATTTGGGATCGGGGCTTTGGGATGGGGGCTTTGGGATCGGGGATTTGGGATCGGGGGGCTTTGGGATCGGGGCTTTGGGATCGGGGGCTTTGGGATCGGGGCTTTGGGATCGGGGCTTTGGGATCGGGGGGCTTTGGGATCGGGGGGCTTTGGGATCGGGGGCTTTGGGATCGGGGGGCTTTGGGATCGGGGCTTTGGGATCGGGGATTTGGGATCGGGGGGCTTTGGGATCGGGGGGCTTTGGGATCGGGGCTTTGGGATCGAGGCTTTGGGATCGGGGATTTGGGATCGGGGCTTTGGGATCGGGGGGCTTTGGGATCGGGGCTTTGGGATCGGGGCTTTGGGATCGCCCAGCCCGGAGCGCTCCCTGTGCCCCAATGAGCCGAGGGCTCTGAGGCCGGGGAGGGGGGAGGAAGGCTCGGGGGGGATTAGCGGCTGTCCCCGGCCCCCCGCTGGTCCCTGACCCCACTGGGGGGTCCACGGGACGCGGGGGATTTGCGGCGGCGGCGCTGGGAGGCGGCAGAGGCTGGGACGGGATTAGCGCGGGAGGAGGAGGAGGAGGAGGAGGAGGTCACGGTCCTGGCACGCTCTATCCCAGCCCGGGGGGGCTTTTCCGCCGGGCTCGGTGGCGTCCGTGGCGAGGGATCCCCCTGTGCTGGCAGGGCCGTGCGGTGTCCCCCGCTGGCCGAGCGGCACCCAGGGGCGCAGAGCAGCGCCCTGAGCCTGGGGACACCCGGGGGGCTGAGCGTGCACCCCCTCCGGGTCGGGGTTCAGCCCCAGAGGGGCCACGGCCGCGCTTTATCCCAACCCATCCTCCCGTTCCCGCCCCTCCTGGGGGGCTCGGGGGTGCCCGGAGCGCAGCCCCCGCGCCCGCCGTGCCCCCGAGCCCCGAGGCAGCCGAGCCGCTGTCCCCGCAGGCTCGCAGGACGAGGGGAAGGTGATCCACATCACCCGGGTGCAGCACCGCGCGGTGCGCGTGGGGCTGGGCGAGCCCGCCACCCTGCCCTGCCTCTTCCTGCTGCACCCCTCGGCCTCGCTGGGGCCCAACGAGCCCCCGGAGCCGCCGCGCGTCAAATGGAGCAAGGTGCGCTCGGCCGGCGGCCAGCGGGAGGACGCGCCCATCCTGGTGGCCAAGGAGAGCGCGGTGAAGGTGGTGCGGGCCTACGAGGGCCGCGCCTCGCTGCCCGGCTACGGCCGTGACCGCGCCAACGCCACGCTGCGGCTGCGGGCGGCCCGCGCCAGCGACACCGGGCTCTACCGCTGCGAGGTGGTGGCGGGCATCGACGACGAGCAGGACCTGCTGCCGCTGGAGGTGACGGGTGAGCCGGGCACGGCCGCGGCCGCACGGGGGGACACGGCCGGGGGGGCTCGGGGGCGGCGTGAAGCCCCTGGGGCTGAGGGAGGGGCGGTGGGTTGGGCACGCAGGGTGAGCTGGGCACCCCATGAGAGCTGGGCACCCCATGAGAGCTGGGCACCCCGGTTGTTCCCTGCACCCCATGAGAGCTGGGCACACCGGTTGTTCCCTGCACCCCATGAGAGCTGGGCACACCGGTTGTTCCCTGCACCCCATGAGAGCTGGGCACACCGGTTGTTCCCTGCACCCCACATGTACCCTCTGCCCCCCACGGCAGCTGTGCCCCCCGTGTACCCCCTACACCCCACAAGCCGTGTCCCAAGCGCCCCACGGCAGCTGGGTGCCCCGTGAGCCCAAAACCCCGTGCCAGCCCCACACAGACCCTGTGCCAGCCCCGCACAGACCCTGTGCCAGTCCCGCACCCAGTGCCAGCCCCGCATGGACCCTGTGCCAGCCCCACACGGACCCAGTGCCAGTCCTGCACCCAGTGCCAGCCCCGCATGGACCCTGTGCCAGCCCCACACGGACCCAGTGCCAGTCCTGCGCCCCACAGGAATTGCGGCACCGTGCGCCAGCTCTGCACCCCACGAGCCCTGTGGGCTCTCTGTGAGCTGTCTGGGGGCTAAATCCCGTGCCAGCCCGATATCCCGTGCCAACCCTGCACGCCGTGCCAGCCCTGGGCCCCACGGAGCCCGCAGGAGCCGCGTCCTGCTGCCCCATGTCCCCTCTCGCTGTCCCCAGGCGTTGTGTTCCACTACCGGCCCGCGGGCGAGCGCTACGCGCTGAGCTTCGCCGCCGCCCGCCGCGCCTGTCGCGACAACTCGGCCGTCATCGCCTCCCCGCAGCACCTGCAGGCCGCCTTCGAGGACGGCTACGACAACTGCGACGCGGGCTGGCTGAGCGACCAGAGCGTGCGGTGAGAGCGCGGGGCCGGCCACCCCCAAACCAGCCCCGGGAACCTCCGGGAACCGCCGGGAACCCCCGGGAACCGCCGGGAACCCCCAAACCACCCCCGGGAACGGCCGGGAACCCCCGGGAACCGCCGGGAACCGCCGGGAATCCCCGGGAACCCCCGGGAACCGCCGGGAACGGCCGGGAACCGCCGGGAATCCCCGGGAACCCCCGGGAAACCCCGGGAACCGCCGGGAACCCCCGGGAACCCCCGGGAACCGCCGGGAACCCCCGGGAACCCCCGGGAACCCCCGGGAACCGCCGGGAACCCCCGGGAACCCCCGGGAACCGCCGGGAACGGCCGGGAACCGCCGGGAACCGCCGGGAACCCCCGGGAACCGCCGGGAACCCTCGGGAACGGCCGGGAACCCCCAGGAACCCCCGGGAACGGCCGGGAACCGCCGGGAACCGCCGGGAACCGCCGGGAACCGCCGGGCCGCCCTCCCCGCGGAGCCCCGCGCCCAGCGTGCCCCTCCCGGCAGGTACCCCATCACCCTGTCCCGGCCCGGCTGCTACGGAGACCGCGAGAGCCTCCCCGGCGTGCGCAGCTACGGCCGCAGGGAGCCCGCCGAGCTCTACGACGTGTACTGCTACTCCCGGGAGCTGCGAGGCAAGGGCGGAGCGCCGGGACGGTGCCCGGGGGGGTCCCTGCGTGCCCGGGGGTCCCTGCGCGCCCGCGGCATGGCCAGGAGCTCGGCTGGGTGCCCAGGGGTGTCCCTGCTCTTTCCTGGCCATGGCGTGGCTGGCTGCCCACGTTGTCCCTCCGCGGTCACAGTGCGGCTGGCTGGGTGCCCACAATGTCCCTCTGTGTCCATGGCACGGCTGAGCGCCCAAGATGTCCCTCCACAGCCATGGCTGGGTGCCCAGGGGTGTCCTTCTGTGTCCATGGCACGGCTGGGTGCCCAAGATGTCCCTCCCTGGCCATGGTGTCCCCGCGATGTCCCTCCACGGCCACACCTCCGTGCATCCCTCTCCAGCGGGTCCGGGTGGGCGCCAGCGCTCCGTGCCACCCTCGGCACGGCCACCGAGCGCGGCCACAGCGCTCAGGCCACGAGGCCGTCCCGAAAGCGCCGCCCGGCCGGAGCCGTCCCTTGGTGTCGCCGCGTCCCCACGAGCCCCCTCTCCCGCAGGGACCGTGTTCTACGCCACGGCGCCGGGGCGCTTCACCTGGCAGGGCGCCCGCAGGCACTGCCGCAGCCGCGGGGCCTCTCTGGCCACCACGGGGCAGCTCTACCTGGCCTGGCGGCAGGGCCTGGACCAGTGCGACCCGGGCTGGCTGGCGGACGGCAGCGTGCGCTACCCCATCCGCCAGGCGCGCAGGAAGTGCGGGGGCGAGGCCCCGGGCGTGCGCACCCTCTACCAGTTCCCGAACCGCACCGGCTTCCCCCCCGCCGCCTCCAGATTCGACGCTTACTGCTACAGAGGTGAGGGGGACCCTGGAGCCGCCCCGGGCCCTCCCTCCCTCCCGCGGGGATCGGGGGGCGCGGCCGGGAAAATCGCTGCGGATGAATATTTAATCGGGAATTAATGAGATAAGTGCGGGGAGCGGCGCTGGGAGGGAGCTCAGCTCCGCCCGGCTGCGGGGAGGGGGTGCGGTGCTCGGTGCTGGCGCTCCAGGGCCGCTCCGGGACCCCCGGGTGCCCTCGGTGCCGCCGCTGACGCCCGTGGCGTCCCCACAGCCGCGGGGCACGGCGACGCGGAGCCGCCGGTGCTGCCGGTGCCGCCCACGCCCGACCCGCCGGGCAGCGACAACGCGCTGCTGGAGCGCGGCGAGGAGCCGGGCGCGTCGGGGGACACCCGCGACATCCCCCGCGACCGCTACGAGCTCCTGCCCGCGGCGCCGGGCGGCGATGAGGACGAGCAGCTGCGGGCGGGGAGCGCCAGCCCGGTGGCACCGCGCGGCGACCAACCGGGCACCGCCCAACCGGGCACCGCCCAACCGGGCACCGACCAACCGGGCACCGCCCAACCGGGCACCGCCCAACCGGGCACCGACCAACCGGGCACCGGCCAACCGGGCACCGCCCAACCGGGCACCGCCCTGCCACCGGCACCGGCGGCTCCGGGGCTGCCCGCGCTGGCGTGGCCCCGCGAGGAGGAGGCTCTGAACGCGGTGGATGCCGAGAGCTCCCCCCGGAGGGACCCTCCCAGCGCCAGCCCGGCCCAAGGAGACCCCGCGGGACCCCCGGCCCCGCTCCCGGCACATCCCCGGAGCCCAGCCCTGGAGCACGGCCCGTCCTTGTCACCGCCTGGGCTGGGGACGGGCCCCAGCGCGGCCCCGGAGCCCCCCAGAACACCCCCGAGCAGCTCCGGCGCCCCGAGGCGGAGCTACCCCGGCCTCAACGGGCGCTACTTCCAGCTCCAGCGGCACGGCCGGGACCCCGCAGTGACAGCGGGAATTGTCACCTCTGGAGAGCCCGCGGTGACAGCGGGGATTGTCACCTCTGGAGAGCCCGCGGTGACAGCGGGGATTGTCACCTCTGGAGAGCCCGCGGTGACAGCGGGGATCGTCACCCAGGCCCCCGTGCTGGCGCAGGAGGTGAGGGGAGCCGCAGCCAACGCCGTGGAGCTGTGGAGCGAGAGCCCCCGGCGGGAGGGTCCCCCCGCGTCCCCCGACGCGCTGGAGGCGGACACCAGCCCCGGTGAGTGGCCCCGGACGCGGCCCGGGCTCCCGGCGCCGTCGCCTCTCGGTGACACCGCGGCGGTGCCGTCTCTTGCAGCGCTCCTGGCCCCGGGCACCGCCCCGGTGGGTTCGGGGACCCCCGCGGGAGCCCCGCCCGCGCCGCCGCCGTCCCCCGCCGCTGCCCGCGACGCTCGGGGCCACCGCGACGCCGCCGGGGCCCGCGGGGACGCCCCGAGGCCGCCTGCGGACGGCGCCGAGGACTTCTCCGGGGACGCCCCGTCCGCGCCGCCGCTGCCCCCGCTGCCCCCGGCCCCGCTGGTGGCCGAGGGTCCCGAGGGGTCCCCGCAGCCCCGCGGGGACGGCGCCGACGGCAGCGGGGCCCCGGGGGACGGCGCGCTGGAGAGGCAGAGGAAGGCGGTGACGTTCCTGGAGCCAGAGGGTCCCTCCGAGGGACGCCCCGGCCGCACCGAGGGGGCTCCTCCGGGGCCCCGGGGCCGCTCCGGCCCCACGGCTCCCCCCGGGGCGGCCGAGCCCGGCCAGGAGCGGCCGGAGGAATCCGGGGATGTCGGGAATGGCGCTGCCGAGCCCAGCGGCGAAGCAGCCGCGTCCCCCCCGGCCTGGGATGTCCCCGCACCGTCCCCTTCCCCCGCGGGCACCGGGGCGCTGCTGTGGGCCGGCGCCGAGCGGCCGGAGGAGCCGGGGGCCGAGGAGGGCTCCGCAGGCTTCGCTCCCCCGGAGCCGCAGCCCACGCAGCGCCCCGAGCCGGGGGCAGCCGAGCAGCTCCTCGTGTCCCCCCCGGGCCCCCGGCGTTCCCCCGGCAGCCCCCCGGCTCCAGCAGCCCCCGGCGAGGAGGACGCCTCCGGGGAGGCCGGCAGGGAGGAGCCCCCCACGCCCCCCGGCGCGGCCGCCCGCGGGCCCTGGCCGTCCCCCGGAGCCCCCCAGCCCGGGGGCACCGAGCCCGCCGGGTCCCCGAGCGCGGGGCTGCTCCCGGAGCCCTCGGCGGAGCCGGAGCCGGGGGGCCCGGGGGGGTCCCCGCTGCTCGATACCGACAGCGGCAGCGGCGAGGAGCCGGCGCTGGACGAGCGGGAGCCGCTGGCCTGGGCGGGCACCGGCAACGCCAGCGGGCACGGTGAGCGGCGGGCACGGCGAGCCGGGTGAGCGGCGGGCGCCGGGGCTCATGGCGGGAGGTTTTGGGGCGGAGGTTTGGGCGGTGCCGCTCCTGGTACCCGAATTTCCTCGCCGGGAGCCGATGGGGCGGGAGCGGGGGCGGCACCGCGCCTCCCCAGCCTGGCTCAGGGCGCCGCGGCCGCCCCGCAGCGCCGCCGGACCCGTGCCAGAACAACCCGTGCCTGCACGGCGGGACGAGCCGCGCCAACGGCACCGTGTGCGGCTGCAGCTGCGCCCCGGGCTTCACCGGCGAGAACTGCGAGATCGGTGAGAGCCCGGGCACCGGGCGGGGGGGCCGCGGCTCCGGGCGCTGCGCGGGGCCCCCTCCTCGCTCGCCGGCGGTGTCGCCGCGCCCGCAGCTCCCGCTGTCCCCGCAGACATCGATGATTGCCTGTCCAGCCCGTGCCAGAACGGCGGCACCTGCATCGACGAGGTCAATGCCTTCGTGTGCCTCTGCCTGCCCAGCTACGGCGGCAGCCGCTGCGAGAAAGGTGGGCACGGCCCCGGTGTCCCCCGGCGTCCCCCGGTGTCCCCCGGTGTCCCCGGCCCGGCTGTGCCACCTGCAGGAGGGGACACAAGCCCTGTCCGTCCCTCGCTGTGCCGCCGCTGCACTGTGGCCGTGTCCCCGCAGACACCGAGGGCTGCGACCACAACTGGCACAAGTTCCAGGGCCACTGCTACCGCTACTTCGCCCGCCGGCGCTCCTGGGAGGACGCGGAGCGCGACTGCCGGCGCCGGGCCGGGCACCTGACCAGCATCCACTCGCGGGAGGAGCACGCCTTCATCAGCGGTGCGCCGGGGGTCCCCAGCGCCCCCTCCCTCCCTCCCCGGGCGCTGCTCCCCCTCCGTGCGAGCCGCGGGTGCCTCTCCCCGCAGGCTTCGGCCACGAGAACACCTGGATCGGCCTCAACGACCGCATCGTGGAGCAGGACTTCCAGTGGACCGACAACACCGCCTTGGTGAGGGCTCGGGGGGCTCGGGGGGCTCGGGGGGGCGGGCGCGGGGGGCGTCACCCTCTCCGGCGGCCCCGCAGCAATACGAGAACTGGCGGGAGAACCAACCCGACAACTTCTTCGCGGGCGGCGAGGACTGCGTGGTGCTCGTGTCCCACGAGATCGGCAAGTGGAACGACGTGCCCTGCAACTACAACCTGCCCTACATCTGCAAGAAGGGCACAGGTAGCGCCCGGCACGGCCTCGTCCCGCGGCCCCGGCGTCCCCGGCGCCGTCCCGCAGTCCCTGATGTCCCCATCCCGCAGGTCCCGGTGTCCCCGGTGTCCCCACCCCGCAGCCCCCTCCCCATCCCCGGCCAACCTTCCCCAGCCCCTCTCCCGGGCCAGCTCCCTCCGTTCTCCCCTAAATCTCCATTTTTCCTCCTTCCCCGCGATCAATCCTCCCCTCAGCGCTCGGGTTTGTTTAATTTGCTCCCATTAAACCCATTAAATTCCCATTCCTTACCTCGGGAAGTTCCATTAACCTCCAGCCGCTCCTCCCCTCCCCGCGCGCTAATGACGCCCCAATGAGGCCATTAATTAACCAATTAAACCCTGGGGACAGCTCGCTGCCGCCCTGACGGACGAGCCTGTCCCGAAGCCCCGGCGGTGTCCCCAGGGATGGGCGGGGGGGGCTCCCGCGTCCCCTCCCAGTAACTCCCAGTAACTCCCAGTAACTCCCAGTAACGGAGCTCTGTGCCCCCCGCCCCAGTGCTGTGCGGGCCCCCCCCGGAGGTGCCGAACGCTTTCCCGGTGGGGAAGAGGAAGGACAAGTACAACATCCACTCCAGCGTGCGCTACCAGTGCCGCGAGGGCTTCGCGCAGCGCCACGTGCCCACCGTCCGGTGCCACAGCAGCGGCAAGTGGGACCGGCCCAAAATCCTCTGCACAAAGCGTGAGTGGGGGCTCGGGGAGGGGCCGGGCCCGCGCGGGGGCTGTGCTGACCCCCCCCGCGGGCCCGCCTTGCCCCCGTTAGCCCGGCGGTCGCACCGAGCGCGGCGGCACCGGCGGCACCGGCACAGCCACCCGCACCACCAGCACCACCACCGCCAACCCCGCAAGGAGCGGCGGAAACACCGCCAGCGCCTCCGGCTGGACTGGATGCAGGAGGGCCACTACTTCTAGAGCCGGGCGAGCACAACGGGGTCCCCGGGGGATGTGGTGGCGCCCCCCGTCCCCGTCCCAGCCCCTCCCGCCCCCCTTTTTTAGCCCCCTTTTGGCTTTAGCTCCGTAGGATGCCCGGCCCCGTAGGGAATAGGATCCGGAGGGGGCGGCTGCGTGCGCGTCCCCAGCCCTCCCCGCATGTCCCGCTCAGCCCCCGGCCCGGGCTGGAGCCCCCAGCCCCGCACGGGGACCCCCCGAGCTGGGCTCTGTCCCCGTCCCCACACCGGGGGTGAATCAGGCAGCCCCCGAGCCCCCCGGGCTGGCTCTGGTTTTTTAGCAGCCCCGGCCCCGTTTCCCCGCCCCAGCTCCCGGGGCGCCCCCGCGGCCGGCGCGGCTGGGGCGGGGGGGACACGGCGGGGTCTCTGTCCCGCTCCGCGCCCGCTCTGGGGGTGCTCGGTTCGGTTCCGTCCCCTCTCCCCTCGTCTCGGGTCCCCGTTGGAGTTGGCGTGTGTGTGTGTGTACGGCGCTTTCCGATCTCTGCTGTTTGCGACGTGACTGCCGTGTCCCCGGCCCCTGCCCGACCCCCTCCTGGCGCCCCCTCCCCGTTTCTGACTCTGCCTTTCTGTACTGCTGGACATTTTAATAAAGTTTTTTAACAGTTGAGCGACCCCCGCCCTTTCCTGGGCACCCTGGGCCGTGTCCCCCGCCCGGCGCCGCTCCCCGGCTGCCTCCCCCCAGCGCCCCCCTCAATTCCGAGCAGCCCCGGTCTGTCCCCCCGGGCTCCCCTCAATTCCGAGCAGCCCCAGACTCTCCCCCCAGCGCCTCCCCCTCAATTCCGAGCAGCCCCGGTCTGTCCCCCCGGGCTCCCCTCAATTCCGAGCAGCCCCGGTCTGTCCCCCCGGGCTCCCCTCAATTCCGAGCAGCCCCGGACTGTCCCCCCGGGCTCCCCTCAATTCCGAGCAGCAGTCTGTCCCCGGCCTCCCCACGCCGTCCCCTGTGTCCCTGTCCCCCGCCGGCGCGGCCGCGGCGCCCCGCTCGAGATGGGGAGACGCCATTGGATTTTTTTGGGGCGATTCCTGCCTAAAACACCCTCCGCCACCCGCCCCTGAGGTTCCCCCGGCCCCGCTGTCCCCTCCCAGGGCTGGGACGGACATTTATTTCAGCCATTCAAGGTGATTTAGGGGCTGTGCTCAGCTGGAGCACGTCCCGACCCCTCCGAATCGGGGCTCCCCGTGCGTGTCAGCCCCGCGGGGACCCCCGGCCAGCTCCGTGACCCCGCGGGGCGGCTCCGCTGCCGCTGCCGCTCCTTGGATCCGCCCCGATCGATCCAAGGATGCCCCGGGCGAGCGGGAGCGGGCCCCGAGCCCCCCGCGCTGCCCCAAGGACACGGCGGAGCCGCGCTCAGCTCTCCGAAGCGGCCGAAGCTTTTATTTCATCTGCGTCCAGGGCTGCCAAAGCCTGCGGCGGGGCCCGGCCGGGTGGGCACAGCGGCCGCCGCCCCCGATCCCCGCTCCGGGCCCGGCCGAGCCCAGCGGGAGCTGCCCCGGGGCTGCCGGGGCGCGGATCCCCGATCCCCGATCCCCGATCCCCGATCCCCGATCCCCGATCCCCGCCCAGCGCCACGGGCGGATCCGGGGGCTGCGGCCCTCCCCGGGGCCGGGCTGAGGATGAGGATGAGGATGAGGATGAGGATGAGGATGAGGATGAGGATGAGGATGAGGATGAGGATGAGGATGAGGATGAGGATGAGGAGGGCGGGGGCTCTGCGGCGCTTTAGCGCATGCAACAGGCGCGGGGAGAAGCGAGAGCTGCGGGGAGCGGGGCGCGGGCTCCCGGCCGGGCTCACCGGACCCGGCCCCTCCCGCCGCCCCGGGGTCCCCGAGCGCCCCCGGGGCCGCCGCCGCCGCCGCCTCTCGGTCCCCGGCCGGGGGCTGCCCGCAGCTCCCCGCACCGCGCGGGGCCCGGCGGGGGCGGGACGCCCCGAACCCCAAAAAAAACCCCCAAAAACCCCAAACCCGGGGCTTTTTTCCTCACACGCGCTTGGGGAACCCCGCGGCCACCACGGGCGGCGCGTCGCCGGCCTTCTTGAAGCAGTAGACGCCGAAGAGCTTGTACTTCTTGTCGGGGAAGCCGAGGTTGCGCACGCCGGGCTCGCGGCCGCCGCAGCGGGCGCGGGGGTTGACGATGGGGTAGCGGATGCTGCCGTCCTCCAGCCAGCCCGCCTCGCAGCGGTCCAGCAGCTGCAGCTTCCAGGCCGCGTACAGCTGCCCCACCTTGGCCACGGCCGCGCCGTTGTTCTTGCACGCCTGCACGGCCTCGGGGTAGCTCAGCTTGCGGAAGGTCTTGAGGAAATAAACTTTGCCTGGAAACGGGGGATAAAGGGGACGCCGCGTCCGGGATCCCGCGGGGTGGAGCGCCCCGCTCTGGAGCCCCCCTCCCGAGGCGTTTTTGGGGATGGAGGTGATGGATGGAAGCCCGAAAAGGTTTTGGGGAGGTTGGTGAGGGGTACAAGCGCTGTGGAGCCTCCAACATGATTTTGGGGGCTGGAGGTGATGGAAGCTCTGTGGAGCATCCAAAACATTCCTTAAACAAAAGAGGTTTCAGTTAAAAAAAAAATAAAGAAAATATTTTTTGCGAAAAAAAAAGTACGGAAAAGAAGACATTATGGCTTCTTTTTCTTTAGGATGAAAAAGAAGAGATTATGGCAAAAACCAAAAGAGGTCTTGGGTTAAAAAAAAAAAAAAAAAAGAGGGTTTGGCTGAGAAAGATTTTGCATTAAAAAGAAGAGGCTTTGGATTAAAAAGAAATAGGTTTTGGCTAAAAATAAGAGGCTTTGGGTTTAAAAAAGAAAGTTTGGATTTCAAAGAAAAAGCGGTTTTGGACCGAAGAAAGAGGAGATTTGGGCTTTAAAAATATTTTGGCTTAAAATATATCAATATATATATAATTTTTGTTGCTTAAACTCAGTGTTCCAAGCCCAGCACTCCGTCCTCCCCCTCCCACCCCGGGCACCCCCCGTGCCTCAGTTTCCCCTCACCGTTGAGGTTGGAGGTGAAGCAGAAGGCGTCGTAGTGCTCGCTCTCCTTGTGCCGGTAGCCGTAGTTGCGGACGCCCACGGGCGTGTCCTTGCGGCCGCACTGCTCGCGGGGCCGCGAGATCGGGTACTGCACGGAGCCGTCCTGCAGCCAGCCCGCGTTGCACCAGTCCATGCCCTCCAGCCAGGCCTGGTGCAGCTGGTCGTGCGAGGCCAGGATCCCGTCCTGCTCCAGGCACGCCTGCTGCGCCTCGTGGAAGTTCAGCGTGTAGCGCCCCAGGCGAGGGTGGTACGGGAAAATCACCCCTGCGAACCGGGGGTTGCGTTTGGGGTGGGTTTTGTCGGGGTGAGGTTTTGGAGAGGGGGAGAACGGCCTGGGAAATCCCGCTCATCGTCCCTGTGCAAGGAGTTTTGGGAGTTCCGGGAACTCCAGACTCCAGGAGGTTCTGCTCTGGGGTTTGGGAAAAGGTGGGAGAATAGCCTGGAAAATTCCACCCATTGTCCTTCTGCAAGAGGTTTTGGGAGTTCTGGGTTTTTGGACGGCAGGGAGCCCCGAACTCCAAGCGATTCTGCTCTGAGGTTTGGGGAAATGGGAATTCTGGTTGGGAGAATGGCCTGGAAAATCTCTCTCCTTGTCCCCTGCAAGGAGTTCGGGGAGTTCTGGGAACCCCGGGCTGCAGGAGATTCTGCTCTGGCGTTTGGAAGCGTCGGCGGTGCCTGCGCGGGGTCCAGCCGAGCCCTGGCACCCCCAAACTGCGCCCTCTGAACCCCTAAAGAAGCGTTTGCCCCCTCCGCCATCCCGAACCCCTCAAGCAGCATTTCCCCCGTCACCCCCGTCCCGCTGCTTTCCGAGCCCTCGCCCCGTCACCTCTTCCAGTCACCGCCACCCCAAACCCTCCCCACCGGCAGAACCCCAAAACAACCCCACAACAACCCAACAACAACCCCACAACAATCCCACAACAACCCCACAACAACCCCTGAAAACCCCGGCAATGCCGCTCCGGAGCGCCCCGAGCCACCTTCCAGGTCCAGTTTGACCACGCCGGTGTCGTCCTCGAGCTCGTTGGTGACCTCGCACTCGTAGCGCCCGTAGTCCTGCAGGGTCACGTTGCGGATGATGAGGGACGCGTCGCCCACGCCGTCCTCCTGCAGGGCCGTGCGGCCGCGGTAGGGCCCGAAGGCGCGGCGGGCCTTGCCCAGCGCCACGAACACGTCCACGAACGCCATGGGCTCCGTCACTTTGGTCCACTTGAGGCGGATCTCGGCCGGGTCGTGCGCGGACACGTCGTAGTGGTAGCGGCAGGGCAGGATGATGGTGCCGCCGCGGTGCGTCACCACCTTGCCCGGGGCTGTCTGCACCACCACGGCGCCGCTGTCACCCTCTGCGGACGGACACGGCTCAGGGGGCGCCGCCACCGCCCCAGGGCCGCCAACAGGGACGGGGGCGTCTCTCGGGTGAGTTCCCCTCTTGGAGGGGCAGGAAAGGATGGGGATGTGGGGACGAACTCTGAGGGAAATTCCCCTCTTTTGGGGGCAAAGTAGGATGGAGACGTGTGAGCATCTTTTGGGTTGAGTTCCTCTTTGTATGGGGTAAAGGAAGATGGGGATGTGGCGATGAACTCTGGGGGAAATTCCCCGCTTTTAGGGGCAAGGAAGGATGGGGATAGGGGGACGCCCTTTGCAGGGAACTCCCCAGTTCTCGGGGCAAAGCAGGATGGAGATGCGGGAGCATCTTTTGGGTTGAGTTCCTCTTTCTATGGGGCAAAGCGGGTGGGGCTCTGGGGTCACACTTTGGGAGAAATTCCTCTTTTTTGCCAGCCCCAAGGAGAGCTCGAGATAAGCCCAGGACGGCCCCACAGGACTGAGGGGACGCAGCAGAGCCCTGGCGCTGCTTTGATGGCGTCGAACCCAGCGCCCCGAGGGCTGCGGGCGCTTCCCCGATCCCAACCCCACTCACCCATCACATGAACCACCTTCTTCCTGCCGCGGGCGTTGGGCAGCGCCTCGGAGGCGGCCAGGGCGGCGAGGAGCAGCAGCGCTGCGGGCCCGGCGGCCCAGGGGCTTTTGGGACGCATCTGGGGGGGACAGCAGCGCCCTGAGCCCCCCGAATCCCCCGCGGCCGAGGGGAGCCCCCGCTCTGCGCCCCGGAATGCCCGGCCCGAGGGGCGCCCGCGCCCAAGCGGGGGTCGCCGCCCCCCCCGGAGCCCCCCCGGCCCCGCAGGGACCCCCGGTCCCGGTTCCGAGCTCGGCGCGCCCCGGGCGGGGTGAGAACCGCGCGGCAGCCGCAGCGGGCCGGACCCCCCGAGTTATTTACGGCACCTCGGGCACGGAGCGGGCGGCGGCGCCCCCCGAGACCCCCCGGCAGCGCCCCCTCCCCAAGGCCAGCGCGGAGGGGGCGCGGGGGGAGCCTCCCCCTCCTCGGGGGGCTGCGATGCTCTGGGGCGCCCCAAATGCCGGCCGGGCTCTGGGGCGGCCCCCGGGGGTCCCGGTGCCCGGTGCGGGCGGGGGGAGGCGGGCAGCCCCCGGCGGTGCTGCCGGTGCCCGGTGCGGGCAGATGGAGCGGGGCAGCCCCGGTGCCGCTCCGCGGGCCGATGGAGCGGGGCAGCCCCGGGGGTCCCGGTGCCCGGCGGGGCGGGGGCGGTGGGAGCCCCCCGGGCGTTCCGGCGGCCGCTGCGGGGCGGGAGGAGCGGGGCGGCCCCGCGGGGTCCCGGCGGCGCTCGGGGCAGCGGCTGCGGCGGTGGCGGCGCTCGGGGCCCGCGCGGTGTTGCAGTGCGGGACACTGCGGCGGCGGCCCCGGGGCTGCGGGACTCCGGCGCCCGGGCGGGGACAGCGCAGCGCGGGGAGCGCCGCTCCCGCCGCCGCCGCCCCGCAGCGAGCGACCCCCGCCCGCCGCGTCCCTCCCGGTGCCGGGGGTCCCGTCCCGCTGCCCCGCGCCCGCCCCGCAGCGAGGGAGCGGCGGCCGCAGCCCCGCACTCACCGTGTGCCCGGTGCCGGCCCGCGGGAGGGGCCCGCCGGTGCTGCCGGTGCTGCCGGTGCCGCCTCCGGTGCCGCCTCCGGTGCCTCCGCTGCGGCTCCGCGCAGGGGGCGACACCGGGAGCTCGGCCCGGCCCTGCCCCGGTGCCGGCGCTGCGCAGGACCGGCCGCTCGCCAAGGTCACCGGCCCGCCCGGTGCGCCCCGGAGCCCCCGGAGCTGCCGGCACCGCCGGGACCCCGGGCCGGGCTGCGGGCGGGGAGCGCGCGGGGCACGAGGAACCGGAGCCGGTAAATCCCCGCTGCGGGCGCCGCAAGGGCGGCTGCGCCCACCCAGCCCCAGCCCGGGCACCCGCCCGGCGGTGCCACCCCAAAATCCCCGGTACCACCCCCCAAAGTCCCGGTACCACCCCCCAAAATCGCGGTACCACCCCCCAAAGTCCCGGTACCACCCCCCAGAATCCCGGTACCACCCCCCAAAGTCCCGGTACCACCCCCCAAAGTCCCGGTACCACCCCCCAGAATCCCGGTACCACCCCCCAAAGTCCCGGTACCACCCCCCAAAGTCCCGGTACCACCCCCCAAAGTCCCGGTACCACCCCCGCCGTGTGCCCACCCCCCAGAATCCCACCCTGAGCCCACCCCCTGGGCACGGCGGGCACGCGGGCTCGGAGCGAACCTCGGCTCCTTTATTTTGTCACCAACGTCCCCCCGGCGCTGTCACCGGCCCGAACCCTCCGGGGCAGCGGGACGGGACCGGGAGCCCCGCACGGGCGGGGCTGTGACCGCAGCGATGTCCCCGCCGAGCGCGCCGGGGTCCGCACGGCTTCTGGGGGACCGGAGCATCCCTGGGGACACCCCTGGGGACACCCCTGGGGACACCCCTGGGGACATCTGTGGGGACATCTGTGGGGACACTCCTGGGGACAGCCCTGGGAACACCCCCGGGGACACATTTGGGGACATCTGTGGGGACATCTGTGGGGACACCTTTGGGGACATCTGTGGGGACATCTGTGGGGACATCTGTGGGGACACTCCTGGGGACACTTTTGGGGACGTCTCTGGGGACACTCCTGGGGACACCTTTGGGGACATCTGTGGGGACATCTCTGGGGACATCTCCACTCCCAGCGCTCGGAGCGGGGCGAGGGGCACCGGGCGGGGTCCCCTGGGTGGGGACAGCAGGACCCGGGGTGGGGACATCAGCCCCAGGGTGTGCCAGCAGTCCCAGGACGGTGCCAGCAGCCCCAGGGCGGTGCCCGCAGCCCCGGGGCACCGGCCGGGCCCGTCACTGGTACTTTTTGGCGCGGGCCAGGCCCGGGCCGGCCGCGGGCTCGAAGAAGGCCGGGGAGCGCAGGCAGCGCAGCGCCAGCAGCTGCGGGCCCAGCGCGTACAGGACGTTGGAGAGCAGAAAGCTCCAGAGCACCTCCTCGGGGGTCTGGTACGGGAAGGGCGTGCGGGAGTGCAGCGAGGAGCCCAGGTGGGCGAACTGAGCCTGCGGACAGCGGGGACGGGCTCGGCAGGGACGGGGGAGCGGCCCCGGACGGTGCGGACCCCCCGCCCCAAAGGGGGCAAAGCCCCGGCCCTAAAAGGTGCAGCCCCCCGGCCCCAAGAGTGCAACCCTGTCCCCAAAAGGTGCAGAATCCCGGCCCCAAGAGTGCAACCCTGTCCCCAAAAGGTGCAGAATCCCGGCCCTAAAAGGTGCAGAAATCCCGGCCCCAAAGGGCGCAGACCCCTGGATCTAAAAGGCGCAAATCCCTGGTCACAAAGTGCGCAAAGTTCCGGCCCTAAAAGGTGCAAAGCCCCAACCTCAGAGGGGTTTTCGGCTCCAGCCCGTCCTATCTATAGCCCTGCGTCTCTCTCCATCCTATTTCTGTCCCACTAATCCCGGGTTCTGTCCAAATCCACCGAGGCCGAGGCAATTATCAGCCAGCCAAGCTGCTCCACTTGCAGCTGCGGCTGTGGCTCTGCCCCCCAAACCCGGGATCTGCGCCCCAAACCCGGGATCTGCACCCCAAACCCGGGATCTGCGCCCCAAAACCGGGATCTGCACCCAAATACCAGGATCTGCCCCCCAAAACCGGGATCTGCCCCCCAAACCCGGGATCTGCACCCCAAACCCGGGATCTGCCCCCCAAACCCGGGATCTGCACCCCAAAACCAGGATCTGCACCCCAAACCCGGGATCTGCCCCCCAAAACCCGGGATCTGCCCCCCAAACCCGGGATCTGCCCCCCAAACCCGGGATCTGTCCCCCAGAACTGGGATTTACCACCCCAAAAAACTGAGCTCCAACCCTTTACCGATTCCCAGTTGGGATTTCTCCCCAAATCCCAGAACTTTGGGGCCGCCCTTTTGGGGATTTTCCCCCCCGATCCCCGGATTTCAGGACCACCCTTTTTGGGATTTCCCCCCCGATCCCGGGATTTCAGGACCACCCTTTTTGGGGATTTCCCCCCCGATCCCGGGATTTCAGGGCCACCCTTTTGGGGATTTTCCCCCCAATCCCGGGATTTCAGGACCACCCTTTTGGGGATTTCCCCCCAATCCCGGGATTTCAGGACCACCCTGTTTGGGATTTCCCCCCCGATCCCGGGATTTCAGGACCACCCTGTTTGGGATTTTTTGGGGGTCCCGGGGCCCCGCACCTGCGCCACGGCGCCGGCGAACAGCAGGCTCCAGTCGGGCAGCCAGGCGCAGCCGGGCCGGGCCAGGCCGTGGATGGCGAGCAGCAGGAAGGGCAGCAGGTAGAACAGGTGCAGCAGCATCTGGGGACAGCCGCCCGTCACCGCCGCCGGTGGCGCCCCCAGGGGGCTCCGGCCCCCCCGCGCCCCCCACCCCTCACCTGCACCTTGGGGTAGCCCACGGGGTCGCGCAGGTAGGGCTCGTGCAGGTAGGTGTAGTCAAAGCAGGAATCGGCCGGGCAGTCCAGCACCACCTGGGGGCACAGGGGGCGAGGGCAGGGGAGCCTCCCCGGGACCCCCAAACCCTCCCCGGGACCCCCAAACCCTCCCCGGGACCCCCGAGATCCTCCAGGACCCCCAAACCCTCCCCGGGACCCCCAAACCCTCCCTGGGACCCTCAAACCCTCCCCGGGACCCCAAACCCTCCCCGGGACCCCCAAAACCCTCCCCGGGACCCTCGAGATCCTCCCCGGGACCCCCGAGATCCTCCAGGACCCCCCAAACCCTCCCCGGGACCCCAAAACCCTCCCTGGGACCCCAAAACCCTCCCCGGGACCCTCGAGATCCTCCAGGTCACCCAAAACCGTCCCCGGGACCCTCGAGATCCGCCCCGGGACCCCCAAAACCCTTCCCGAGACCCCCAAAACCTCCCCGGGACCCCCAAAACCCTCCCCGAGACCCCCAAAACCCTCCCCGGGACCCCCGAAATGCTCCCCGGGACCCTCGAGATCCTCCAGGACCCCCAAAACCCTCCCCGGGACCCCCGAGATCCTCCCCGGGACCCCCGAGATCCTCCAGGTCACCCAAACCCACCCCGAGGACACCTGAGACCTTCCAGGAGCACTCCAAGCCCCTCCAGGACTCCCCAAGACCCCTCAGGACCCCCAAAATCCCCGCCAAGAGCCCCCCGAGCCCCTCCAGGACCCCCCGAGCCCCCCCAGCGCTCACCATCCCCCTGAAGAAGGTGAAGGCTGCGGTGAGGATGAGGATGAGGACGAGGAGCAGGTCCTGGGGCCGGCGGTGGAGGGGTTTGCTCTGCTCCTCCGCGATCTGCGAGGGCAATTTCGGGGTTTGGGGGCTCCTGACGCTCCGCTCCGGCCCGGGGGGCTCCGCAGCCGCCCCCAAACCCCCCGGCCCGGCCGCACCTGCTCGGGGCCGAGGCCCGGCGGCGCCCGGGGCTGCTGCAAGAGGCGGCGGCCGGCCCAGGCGAGGAGGAGGAGGTAGGGCAGGTTGAGGAGGAAGGCCGGGCTCAGCTCGGGGCTGTATTTCCCTGCGGGAGAGAGCGCGGGTGGGCGCGGAGCCTTCCTCCCCTCCTCCTCCTCCTCCTCCTCCTCCTCCTCCTCCCGGCCGTACCGATCAGGTTGCCCAGCAGGAAAACCACGGCGCTCATCAGCAGCGAGCCCAGCCAGAAGAGACCCAGCCCCCGGTAGCTCTTCCTGCGGGGACAGCGGCAGCCCCCTCCTCAAAATTCGGCATTTTCCACCCCCCACCCTTCCCCCGGGATCACCCCCGAGCCCCCTCCTCAAAATTCGGCATTTTCCACCCACCCTTCCCTGGGATCACCCCCGAGCCCCCTCCTCAAAATTCGGCATTTTCCACCCCCCTTCCCCTGGGATCACCCCCGAGCCCCCTCCTCAAAATTCGGCATTTTCCACCCCGGGATCATCCCCGAGCCCCCTCCTCAAAATTCGGCATTTTCCACCCCCCTTCCCCTGGGATCACCCCCGAGCCCCCTCCTCAAAATTCGGCATTTCCCGCCCCCCACCCTTCCCCTGGGATCACCCCCGAGCCCCCTCCTCAAAATTCGGCATTTTCCCGCCCCCCTGAGCCCCCTCCCCAGGAAATTCGGGATTTTCCAGCTCCCCGAGCCCCCCGGGATCAGCCAGTCCTCTCCTCAGGAAACTCGGGAATTCTCCCCGCCCTGTCCCCCCGCGCCCCCTCCCCAGGAAATTCGGGATTTCCCCGCCCCCCCGCGCCCCCTCCCCAGGAATTTCGGGGTTCTCCCGCCCCCTCCCCAGGAGTTTCGGGGCTCCCGCCCACCTGCGCCCCGCGGCCGCGGCCATGGCCAGGCACAGCCCGTAGTGCACGGTGCCGTCCCAGTAGCAGGTGAGGAGCCCGTGAGCCGTGCGCAGGTGGGGATCGCCCTGCGGGGACACCGGGAGGGGACGCGGTCGCACCGGGGGTGGCGACACCGGGAGGGGACACCGGGGGTGCGCGGGGAGCGCGGGGCAGGGCCGGCACCTCCCGCACGTAGAGCTCCGCGAAGCCCGAGATGATCCCGTCCTCCTCCAGCGCGATCAGCAGATCCACGGCCGACACGAAGGAGAAGACCACGAGCACTGCGGGGAGCGGGGGGCTCCGTGCGGGGTCCCCAAAACCCCGAATCCCGCGTTCCTGATCCCCGCGGGGTCCCCCAAACCCCAAATCCCGCATTCCTCATCCCCGCGGGGTCCCCCAAAACCCCGAATCCCGCATTCCTCATCCCCGCGGGGTCCCCCAAAACCCCGAATCCCGCATTCCTCATCCCCGCGGGGTCCCCAAAACCCCGAATCCCGCATTCCTGATCCCCGCGGGGTCCCCCAAAATCCCGAATCCCGCATTCCTGATCCCCGCGGGGTCCCCCAAAACCCCAAATCCCACATTCATGCTCTGAGCAGGTCCTGCAGCTCCCCCCTGATCCCAAATCCCTGCTCTGTGTGAGTCCCACCGATGCCCCTGAGATCCCAAATCCCTGCTCCATGTGGGTCCCACGGCTCCCCCCAAAATCCCAAATCCCTGCTCTGTGTGAGTCCCACCGATGCCCCTCAGATCCCAAATCCCTGCTCCACGTGGGTCCCACAGCCCCAGATCTCCCCAGACCCCAAATCCCAGCCCCAGTCCCAGCCCGGGGTCTCACCGCAGAACAGGGGGTCGTGGACGAGGCCGACGCCGCCGGTGAGGATGAGGAGGGAGACGAGGCCGAGGAGCAGCAGGGCCGCGGCCAGGGCCAGCGCCGGGGGGCTGCTGTGGGATCGGGGCAGCTGCAGCTCCGGCACGGCCCCGAAGCCCCATCCCCATCAAACAGCCCCGATCCCCATCAGACACCCCCGATCCCCATCAAACAGCCCCGATCCCCCCTCCCCATCAAACAGCCCCGATCCCCCATCCCCATCAAACAGCCCCGATCCCCATCAAACAGCCCCGATCCCCATCAGACACCCCCGATCCCCATCAAACAGCCCCGATCCCCATCAAACAGCCCCGATCCCTCCTCCCCATCAAACAGGGGTGAATCCCAAAAGGAGGATGCGATCCCAGCAGGGGCTGGGAATGGATAAAATCCCAAAGGAAGGGTGGGTGTGATCCCAGCAGGGATTGGGAATGGATAAAATCCCAAAGGAAGGGTGGGTGTGATCCCAGCAGGGATTGGGAATGGATAAAATCCCAAAGGAAGGGTGGGTGTGATCCCAGCAGGGATTGGGAATGGATAAAATCCCGAAGGAAGGGTGGGTGTGATCCCAGCAGGGATTAGGAATGGATAAAATCCCAAAGGAAGGGTGGGTGCGATCCCAGCAGGGATTGGGATGGGAATGGGGCCGGAGCAGCCCCAGTGGGTCCCCCTGTCCCTCTCCAGGCTGTGCGTTTGGAAAAGCCCCAAACGAGACCCAAATTTCCCGCTCTGTGAACCCGGAGCGAGGGGAGCGGGAGGCGCTGGGATCGCCGGGAGCCGCTCCCGCCCCGGACCGGGAACTGCGGGCGGGAAAAGCGAAAGCGGCGCCCGGGGGCAGCGGCGACAGCGGCGGAGACACGTCAGCGACAGCGGGGACAGCGGGGACACTCCGGGAGGGGCAGGGAGGGGGCTCCAGGCCGGGATCACCCGAATTCCCGGGATTTGGCTCCGGGAGAGGCTCTGGGGGCCTGAACTTCCCGAGGGGATTGAAAATCCCACCCGCAGCCGCCTTCCCATGGACACCTGGACCGAGGTGCCTGTCCCGGGCTGGATCCTCTGATCCGGGAACGACCCAGGCCCTGTCCCGGGCCGGATTCCCAGATCCAGGAGAGACCCAGGCCCTGTCCCGGACCGGATTCCCAGATCCAGGAGAGACCAAACCCCCCTCCCCCGGGCAGGACCCCATTTCCCGTTTCCCTTTTCCATTCCCCGTTCCCCCTTTCCATTTCCCCTTCCCCGTTCCCTACTCCTCATTCTCCATTCCGTTCCCCGTTCTCCACTCCCCATTCCCGGGGGTCTCTCCCCGTTCCCCACTCCCGTTCCCCGTTCCCGGACTCTCCCCCGGTCCCGGGGGTCCCTCCCGGTCCGCACTCCCGTTCCCCATTCCCGGGGGTCTCTCCCCGTTCCCCACTCCCGTTCCCCATTCCCGGACTCTCCCCCGGTCCCGGGGGTCTCTCCCGTTCCCCATCCCCGGACTCTCCCCCGTTCCCGGGGGTCTCTCCCGTTCCCCACTCCCGTTCCCCGTTCCCAGGGATCTCTCCCGTTCCCCATTCCCGGGGGTCCCTCCCGTTCCCCACTCCCGTTCCCCATCCCCGGACTCTCCCCCGGTCCCGGGGGTCCCTCCCGGTCCGCACTCACTCCAGGGCGGCGGCGGCGCTGACCCCGAGCGCCAGCGGGAGCGCGGCCAGGGGGGCGGCCAGGGCGGCCGGGCCCGCCGGGAGCTGCATCCCGGCCCCGCCGCAGCACCGGCAGCACCGGGCCCGCGGACTTCGGCCCCGGGACCGGCCCGGGCAGCGCCCTTAAAGCCACAGAGCCGCGCGCGGAGCACCGGGACACGGCGGGGACAGACAGACAGACGGACAGGGGAGGGACGGGGGGACACGGAGGGACAGGGGAGGGAGGAAAGGAGTCCTGGGAACAAGGAAGGAATGGGATCCGGGACTGGGACTGGGATCCAGGGAAGGACTGGGAATGGGATTGGGATCCGGGACTGGGAATGGGATCCAGGGACTGTGATCTGGGAATGGGATCGGGAATGGGATCCGGGACTGGGAATGGGATCCAGGGACTGTGATCTGGGAATCGGATCAGGAATGGGATCCGGGACTGGGATCCAGGGAAGGATTGGGAATGGGAATGGGTTCCAGGAAAAGGACTGGGAACGGGAATGGGATCAGGAATGGGATCCAGGCAGGGACTGGGATCTGGGAATGGGATCCGGGACTGGGATCCAGGGAAGGACAGAGGTCCTGGGAGGAAGGACACAGGGTCACGGAGGGACAGACTGGGATCCTGGGGCTCCAGGCTCCCAGATTTTGGGTTTTCCCTGGATAACCCCCCCCGTCCCCCCTTGCCCTGAAATGGTTTTAATTAAAAGCCAAGCCCTCGACTCCATAATTAACAAAATTAGCAAAGAATCACATCAAGTATCCCAAAAAAAGAACCAAATCCAGCTTTTTTCTCTGAAAATCCTTGGAAAACCCAGCTCCAGGGCAGCCTCCCAGCCTCCCAAAAATCCCTCTTCCCAAAAAAATCCAAGGATTAAACCGAAGGAACAAACAAGTTTGATTTTATTTACAGACTCCATGAAGAAATTTTGTATTTCCAGAGTTTTTTTTTTTCCATTTTTAGGACAACAAAATCCAACTGTATTTTTCCAAAGTGTGGTGCTGGAATTTTGTTGGATTTTTCCAAAGTGTGGCTTTGGAATTTTGGGTCTTCGTCATCCCAAAGCACAGGAGGTGTTGGCAAAATCCCTGGGAAGGGAATAAATCCCCCCCTGGATCCATCAAATCCTGGAATTCCCAACGGATCCAGGCCAGATCCGCCCATCCAGAGGCAAAACTGGAGGCACTGGTTCCCCAAATTCCCCAAAATCTCTTGAATTTGGGATTCCAAGATAAAATCAAGGAATGAAATCCCCCCCCCCCCCCCTCCTGGAGCAGCACAAGATCTGCCATTCCCAAAAATCCCAAACTCCTTGGAATTGGAGTCCCCTGGGGGATTTTTGGGGCTGCTCCAAACCCTCCCCGCGTCCCCAAAAAAAGCTGGGAAAGCTTTTCCATGGGGGAAGGAGGAGCTGTGATTCCAAGAAAAGCCGGATAACATCGGGAGAAAAAGAGATGGATAATGAAGTTTGGGACAAGAATTCCCAGGAAATCTCTTGGGGAAAAGCCCTCCTCAGTAGTAAGGTCGCCGTGGGTTGTTCTGTAGGGAGGAAAAAAAAAAAAAACCACAATGGAAAAAGTCATCAGGACTGGGAATTAGGCCGGAAGTGGTAGGCCAGCATTGACCCCATTCCCGTTATCCCGTTGTCCCATTCCCGTTGTCCCGTACCAGCGGGTTGGGCCGGAAGCGGTAGGCCAGCATTGGCCCCATTCCCATTCCCGTTATCCCGTTATCCCATTCCCGTTATCCCGTTATCCCATTCCCGTTATCCCATTCCCGTACCAGCGGGTTGGGCCGGAAGCGGGAGGCCAGCACCGACCCCATTCCCGTTATCCCACTCCCATTCCCGTTATCCCATTCCCGTTATCCCATTCCCGTTATCCCATTCCCGTACCAGCGGGTTGGGCCGGAAGCGGTAGGCCAGCACTGACCCCATTCCCATTCCCATTATCCCAATCCCATTCCCATTATCCCAATCCCGTTATCCCATTCCCGTTATCCCGCTGTTCTCCCGTACCAGTGGGTTGGGCCGGAAGCGGTAGGCCAGCACTGACCCCATTCCCATTCCCGTTATCCCGTTATCCCATTCCCGTTGTCCCGTACCAGCGGGTTGGGCCGGAAGCGGTAGGCCAGCACTGGCCCCATTCCCGTTATCCCAATCCCATTCCTGTTATCCCATTCCCGTTGTCCCGTACCAGCGGGTTGGGCCGGAAGCGGTAGGCCAGCACTGACCCCATTCCCATTCCCGTTATCCCATTATCCCATTCCCGTTATCCCAATCCCATTCCCGTTATCCCGTTATCCCATTCCCGTTATCCCATTCCCGTACCAGCGGGTTGGGCCGGAAGCGGTAGGCCAGCATCATGCGCTTGCGGAAGGCCTCGTACTCGTCGTCCTCCTTGGTCAGCTCCGCCGGGCGCTCGATCCCGAACCCTGCCCCGTCCATGGTCGTGGTGCCCCTGCGGAACAGCGGGAACGGCGCGGCTGGGACACCCCTCCCTGGAATCCCCGCGGGAATCGTGCCCCCAGGACCTTCCTGGATCTCCTTCCCAAATCCCCAGGGTCAGCCGCTGGATGGAAGCAGGATTGGTTTCATTCCCCAAATCCCCAGGGTCAGGCGCTGGATGGAAGCAGGATCAGTTTCATTCCCCAAATCCCCAGGGTTTGGTGCTGGATGGAAGCAGGGATCAGTTTTATTCCCCAAATCCCCAGGGTTTGGTGCTGGATGGAAGCAGGATTGGTTTCATTCCCCAGATTCCCAGGGTTTGGTGTTGGATGGAGCAGGATCAGTTTTATTCCCCAAATCCCCAGGGTCAGGCGCTGGACGGAACCAGGATCAGTTTCATTCCCCAGATCCCCAGGGTTTGGTGTTGGATGGAACCAGGGATCAGTTTCATTTCCCAAATCCCCAGGGTTTGGTGCTGGATGGAACCAGGGATCAGTTTCATTTCCCAAATCCCCAGGGTTTGGTGCTGGATGGAACCAGGGATCAGTTTCATTTCCCAAATTCCCAGGGTTTGGTGCTGGATGGAAGCAGGATCAGTTTCATTCCCCAAATCCCCAGGGTTTGGTGTTGGATGGAAGCAGGATTGGTTTCATTCCCCAAATCCCCAGGGTTTGGTGCTGGATGGAGCAGGATCAGTTTCATCCCCCAAATTCCCTGGGAATTCGGATAGAAGCTGATGCACCTTAAGAAGACCTTTGGAGTACCCAAAGTGGGACCAGATCCCAACATTTCTGGGCATGGAATGAGATCAAGACTCGTAGGATCGCACAAAGTTCTGATTCTGGCTGCAATATCCTCCCCTGGATGTGCTTCCCACCGTTTGGTTTTTTTTTTTTTTAATATTTCCATGATTTTATGACTCCGAGGAGAGCAAATATTCCCAGGATTTTAAGGACTTGATCCTGGGAGAGGGGAGGTGCAGACAGGAATTCTTAGAGCTGCACTTCCCTATGGAAATTTGGGTCGGAAATTCAGGATTTGGGGGCTCAGCCAATTCCAGCTACAGCCACAAATCCAGGAGAAAATCCTCCCCCAAAAAATCAGGAATTTTTTCCCGGGCTGAATTTTCCATGCTCAGGTGAGAAATCCCAGCTGGGCTGTGATTCCAGCAGAATTCCCAGACAAAAGGAAGGAATAATCCACGGGAACACTCACTTGCTGACAGGGTTTTTAATTCCCTGCCCGTCGGATCCCAGTCCCTCTCCTTCCTTCCATCCCATTTTCATCAGCATTTGGTATCCGATGTTTTCCACCGTCAGCTTGAACTCCTTGTACTCGGAATAATCCGGCTCCCGGCCCTCCTGCAGCGGGAAAAAGCAGGAAAAGGGGGACTTTTTATTCCATGGATCACGGGAAAAGCAGCTTCACCCACCCCCAAACTCAGATTTTGGGAAAGAACTGCCAGGATTTCCTGGGATTCCAACAGCAGCTCAGGAATTCCAGGTTGTTCCCTGGATCCAGCCTCAGATCCGGTTCAGGCCCCGTGCTGGAAAACAGGGATGAGGCAGCTTCCAGGAATTCCAGGGTTTGGGAAGGACTGGAAGGTTCTGGAGTTGCACCATTCCCAAAATTCCCACTTTTTCCCAGCTTGGTACCCGCTGATCCCAAAGAGGAACCGAGTGGGAGGTTTGTCTGGAATTCCAGAAAAATCCCAAACTGTGGAATTCCAGAGTGGAACAGAAACGTGGGCAGGGACACTTCCCATGATCCCAGGATGCTCCCAACATTCCTTGGACACTTCCAGGGATGGAGCAGCCACGGATCCTTTGGGAATTCCACCCCCTTCCCTCGCAGGGAAGGAATTTTTCCCAAATACTGCCCCATTTCCGTGCTAACAGTGGGAATCTGATCCCTGTTTTTCCCCTGCAGGAATGGCTGGAGCAAGGAGAGCTGGAGGAATTCCCAGCTGTGGGATGGGTGTGGAGCATTCCCAGGATCCCAGGGATCCTCACCTTGAGTGCCTTGAAGGTCTCCATGAACTTTTCCAGCTCGTCGGGCGGGAGGAAATCCCCGATGAAATGTTTCCCTCGGCCCATCTGGGTCAGCTGCTCCGCCCACTCTGGAAAAGCAGGACAACACCCGGCTCATGGAAAATCCCTTGGGATTCCTGGAGCATCCCAGGGATGCAGGAGATCCCCAGGCTGAGAAAACATGGAGATTTGTGCAGCATCCCAGGGATTTCAGGGGAATTCTGGAGCACGAAACCTCCCAGGAAAGCACAACGGGAACCCCACTCTGGAAAACCATGGAGAGAACAGCACTCCTGGAGAATCCCTTGGGATTCCAGGGGCATTTGGATTCCAGGAGGATTCTGGAGCACGAAACCTCCCAGGAATGCACAGCGAGATCTCTGAAAAACCACGGAGCCTCCCTTTGGAGTCCAGGAGGGACTGTCCCTGCAGCTCCCAACCCACGAGGATGGGATGGGATGGGATGGTCCCTGCAGCTCCCAGCCCAGCAGGACAGGGATGGAATTCCCCCTCTGGAATGCTCAATCCCACCCACCCTGGGTCTCGTCCATCTCCAGGCGGCGCAGGCGGTGCTCCCGGGTGCCCAGGTCAGGGATGGAATTCCCACTCCCACCCGCTCCAGAACCCCCCAGGGATGGAATTCCCACTCCCACCCACTCCAGAACCCCCCAGGGATGGAATTCCCCCCGGAATTCCCACCCACCCCGTGTCTTGTCCATCTCCATGCGGCGCAGGCGGTGCTCCCAGGTGCCCAGCTCGCTGTCCACCTCCTCGTCGCTGTCGTAGCCGTGCTGGTGCTGCTGCAGCGCCCGCTCCCACAGCAGCTGCATCTCCTGCATCGCCCGCTTGTGCTTCATGATCATGTCGTACATCTGCTGCATCTGGGAGCCACGGGAAGCGGGATTCAGCCCGGAAAAACGGGGTTTAGGCTGGAAAAATGGGGTTTGTCCTGGCAGAAATGGGGCTCAGGCTGGGAAAACGGGATTCAACCCTGGGAAAAATGGGATTCAGCCCAGGAATCCCAGTGGAGCACAGCCCGTTCCACAAAAAAAGGCTCCAAACCCCAAAGAATCCCAAATCTCAGCCCCAAAAGGCGGGAGAGCTGTGCCTGTGCTTCACGATCAAGTGGCACATCTGCTGCATCTGGGAGTCATGGGAAAAAGGGATTTGTCCCAGGAAAAATGAGATTTGTCCCAGGGAAGCTCCTTTGGCATTTGGGATTTTAGGGCTGGAAAGGTCCCAATTCCCAAACCCTCTGCTACTCCTGCTGATTCCAGCCCCACGCTGCTCCCAGGGAATCCCATGATGGAAAACCTTTGTTATTCCCACGGGAGGGAATTCAG
Source organism: Calcarius lapponicus (assembly GCA_039654755.1). NCBI lineage: Eukaryota > Metazoa > Chordata > Aves > Passeriformes > Fringillidae > Calcarius > Calcarius lapponicus. The sequence goes on from JBBFKN010000011.1 coordinate 10,722,769, forward strand.
GGATGAGTTTTGGGATTCACCTCCTGCTGCTCCTTCAGCTGCTTCTTCTGGGCCTCCGAGAGCTCCGTGACTCCCACCAGTCCCACGGGTTTGCCCTTCTCGTACCCCAGACCCTTCAGGTCCTGAACTGCAGGAAAGAAAGAGGGGAAAAGCCTTTGGAAACACCTGGGAGATGGGAAAAATCTCAGAGAGGGAATGAAAGGGAACAAAAGGGTGAGAAAAGAAAAGAAAGAAAAAAGGAATTCTGTTTGCAATTCCCACAGAGCGGAGGGAAAATAAAACCACTGGGAGAAAATGGGATTGACAGCAGAGATTCCGTGGAAAACTTGATCCATGTCCATCTCAGGAAATAAAAAGACTCTGGAGCCACGACATTCCCAGGAAAACCCGATCCCACTCACCTGAGAGGGGAGAGGGAGAATCCAGCTGCTGCACCAGCTGGGGCAGGGGCAATTCCACCTTTTCCTCCTCCGGCCCCCACCGGCTCTTCCTCTTCTTTTTGGTGCTGCCCGGAGCGGGACTCGGCGCCACGGACGGGTTTGGGCTCGCGGCAAGATTTGGGATTGCAGCTGGGTTTGGGGTCACAGCTGGGCTCGGGACTGGGGCAGAGTTTGGGGCCAGCTGATCCGGAGGGGAGGTGGAGGAGGAGGAGGGGGCAGGAGAGGCCGAAGGGATGGGAAGAGCAGCGGGAACAACGGGAGGGGGAACGGGGAGAGCCAGAGGCGGCGGGACGGGAACGGGGAGAGGGGGGAAGCACAGAGGGGAGGGAGAGGCCTCGGGGCTGCTTTTCCGCTTGAGGCCGGGTTCTCCGGGAAAGGGGGAGTTCCCGGGAAAGGGGGAGCCCCCGGGGGCAGCCCGGGCCCTGCGGAACTCCTCCAGCTTCTGGCGGTAGTAGCGGTGCCCTTTGCTGTGGGGCTCGTACAGGAACCTGCAAACAGACACGGCACCAGCTGGGAATCCCTGCCTGGAATGCTCACAGCATCCCCAGGGCATTCCCAGCTCTCCAGCCCCACTCAGGGCAGGGACCCAGCCGTGGAATTCCTGCCTGGAATGCTCACAGCATCCCCAGGGCATTCCCAGCTCTCCAGCTCCACTCAGGCCAGGATCCAGCTGTGGATTTCCCACCTGGAATGCCCAGAACATTCCCAGAGCATTTCCAGCTCTCCAGGGCTGGGATCCAGCAGTGGAATTTTCCTGACTGGAATGCCCAGAACATTCCCAGCTCTCCAGGGCTGGGATCCAGCAGAGTTTCCTCAGGAATTTTCCTTCCTGCAATGCCCAGAGCATCCCCAGCTCTCCAGGGCTGGGATCCAGCACTGGATTTTCCCCTCCTGCAATTCCCAGAGCATTCCCAGCTCTCCAGCACCATCCCGTGTATTCCTGCAGCCAGTGCAGCTCCCACTGGCATCAGGGAACACAATCCCATAAGGGAGAAACAGCCCCAAAAATCAGCAATGTGCTGATTCCCCTGCACCCCAAACCTGAGCACCTCAATTCTCACTGCTCCAAAACCCCAACCTAAAAATCCCGGGGACTTTCCCTTGGAATTCCCTCGAAAACAGCCCCCAAAATCAGGAATCTCCATATCTGAAGGGAGGGATGTCCCTGTTGCTGTGCAGGGCAAAGTTCCCACCTCAGCCTGCTCTGCATCCCAAACCTGAGCACCTCAACTCTCACCTCGCTAAAACTACAATATCCTTGTAAACTCGGAATTTCCAGGGCTTTCCCTGTGAATTCCGTAGGAATTCCCTGGAAAACAGCCCCCAAAATCAGGAATTTCCACATCTCAAGGCAGGGATGTCCCTGTTGTTGTGCAGGGCAAAGTTCCCACCTCAGCGCCCCAGACCTGAGCACCTCAAGTCCCACTTCTCTAAAACCCCAATGTCCTCCTAAACTCAGGATTCCCAGGACTTTCCCTGTGAATTCCCTGGAAAAAAAGCCCCAAAATCAGGAGTTTCCATACCTGAAGGCAGGGATGTCCCTGTTGTTGTGCAGGGCAAAGTTCCCACCTCAGCCCACTCTGCATCCTAAACCTGAGCACCTCAAATCTCACCTCACTGAAACTACAATATCTTTGTAAATTTGGGATTCCTGGGACTTTCCCTGTGAATTCCCTGGAAAACAGCCCCAAAAATCAGGAATTTCCACATCTGAAGGCAGGGATGTCCCTGTTGTTGTGCAGGGCAAAGTTCCCACCTCAGCCCACTCTGCATCCTAAACCTGAGCACCCCAACTCTCGCTGCTCTGAAATTTCAGCCTAAGGAAGGAAACTCTCCAGCTGGGAATTGCCTGGAGAACAAACCCCAGGCCCAGGAGTTTCTGTACCTGAAGGCGGGGTTCTCCCTGTTGTTCTGCAGGGCAATGGCCTCCACCTCGGGCCCCCCCGCAGCCACGAACTGCGCCAGCTTCTCGGCCGAGTTCCGCGTCTCCTGGTCGGCTGGGGGGGAAACTTTAGGCAGGGATTAGTCCTGGGCCCAGCTCACCCCAGCCCAGCCTAACCCGGCCTAAGGACCCCAGAGAGGCCTAAAGTCGGGTTTAAAGGAGGAGAATTGGTACAAAGGAAGAGTTAAAAAGTGTAAAATATCAGTTTAAATCTGAGTTTGGGTGCAGGGATGGGGCCTAAGGACCCCAGTGAGGCCTAAAGCCGGGTTTAAAGGGGGAGAATTGGCACAAAGGAATGGCTGAGTGGCACAAAAACTTCAGTTTAAACCCAAGTTTGGGAGCAGGGACAGAACCTCAGGATCCCAAGAGCACAGTTATGTCAAAAGCCAGGCTTAAAGGGGGAAAGTTGGGACAATGAAGCACAAAAACTTCAGCTTAGAGCCGAGTTTGGGGAGCAGGGATGGGGCCTAACCCAGCCTAAGGGCCCCAAGAGCACAATTCGGCCAAATGTTGGGCTTAAAGTGGGAGAATTGGCACAAAGGAAGAGCTGAAAGCACAAAACCTCCAGCTTAGGCCTGACTTTGGGGAGCAGGGATGGGAGAGATGACGGGTAAGGCAGATTTGGGCTCCCAAATCCCAAATTTTCCCTGTGCCAGGCACTTTTCTGTAGGATTAAACCACTTGGAATTAAGTCTAGTTAAAGGTTTTGTCATCTTTCCCTCCACCAGGCACTTTTCCATAGGATTACAGCACCTGGAAGTATCCCTAATTAAAAATTTTGGATTTTTCCCTTGTGCCAGACATTTTTCCATAGGATTACACCACTCGGGATTATCGATATTTCAAGATTTTGTCCCTGAATTACCCAGGAACAAAAGGAAATCCTTTGGAAAATTCCAAATTCCCTACAAACCCACTCAATCCCCCTCTCACTGCACCCCCTGGAGGCTGTTTCAGGGGAAATTCCCTATGGAAAATCCCAAATCTCACCTGGAAAAGGGTGGATACCCCAGTCAAATCCAGCAAAAAATGAGGGAAAAAATAAATCCTCTTTTCCTAAATTTTCAGTGCTGGAGAATTATTTTGGAATATTTTTGACAACAACAAAGAAAATCCCATTCAAAATCCCAGGAATATTTTAAAAATCCACATTTTTGGCACAAGGATTTGATTCTCTTTCCAGCTGGGAATTTTCTTTCCAGGCAGCCAAATTTCCACCCCAGTCCCAAATCAATCCCAAATTTCCCTCGTGCTGTTGCCATTTTCCAGATTTTAGTGGGAATTACCTTTTTGGGAAGAGGCTGCCTGGGAATTTTGATTTTCTTTCCTTATTTCTGCCACTTTCTTCCTGTAGTAAAGGAATTCTCTGCTGTTCTTATCATGTAAAAACCTGGGAAAAAGGGACAAAAAAAGAGGAATAATCATCCAAATATTGATATTCTGGGATAGAAACAGCTCCAACTCCCACAAGGAAAAATGGAAGAATTACTCAGAATGCACCTAAACCATGGGATTAGATTCTGGAGTTTTAATCCAAGGATTTGCATCCAAATTTTCGTTGATTGAAGGGAAATTAAGGAGGAATCCTCTGCCCACCAGTGCTGGGATTAGAAAACTCTTCCACCCATCAAATCCAAACATTTCCTCCTCTCAAATTCCAAATTTTCCCCGCCTGGGAAGAACAATGAATCAAAAATTTTCCCCTTCAAATCCAAACATTTTCTCCCCTCGGATTCCAAGCTTTCTCCCTCTCAAGGAAGAACAATGAACCCAAACTTTCCCCCCTCAAATCCCAACATTTTCCCCTCTCAAGGAAGAACACCAAACCCAAACTTCCTCTCCTCCCAGGGAACAACCCCCAGCCCCCTTGCTGCCCTTTCCCCCCCAGATGCAGCATTCCCTGAGGATAAAACCCTTCCCAGACTCACACAAAAGCAGGGGTGTCCCTGTAGCCCCCTTTCCCCCACAGATGCAGCATTTTCTCAGAACAAAACCCTTCCCAAACTCACAAAAAAGCAGGGGTGTCCTTGTAGTCCCCTTTCCCCCCCAGATGCAGCATTCCCTGAGGATAAAACCCTTCCCAAACTCACAAAAAAGCAGGATTCTCCTTGTAGCCCCTTTCCCCCCCAGATGCAGCATTTTCTCAGGACAAACCCCTTCCCAGACTCATGAGAAAGCAGGACTCTCCTTGTAGCCCCCTTGCTGCCCTTTCCCCACAGATGCAGCATTTCCTCAGGCTAAACCCCTTCCCAGACTCATGAGAAAGCAGGGCTGTCCCTGTAGTCCCCTTTTCCCCCAGATGCAGCATTCCCTGAGGATAAAACCCTTCCCAAACTCACAAAAAAGCAAGGGTGTCCCTGTTGTCCCCTTTCCCCCACAGATGCAGCATTTTCTCACAACAAAACCCTTCCCAAACTCACAAAAAACAAGGGTTGTCCTTGTAGTCCCCTTGCTGCCCTTTCCCCCCCAGAAGCAGCATTCCCAGGGGTTCCCAGAGTCACGAGAAAGCAGGGCTGTCCTTGTAGCCCCTTTCCCCCCCCCAGATGCAGCATTTCCTCAGGACAAACCCCTTCCCAGACTCACGAGAAAGCAGGGTTGTCCTTGTAGTCCTCCATGGCGACCTTCTCGAGCTCGGGGCCGCCCTCAGCCACGAACCTGGCCAGCTTTTCCACCACCTGCCGCGTCTCCGCGTCCTCTGGGGGCAAAACTTTAAGGAGGCTGTCAGTACTTGGGGTTCAACTGCCCCCACAACGGGAAACAGGGGATTACTGCCGGGAACCACGGAGCAGACACACGGCAAGATGGGGAGAGAAAGGACGAAACGGGGCACGCAGTTGTAGAGAGGCGTCCACAGCAAAATTCCCCATTTTCCGAGCGCCCCCGGGGGGTTCCTATAGGGGAAATCTAAACTCTGGGCTGGGGGCAGGTTAAAGCTCATCCCATTCCCGCTTTTTCTGCCATCCTAAGAGTTCCTTGGATACTGACACACTTTTCTGGGAATTCCAGCCCATTCCAGCCAGGAATTCCCTGCCAAAATCCCACCTGAATCCACCTTCCCTCAGTCTGAAGCCTTTCCCTGGGTCCTGGAATTCCACCCCTTATCCCAAATTCCCTCCAGCTCTCCTGGAACCTTTTAGGCTCTGAGGTCTCCAGGGAATTTCCCTTCTCCAACCTTTCCACGACCACTCCCGGGGATCCAGGGGCAGCCACAGCTTCTCTGGGAATTCCAGCCCATTCCAGCCAGGAATTCCTTCCCAAAATCCCCTTTCTCAGTTTAAATCCATTCCCTGTGTCTTGGAATTTGGAATTTCCATCCCAAATCCATTCCCACTGGGCCTGAGGGAATTCTATCCCAAACTGATCCCTGTTCCAGGCTCTGAACCCACCCCATTCCCAAGGGGAACTGAGGGAATCCCGTCCCAAACTGATCCCTGATCCAGTACCTGAACCCCAGTCCATTCCCCTCTAGGGAACTGAGAGAATCCTATCCCAAACTGATCCCTGATCCAGGATCTGAACCCCAGCCCATTGCCCCCTAGGGAACTGAGGGAATCCCGTCCCAAACTGATCCCTGATCCAGCATCTGAACCCCAGCCCATTCCCAAGGGGAACTGAGGGAATCCTGTCCCAAACTGATCCCTGATCCAGTACCTGAACCCCAGCCCATTCCCCTCTAGGGAACTGAGGGAATCCTATCCCAAACTGATCCCTGTTCCACGCCCTGAACCCCAGCCCATTCCCAAGGGGAACTGAGGGAATCCTATCCCAAACTGATCCCTGTTCCAGCATCTGAACCCACCCCATTCCCCTCTAGGGAACTGAGGGAATCCTGTCCCAAACTGATCCCTGTCCCAGTACCTGAACCCCAGCCCATTCCCCTCCAGGGAACTGAGGGAATCCTGTCCCAAACTGATCCCTGATTCAGTACCTGAACCCCAGCCCATTGCCCCCTAGGGAACTGAGGGAATCCTGTCCCAAACTGATCCCTGATTCAGTACCTGAACCCCAGCCCATTCCCAAGGGGAACTGAGGGAATCCTATCCCAAACTGATCCCTGTTCCAGCATCTGAACCCACCCCATTCCCCTCTAGGGAACTGAGGGAATCCTGTCCCAAACTGCTCCCTGATTCAGTACCTGAACCCCAGCCCATTCCCCCCTAGGGAACTGAGGGAATCCTGTCCCCACGGCACCCCCATCCCGGGATGGGCATTCCCATCTGCAGCCCCGAGCAGGAGCTGCCACTGACCTTTGATCTCCAGCCACTGCTCGTAATCCTCCTCCTCGTCCTCGTCGGGGCCCTGGAAGACGCTGAGGCGGCTGAGGCCGGGGCTGGCGCGGGGCTGGGCGAGGCTGCGGGCCTGCAGCATGCGGCTCAGCGCCTGCCCCGGCCGCTTGCCCAGCAGCCCCGGCTGCTTCCTCCCGGCCTGTGGGGCCGGGGCGCTCCCGGCGCTGTTCGGGGCGTTCGGGGCACTTTCTGTGGAGTAAACAAACGGAAATTATTGTTGGGAGTCCTGGGTTTGGGGTGGGAAAGGCTCCAGGCCTGGAGCATCCGGCTCAGGGCCTGCCCCGGCCGCTTGCCCAGCAGCCCCGGCTGCTTCTTCCCAGCCTGTGGGGCCGGGGCGCTCCCGGCGCTGTTTGGGGCACTTTCTGGGGAGAAAACAAATGGAAATTATTATTGGGAGTCCTGGGTTTGGGGTGGGAAAGGCTCCAGGCCTGCAGCATCCGGCTCAGGGCCTGCTTTGGCTGTCTCTTCCTGGGCTGAGGGGCATTCCTGGGGCTGTTGGGGGCATTTGGGGCACTTCCTGTGCACAAAACAAAGCAAAATTATTCTTGGGAATCCTGGGTTTGGGGTTGGGGCATTCCCGGCGCTGTTTGGGGAATTTGGGGCACTTTCTGTGCAGAAAACAAAAGGAAATCATTCTTGGGTTTGGGGTGGGAAAGGCTCCAGGCCTGACTCGGCTGCTTCTTCCTGGGTTTGGGGCATTCCTGGAGCTGTTGGGGGGATTTGGGGAAGTTTCTGAGGGGAAAATAAAGAGGAGATTACTCCTGGAAGTCCTGGGTTTGGGGTGGGAAAGGTTCCAAGCTTGGAGCGTCTGGCTCAGGGCCTGCTTTGGCTGTTTCTTTCTGGGGTTTGGAGCTGGGGCATTCCTGGAGTTGTTGGGGGACTTCTCTGTGGAGAAAATGAAAGGAAATTATTCCTGGGAATCCTGGGGTTTGGGCTGCGGTACTCCTGGAATTGTTAGGGGAATTTAGGGCATTTTCTGAGGAGAGAAGGAAGGGAAATTCCTCCTGGGAATCCTGGTTTTGGGCTGGGAGAGGCTCCAGCACTGCTTCAGCTGCTTCTTCCCCAGGTTTGGAGCCGAGGCATTCCCAGAATTTTTGGGGGGATTTGGGGCAGTTTCTGAGGGGAGAATGAAGGGGACAGAACTCCTGGGAATTCCAAGTTTGGACTGGGAAAGGAAGGACCTACCAGCATTGGATTTTTCCCTCTGGAGCTTCAGGAATTGCTGCAGGAAGCTCCCATCGTTCACAAACTTGTTGGACACGGAGGCCTCGCTCTCGGAGCCATCGTCACTGAGCAGGGACAGGAAAACAGGAGCTGGAATTTGGGAGCTGCCCTGCCCTTCTCATGTGGGACTGGGGACAGGAAAAGCTCCTGGAGCTGGTCATTTTCCTCACCTACCACCGAATTCCCAAAAGAACCCCAAATCTCCTTCCTCCTCCATTAGAATGGGGATTTTCCTTCCTTGCTTCACCAAAACTGGGATTTCCCTCCCTTTGCTCCACTAAAACTGGGATTTTCTTACCCTGGCTCCAGTAAAACTGGGCTTTTTGTTCCCTAATCCACCAAAACTGGGATTTTCCTCCTTCTGCTCCATTAAAATTGGGATTACCCTCCCTTGCTCCACCAAAACTGGGATTTTGCTCCATTAAAATTGGGATTATCCTCCCTTGCTCCACCAAAACTGGGATTTTCCTCCTTCTGCTCCATTAAAATTGGGATTATCCTCCCCTTGCTCCACCAAAACTGGGATTTTCCTCCTTCTGCTCCATTAAAATTGGGATTATCCCCCTTTGCTCCACCAAAACTGGGATTTTGCTCCATTAAAATTGGCATTACCCTCCTTTGCTCCACCAAAACTGGGATTTTGCTCCATTAAAATTGGGATTATCCCCCCTTGCTCCACCAAAACTGGGATTTTGCTCCATTAAAATAGGGATTATCCTCCCTTACTCCACCAAAACTGGGATTTTCCTCCTTCTGCTCCATTAAAATTGGGATTATCCCCCTCTGCTCCACCAGAACTGTGATTTTCCTCCCCAGCTGCCCTGCCCACCCTCCCTGCGGGCAGGCCGTGCAGTGCCCGGGCTCCCCACGCACTCTCCGAGCAGCGGCAGCTGCGGGATGCTGAGCGAGTTCTGCCGCGCCTGCTGCTCCAGCCGGGCCTCGATCTCCCGCTTCTTCTGGGCAATCAGCTCCTCCTGCTGCAGGATGTTCACGCTCGTCTTGGCCGACTTGGACTGCGACACGCCGAACCACCGGCTCGCCTTCCCTGAGGGAAAAGGGCGGGAATTACACCGGGAATTGGGCGGAATTCCCTCCGAGGGAAGAGGTGGGAATTACCGCGGGAATTGTCAGGAATCGGGGGTGCATTCCCTGTGAGGGAAAAGGGTGGGAATTAGCACGGAATAGTCCGGAATCAGGGATGCATTCCCTGAGGGAAAAGGGCGGGAATTAAATCAAGAATGGTGTGGAATCAAATCAGGTGCACATTCCCTCTGAGGGAAGAGGTGGGAATTAGCACGGAATAGTCCGGAATCAGGGATGCACTCCCTGAGGGAAAAGGGCGGGAATTAAATCGGGAATTGTGTGGAATTAGGGGAGCATTCCCTCTGAGGGGAAAGGCGGGAATTAAATCGGGAATTGTGTGGAATCGAATCAGGTGCACATTCCCTGTGAAGGAAAAGGGTGGGAATTAGCACGGAATAGTCCGGAATCAGGGATGCATTCCCTGAGGGAAAAGGGTGGGAATTAAATCGGGAATTGTGTGGAATCGAATCAGGTGCACATTCCCTCTGAGGGAAAAGGGCGGGAATTAAATCGGGAATTGTGTGGAATCAGGGGAGCATTCCCTCTGAGGGGAAAGGCGGGAATTAGCATGGGAATTCTCCGGAATATGGGGAGCATTCCCTGAGGGAAAAGGGCGGGAATTAGCACGGATATTGTAGGGAACCAGAGGCCGTTCCCTGAGGGAAAAGGGTGGGAATTAACTCAGGAATAGTCTGGAAGCAGGTGCACGTTCCCACTGAGGGAGGAGATGGGAATTACCACAGGAACTGTCAGGAATCAGGGGCGCATTCCCCGAGGGAAAAGGGCGGGAATTAACTCGGGAATTGCCAGGAATCAAGGGCAACCTGAGGGGGAAAAAAAGCGTGATTTTTTCCCCGAGGGGAACAAAGCAGGATTAACACAGATCATCCCAAATGAAGGGGCTCATTCCCTGAGGGAAAAGGCAGAAATGAACAGGGATCGGCCCGAATGCAGGAGCACATTCCATGTAGGAAAAGGACTGGGTTAGCATGGGGAGCATCCTGAATCCAGGGTCACCTTCCCTGAGGGAAAAGGCGGGATTTAGCCTGGGAACTGTCCGGAATGAGGGGTGCATTCCCTGAGGAAAAAGGGCAGGATTAGCGTAGGGACCATCCAGAATTCAGCTTCCCTGAGGGAAAAGGAGGGAATTAATGAGGAGACCATCCCAAACCAAGGCTGGTCCTCCCTGTGGAAAAAGGTGGGATTTAACAGGAGCCATCCTGAACCGAGGGCCGCACGCCCTGTGGGAAAAAGAGGGGAATTAACGGGGAAACCATCCCAAATCATGGCTCGTGTTCCCTACGGGAAAAGAGGGGAGTTTAACACGGGCATCATCCCGAAGCAAGGCTTGCTCTCCCTGTGGGAAAAGGGAAGGAATAAACTGTGGGACCATCCCAAACTCAGCTTCCCTATAGAAAAAAAAAAGGAGAAAAAAAATCCGCAGTGGGGTCTCTACGAACCACCAGCTCAGCTTTCCTATGGGAAAAGAGAGGGAATGAACAGTTGGGTTTCCTGTGGGAAAAGGAGAGGAAAAATCATCAGTGGCGCCTCCCCGAACTACCGGCTCTGTTTCCCTGATGGAAAAGAGGAGGAAAAATAACGGGGAGACCACTCCGGACCACAGGCTCGATTTTCCTGTGGGAAAACGCGGGGAAATTAACAGAGGAGCCATCCCGAACCATGAGCTCGGCTTCCCTAGGGGAAAACGAGCAGGGAACGAACGCGGGGATCCATCCCGAACTCCCGGCTCGGCTCCGCTACGGGAAAAAAGGAGCGAATTTAACGGGGGGAGCTTCCCCCAGCCCCCGACTCTGCCGGCACACCCCCAGCCCGGGCGCACACCCCCACACCCGGCTCCCGGAGCCCCGGGGGCGGCGGGGCCGCGCCGGGGGATGGCAGCGAGGCGGGAGGAGCGGGACAGAGCCCCGGGAGGGCCGGGGCAGAGCCGGGAGCCGCCCGGGCCGGGCCGTACCTGGCGCATCCCTGTGGTTGTCCATTTTGGAGCCCCCGTCCCAGCGTGCCCCGCGCCGGGCGCGCCGCGCCGGGGGCCGCGCCGCTGCAAGCGCCCCTGGGAGATGTAGTTCCTCAAGGGGCCATCCCGCCGCTCTCCCCGCTTCTCCCGCCGCACCGAGCCCCGCTCATGGGGCGGCCGAACCACCCCGCTCTGGCGGCTCCGCCGCTACGGTCATTCCCCGGTTCGCCCCGCATGCGATCGGTGCGAAAGAGCAGACTACAACTCCCACCTCCCCTCCGCGCCTGGGGCGCTCGGACTCCAAGTCCCGTCGTGCCCCGCGCCCCGCGGCGGTGTTGTCGGCGGCCCCAAGATGGCGGCGGTGGCGGCGGGCGCGGCGGCCCCTCAGCAGCCGCCGCCGCCTCAGCAGCCGCCGCAGCCGGCGGGAGGCGGCGGGAGCGGCTCTGGGGAGGCGGCGGGAGCCGCGGGTGGTGCCGGAGGCGGCGGCGGAGGTGCCGGAGGCGGCGGCGGCGCAGCCGGGCCTGCGCCGGGCTCGGGGTCGGGCGGCGGCGCGGCCGCGGGCGAGTCGTGGTACCTGGCGCTGCTGGGCCTGGCCGAGCATTTCCGCACGTCCAGCCCGCCCAAGGTGCGGCTGTGCGTTCACTGCCTGCAGGCCGTGCTGCCCCGCAAGCCCCCGGCCCGCATGGAGGCCCGCACGCACCTCCAGCTCGGCTCCGTCCTCTACCACCACACCCGCAACGGCGACCAGGCCCGCGGGCACCTGGAGAAGGCGGTGAGCGGGGCCGGGATGGCCCTGGGGCGCACGGGGGGCTTGGCAAGGGCGGAACGGGGAGTGCCGCTGCGCGGAGAAAGGGTTGGGGGTGGTGGGGATGGGGGTCTGGGCACTTGGATGAGATAAAGAGGCAGCGGGAGCGGCGGCCGAGGGGTGCTGGCCGCTGGAAAAGTTGAGGAGCAGGGCAGAGGGGCGGTGGGAGGCTCCTGGCACGGAGTGGGAGGGTGCCAGGGCGGTTCTGGTGGGCGTTAGTGCCAGCCTAACCCGCTGTGTTCTCTTGCAGTGGCTGATATCCCAGCAGGTATCCTTTTCCCGGGATCCAGGAAGGGCTCCCAGCTCCAAACAGCTCCGAGGAAACTCCAGAAACACCTCAAGGGCCAGGGGTGGGGGCATGGAATGGGTGTTTTAATCGGCTTCATCACAGAACCACGGAGTTTGGGTGGGAAGGGACCTTAAATCCCATCTCGTCCCCATTTTCCTGAGGGGTTTTGGAGGCTTTGCTGCTGTTTCCCACCCAGATTTTGTGGTTCCCTTAACCCCGGTCCCAGATCCCCCAGTTTGAAGATGTGAAGTTTGAGGCAGCCAGTTTGCTGTCAGAGCTCTACTGCCAGGAGGTGAGAGAAACCCCCCAGAACCCCTCTGTGTCCCTCGAATTGGGGTTTCTCCAGTCCTCCCAAAACCCCAGACTCCTCCAATCCTCCCCAAATCCCAGATTCCTCCAGTCCTCCGCAAACCCCAGATTCCTCCAGTTCTCCCCAAATCCCAGATTCCTCCAATCCTCCCCCAAATCCTGAATTCCTCCAGTCCTCCCCAAACGCCAGATTCCTCCAGTTCTCCCCAAATCTCGAATTCCTCCCCAAACCCCGGATTCCTCCAGTCCTCTCCAAACCCCAGATTCCTCCAATCCTCCCCAAATCCCGGATTCCTCCAGTCCTTCCCAAACCCCAGATTCCTCCAGTCCTCCCCAAATCCCAGATTCCTCCAGTCCTCCCCAAACCCCAGATTCCTCCAGTCCTCCCGAAATCCCAGATTCCTCCAATCCTCCCCAAACCCCAGATTCTTCCAATCTTATCCAGCCCTACCCTGGACATTCCAAGGCCGCACAGCCCCACACTGCTCCCATTTTATTTTTATTGCTTCCGACGCTCTGGTCGCGGCCTCCCAGCCCTCCCCAGCGCGGTTTCCCAGGGAATGCCAGGGCTGTGGGGTGCCAGGGTCCGGGTCTGTGTTGCAGAACTCCGTGGACACGGCCAAGCCCCTGCTGCGCAAAGCCATCCAGATCTCCCAGCAGACTCCCTACTGGCACTGCAGGCTGCTCTTCCAGCTGGCTGTGAGTCCGTGCAGCAGCGATTCCCTGGGGGGAAATCCTGCAGAACATCCTGGATCCCCGTTCCAGACAGCCCGGGAACCTTGCGTTCTGTTATTCCCTAAACAATTGCTGTTCATGGGTGGATTTTTACCCCTTGATCCCCTGTGGGGAGGGAAAAGGCAAATCCACGGTGGGAATTGGTGTTGGATTGGATCAAGGAATCAGCCAGGATCACTCTGTGGGAATTAGGGAGCTGGGATTCCAAGGATGGAGGGGAAAAAATCCATTTTGGGGTTTATCTTCCTGGGCTTGGAAGTGTTGATGGGATGGGAGATGGGAGAAAAAGGAGAAAAAGTATCCAAGGAAATGGGAGAAAAAGTATCCAAGGAAAAGAATCCAAGGAAAATTTTTGTTCCTGCTCTGGAGCACGCCCCAGAATATTTCTAAATTAAAAATATTAGTGAGAATAGAGATCCATTGAAATGTATTTATGGAAAAATAACTTTAATTTTCTATAGATTAAGGAATATTTAGTCTTCCAGAAACTGAGGAATATTTAGTTTTCCAGGAGTTCATCCTGAGGACTCTGAGGGTTTTCCTCTCTATGGAGCTTCCCATTTTTCCCTGATTTCCCATTTCCTTGGAGCCTCTTCCTGAATTCCCACCTGAGTCTGGGAAAGTGATAAAATTTGGGAGCACACCTTTGGGGCTCCTCTTGCTGGGAAAGATTTTGCTCCAGTGTGACGATCCCTGTTGGGATCTGATCACCCCTGGATTTTCACTCTTTGCAGGATCTGCCTCCAATTTTTAACCAATTCCTCATTAATTAGGAATTTGAAGATTAAAAATCTTTCCGGGCTCAGACAAATCCTTGGAAACCTCACGGATTTCTTTGGAATACGGGTCTAAAACCCCTTTAAGGAGCAGGAATTTGTAACTCCAGGGATAACGGCATTTTTGGGGGATCCATGGAGCAAATGCTGGATTCCCATGGCATTTTTATTCCCATTTTTCAGCAACTGCACACGCTGGAGAAGGATTTGGTGTCGGCCTGCGACCTGCTGGGCGTGGGGGCGGAGTACGCGCGCGTGGTGGGCTCCGAGTACACCCGGTGAGAGCCCTGCCTGGAATCCGGGGATTCCCTGCCTGGAATCCTGGCATTCCCTGCCTCGATCCCTGGCATTCCCTGCCTGCATTCCCTGCCTGCATTCCCTGCCTGAATCCCTGGCATTCCCTGCCTGGAATCCCTGGGATTCTCTGCCTGGATTCCCTGCCTGGATTCCCTGCCTTCCTCGGGGATTCCTGCCTGGATTCCCTGCCTGGATTCCCTGCCTTCCTCGGGGATCCCTGCCTGGATTCCCTGCCTGGATTCCCTGGGAATTCCTGCCTGGATCCCTGGCATTCCCTGCCTGAATTCCCTGGGAATTCCTGCCTAGATTCCCTGGGATTCCCTGCCTGGATTCCCTGAGATTTCATCCCTGAATTCTCTGGGATTTCCTCCCCAAGTTCCCTGGGCTTCCTGCCTGAATTCCCTGGGATCTCCTCCCCGAATTCCCCAGGAACTCCTCTATCAATTCCGTTAAACCTCTTTTCCCTGTTTTTAGAGGGAGAAAAAGGGAGATTTTTTCCCCCCAGGGTGTTTTTCTCTTTGTGGATGGAGTAATTTCTTTTGGAATTTAACTTTATTTTCTTTCATTCCAGAGCCCTCTTTCTGCTCAGCAAGGGGATGGTGAGTTGGAGCTCTTCTTAAAATAATTTATTTCCTGTTGAATTGTAAATTCCAGAGGATTTTTTTAATTAGTTTGGGGGAGGGATAAGCAGGATTCTTGAGGATAAATCCAGCTTTTTCCCCTTTTTTTTTTTCTGGGAAAAATAAAAGGATTGTTGGAAATTTTCACTGGAGCTTTTGTAATGAGGGATGCAAAAGCTGGTGGGAATCAGGTGAATGTTCTGATCCTAATCCATGGAATTGGAGAATCCATGGAATTGTTTGGCTTGGAAGAACTAGGGTCACTTTCCACTATCCCAGGCAGCTCCAGCCTGGCTTTGGGCAGTTCCAGGTTTGAGGCAGCCCCGTTTTCCATGGGGAATTGTCACTCCCTGAGGGTTTATCCTGACGAATTTTCCTGGGTTTTCCTTGGGAATTGCAGCTGCTGCTGATGGAGAGGAAGCTGCAGGAGGTTCACCCGCTGCTGACGCTGTGTGGGCAGATCGTGGAGAACTGGCAGGGCAATCCCATCCAGAAGGAATCCCTCAGGGTCTTCTTCCTGGTCCTGCAGGTCACACATTACCTGGATGCCGGCCAGGTACGTGCCACCTTCCAGCTGGGAGTTTGGGACAGGGATGTTCCATAAAAAATCAGCCCTGAGAGGATTTTTGGGTTTTTTTGTAATTGAAGCAAACTCCTGTTGGTCTTGTTCCCAAATTAAATGAAGAGTGAGGAAATCACGTTAATTTGGAGGTGTTGTCCGTGATATTTTTATATCCATGCTGGTGTCTGTTGCTTCCCTGGTGTGTTGGAGGGAGTAAAGGAATTTTGGGGGAGTCTGGGAATATTCTGAGCATCCCTTGCTGCCGTTCACCCCGTGCAGCGCTGAGTGCCATCGATCCTCACCCCACGCCCTAAATGTGGGAATTGCCACTGCTGGGAGGTTTCCCCTCTCCCAGAGCATTCCAGCAGTGGGGATGTGAGGAATTCCCCGGGAATTGTGTGCTGGCAGGTGAAGAGCGTGAAGCCGTGCCTGAAGCAGCTGCAGCAGTGCATCCAAACCATCTCCACCCTGCACGACGACGAGATCCTGCCCAGCAACCCCGCAGACCTCTTCCACTGGCTGCCCAAGGAGCACATGTGTGTGCTGGTCTACCTGGTGAGAGCCTCTCCTTACTGCTCATTGCTAATTAATGAGGGCTAATGAGGGTTTGGAGCCAGCAGGGACGGGGTTTGTGGCTGCTTTGGGCCGATTCTCCCTCAGCGACCCTGGGGTGATGCTGAGGGGGCTGCTGAGTGTGCGAGGAGATTGCAGGCTGGAAATGGGAATCAATTAATTAATTAATTGTTAAATGATGTATTAATGTACCTGACTTAAATGAAAATGGAGCTATTTATACAAATCAGAGCCACTTTGGCTTAATTTTTATCAACTGCTTGTGCTTGTTTTCCCCTCAATGTCCGTGGGGTGATGCTGAGGGGGCTGCTCGGTGTGCAAGGAGATTGCAGGCTGGAAATGGGAATTAATTAATAAATAATTGATAATTAATAACTAACTGATTAATTGATACCCAAATCAAGTAAAAATGGAGGTATTTGTACAAGTGAGGCCACTTTGGCTTATTTTATCAGCTGCTTGGTGCTGGTTCTCCCTCGGCATCCATGGGGTGATGCTGAGGGGGCTGTTCAGTGTGTGAGGAGATTCCAGCCTGCACATGGGAATTAATTAAATAATAACTCATTAATTGATTAATTGATACCCGATTCAAATGAAAATTGAGTCATTTGTACAAAGCAGAACCACTTTGGCTTAATTTTATCAACACGAGGAGAGCTGGACTTGGAATTGCTGAAGGATTTTGTTCCATTTCTTGGAGATTATTCCAGTCCTCGGTAAAAAGTCTGGGATTTGAGGAATTCTATCAATTCTCAGCCCTTCCGTTTCTGCACAGACAAATTTTGGGAATCATGGAATAGCTGGGGTGGGAAGGAGCTTTCAAATCATCCATTCCCACCCTCTCAGTCTCACCTCCCACTGCCCTGGGGTGCTCCAGGACTTTTCCAGGGATTTCTGCTGTGGGAATTGCATCCCAGGGGAATTCCTGAGGGGGATAATCCTTGCTGTGCTTCCCTGCAGGTGACAGTGATGCATTCCATGCAGGCAGGCTACCTGGAGAAGGCCCAGAAATACACGGACAAAGCCCTCATGCAGCTGGAGAAGCTCAAAAGTAAGGAAAAAGGGCTTGGAATTTAGCTGGATTCCAGGAAAATCCTGGAAAAATCCTGTTATTTATTCCTCATTTAAACCTGTCCCACAGCCCTGTTGAGCAGCTGGGTCAGCCTAGGACTAAAACTAAACCCCTGATTTTAAGGCGGGGTGGTGGTTTTGGAGTACAAATTCAACTTTTTGGGTTTTTTTTGGTGGGATTTGAATAATTCCCTAAATCCCTGATGGAATTGCTCCTGCTCCTTTGGCAGTGCTGGACTGCAGCCCCATCCTGTCCTCATTCCAAGTGATTTTGTTGGAACACATCATCATGTGCAGGCTGGTCACGGGACACAAAGCCACAGCCCTGCAGGAGGTAACGTGGGAATTCCAGCATTTCCTGGCTGGGAATGGCTCCCAAAGAAATGGGAATATTCTCTAGGAACAGCCTCTAAAACGTGGGAAGTGCAGTTTTGGGCTCAGTGGGAATTCCTGCCGAGTTACTCGTGGATACAGCCAGCCTTGGTGGGGCTCAGAGCCTGGGAAATGTGGGATTGGCTCCTCTTAATGTTTATTTAAGGGCCCTTTGGAATGGATCATGGGATAATCAGTAACTGGTTGGATTGACACCTTCCTGCTGGCAATTCCAGGCTGATTCCAGTGGTTTTTCCCATTCCATCTGTTCCAGAGTGGCCCCTTCCTCTTCAGGTTCCTGCCTTGTCCAGGCATTTCCCAGTTTTTCACATTCCTGTTTTCCTCCTCTTTCCTGGCTCATTTGGGTTGTTCCAGAGGAAACTGGACCTTTTTCCCGTTTTTCCAATAATTTTAAAGTCCTGGGAATTCGTCCTGGGACTGGATCATCCAATCCCTGCTGTCAGCTTTGCTGGGAATGTGCTGGGAATGGGGAGGGATTCAGCCTCCTGCAACTCATCCCAATCCCGGATTTTGGGAGCTTTTATCCCACTTTTCCTGGAAAAGCTGCAGCGTTTCAGGAGGGATCCGTGGCTGTGAATTCCAGGGGGTGGAGGAAACCATTCCAAAGCAGCTGGAAGGTGGGAGGGATGTGAGGAAATCCCTTTTCCCATGCTGGCAGCACAGCCAGCCTCCCCTTCCCTCCAGGACTGGAGCTCCTGGAGCCGCTCCCTGCTCTGTGAGGGGTGCGAGGAGCGGGTTTGGGGCACAGAGCTGAGGGGAGCTGTCAGCAATGGGGACTCTGTTCTTGCCCAGATCTCCCAGGTCTGCCAGCTGTGCCAGCAGTCTCCCAGGCTCTTCTCCAACCACGCTGCCCAGCTGCACACGCTCCTGGTGAGTCGGGGTCCAGCCGGGAGTTCCAGAGGGGAGATCCCCCGGGAATTCCAGATCTGTGCCCTGCCCTGCTGGGGGAGCCCATCCCCACCTGGAAACCCCTGGGGAACAGAATTCCAGCACGGCTTGGGCCGGCAGGGGCACTTCCCGCTCTCTCAAGTTGCTCCAGCAATTCCTGGAGAGAAAAATCCCATCTTTCTGTGGAGAAAATTCCTGGGATTTGGCTTTTCCTGGGTGTTTTTGACATCAAGGCCTTGTCTGGCAACAGCTCTGTCATGATGGGAGGGGGAATTCGGGAGGAATCAGCTGGGAAAGGGGAAATCCAGGGATTTCAGCTGTGCCCACTGGAGATGGCTTTATGTGGGAATTATAGAAGGTGAAAGGTTTTTGTAGGGAATACTGAATTTTCCACAATTTTAATAAAGATTTTTTAGCTAAATTAAGTTTTTTTCCCCATGAAAAAATAATTTTAAAGGACATTTTGGGGAAATTCCTTATTTTCCCCACACCTGAGACTTGTTGCTCCCTTTTTCCTGCTGTTATCCCAATATTTCCATGGATTTGGGAATGTTTTGGGCTACATTTCCAAAGATATCTTTTCTTTTCCAGGGTCTCTACTGCATCTCTGTCAACTGCATGGATAATGCAGAAGCACAGTTTACTACAGCACTGAGGGTGAGATTCTACTCCCAAATTTTCTCCTGGAAACTTAAGGATGGCAATTTGAATTTGGAAGGGAAACCTTCCTTAATTCCATCATTGATTAACAATTTTCCTTGGATTGGTGTGTGTGGGGGGGATTTTTAACATTAAAATATCAATTTCTGGCTTTTTAAGCCAGGATTTTTTAATGGGAGCGAACAAATCACGAGGAAAAGAGTGAAACGTTTGGGAATTTTCTCCTTTGCAGCTCACAACCCACCAGGAGCTGTGGGCGTTCATCGTCACCAACCTGGCCAGCGTCTACATCCGCGAGGGCAATCGGCACCAGGAGGTGAGCTGGGCAGAAAATCCCTGGCATTTACCCTTTTCTGGGCAGTTTTGCCATCAGGGCCTTGCTGGCAGCAGCTTCTTCATCAGGGGAGTGGGAAATCCCAGTTTTCTGTGGAGAAAATTCCTGGGATTTGCCTTTTTCTGGGCATTTTTGCCATCAGGGCCTTGCTGGCAGCAGCTCCTTCAGGGGGGGAGCACAAAACATCCTTAAAATTTGTGAATTCTGTAGTTAAATTCTGGTTTTCATTAATCAAATACGATACCAAATTCATTATCAGATCCACCAGCCCCAAGTTTTCCGTGGGAATACAATTTTCCAGGAAATGCTGTGGAACTGGAGGAGATTTGGGATAAAACTTGGATTTTTGGGATCAAAACAAGCCTAAAATTCCCAATATTGGGATAAACGTGGGCCGGTTTGGGTGGAATTTCACTGTTTTGGTGTTGATTTTTCCTTGGAAAATCGATTTTTCCTTTTCCTCTCCCATTTTCCAGCTCTACAGTTTATTGGAAAGGATAAATCCCGACCACAACTTCCCAGTGAGGTGAGAATTCCCAGAAATCCCAACATTCTGGGCTGGGAATGACGGATTTGCAGCAAGATTTTCAACAAATTGGGGGGAAAAACCAACTTGTTTCCAAGGGGAAGCTCGGGAGGATTTTGGGGTGGGATTCCTGGGAATTTGGGGAGGGATCCTGAGGCATCCATGGTTTTTTCCATAGTTCTCACTGTCTGGCGCTGCAGCCTTCTACATCCGAGGGCTCTTCTCCTTTTTCCAGGGAAGATACAACGAGGCCAAGTGAGTTCCACCACTGGGAAAAGTGGGAAAACTGGGGAAATGGGGGAGAAGTCCCCCTGGCTTTTTTGGGATGGGAGCGGGGATGCCAAGGCTTTGTGTCCATCCCGTTCTGATGGATTTCTCCTGGATTGGCCGGGGGGGAAGAGCAGGGATGTGGGGGGGGTCGAGCTCTTTCCTTGGGAATCCTTAGGAATCTTTCCCTGCAATCCCTGGGAATCCTTGGTCATCTGGGACTTTTATTCCCTGGGACCCCCGAGGAACCCTTGGGAATTTCGGGCATTTTAATTCCCTTCAATTCCGGGGAATCCTTGGGATGCCATTCCCTGCAATCCCAAAGAATCATTGGGAATTTTGGGACTGTTATTCCCTGGCATCCTGGGGAAATTTGGGATTTTAATCCCAGGGAAGCCCCAGGAATCTCGTTCCTCTCACTCCTTTCCATCCCAGGGATCTGCACCTTCCAAGGGCCGGATCCAAGAGACAACCCAGGAATTCCCTTTCTCTGAGCCCCCCTCTCCCAGCTGCTGCCCCTCCATCCCTGCAGGAGTCACCCCAGGCTGCTCGGGGGGGCTCCAATCCCGATTTTCCCGTTTTCCCCGTTTTTCCAGGCGTTTCTTGCGGGAGACACTGAAGATGTCGAACGCCGAGGACCTGAACCGCCTGACCGCCTGCTCGCTGGTGCTGCTGGGCCACATCTTCTACGTGCTGGGCAACCACAGGGTGACTGCAGAGCCCTCCCCAGCCCTGCAAGGGGCATTCCCAGAAAAAATTCCCAAAGAAGTCCCAAGGAAACCGGGATACGGCTGCAAAGAATGGGATTTTTAAGGGGTTTTTTTAGTGCTGTCGCATCAAAAGTTGGGATTTTCTGTCCCCCCCGGATCATCCAAAACCCTCCCAGTCCCTGGAATCCTGGAACTGGCATTCCCAGAACAAATCCCCAAAAAAATCCTGACTGAAATTGGGAAATCCTGGGGAATCCATTGCCCTACAATCCCAAGGAATCTTTAGGAATCTTGGGATTTTATTCCTTTCAATCCCAGCAAATCCTTGGGATCTGATTCCTTTCCATCACAGGGAATCCCTGGGAATTTGGGGATTTTATTCCCTTCAATCCCAAGAAATCCTTGGGAATCTTGAACATTTTCCTGCCTCCCATCCAAAAACCCAATTCCCCACCTGGAATTTTCCATCTTTTCCACTCAATCCGTGCTGGAAAGGGTGGGAAAAATCCCCAGGATGCCAACTTTCCCCTTTCCCTTCCCGATTTTCCTAGGAAAGCAACAACATGGTGGTGCCAGCCATGCAGCTGGCCAGCAAGATCCCGGACATGTCCGTGCAGCTCTGGTCCTCTGCCCTGCTCCGGGGTAAAGCCGGGAGCCGGGGGCGGCTGGGGAATGGGAATGGGCGGCTCCGGGGGGATTCAGGATCTGGGATCATCCTGGAAAACTGGGATGGAGCCCCTGGGAGGGCAGGAGTGATGGGGGGATTATCCCAGGGATGGGAATGGGCGGCTCCGGGGGGATTCAGGATCTGGGATTATCTTGGAAAACTGGGATGGAGCCTCAGGGAGGGCGAGAATGCCAAGGAGAGCGTGGAGCTGATGCCAAGGCTGGGAATGGGCAGGTCCAGGAGCTGATTCCAGAGGGGGAAGGGGCTCCAGGAGAGCTGGGGAGGGTTTGGGAGAGGGGATGGAGGGATGGGACACAGGGAATGGGTTTGGGATGGGAACGAGGATTTTGGGAAGGAGTTCTTGCTGGGAGGGTGGGGAGGGAATGGGCTGGGATCCCAGGAATTCCTTTGGAAAAGGGAAAGATTCAGGATCTCTGTGGAACTTGTGGGGCAGATTTTGCCTCAAATTGAGGCAACTTCGGGATCTTCTTCCCTGCAATCCCAGGGAATCTGTGGGATTTTGCTGCAGAGCCCAAAGGCAGGGAGGGTTTTTGGGCTGGGGGGAGCTCCGAGGTGGGGCTGGGGTGAATCCAGGATTTCCCAGGATTTCCCAGGATTTCCCGGCCTTTTGCAGACCTGAACAAGGCGTGTGGCAATGCCATGGATGCCCACGAGGCCGCCCAGATGCACCAGAACTTCTCGCAGCAGCTGCTCCAGGACCACATCGAGGCCTGCAGCCTCCCCGAGCACAACCTGATCACGGTCAGAGCCCGGCCATGCCCAGAATCCCCAAACTCCCCCTTTGCCCATGGCAAAAAGGACCCTCGAGGTCATTTTTGTACTTTGTTAAATGTTCTCTTCAGTGCTGTTGTCTCCAAAGTTGGGATTTTCCTCCCCCTGGATCATCCAGATCCTTCCCCAATCCTTGGAATCCTGCAATTGGCATTCCCAGAAAGAAATCCCTCAAAAAAAATCCCAAAGAAAACTGGGATCAGGGTGGGAAAAACGGGGTTTTGGAAGGGTTTTTTAGTGCTGTCAGAAGTTGAGATTTTCTTCCCTCTGGATCATCCAAATCCCTCCCAGTGGGATTTTGGCTTTTGAAATCCCAAAAAAACCCTGGAAAAGCAAATCCCAGCAGGGTTCCCTGGTGGAATTTGGGATTCCCTGGGAATTCTGTGATCCTGAGGGAATTTTTCCCATTTTTCCTGGGATTTTGGCTTTGAAATCCTAAATGAACTCCTGGAAAACCAAACCCCAGCAGGATATGGGGTTGGAATTTGGGATCCCCGGGGCAGGGAGGGTTTTCCTGGGAAATCTGTGATGCTGAGGGGATTTTCTGGGAATTTTTCCCGGGGTTCTGATCCCGTTTTTCCCTTGCAGTGGACGGATGGACCCCCCCCAGTCCAGTTCCAGGCCCAGAACGGCCCCACCACCAGCCTGGCCAGCCTGCTGTGAATTCCAGGAAAGCTCCAGGAAAATTCCTGGAAAAACTCCAGGAAAACTCCAGGATATCCACCAACAACATCCCGTGAGGGGAAAAAAAAAAAAGCATCAGAAACTTGGGAAAAGAAACAAAAAAAATCCATGGGAAAGCTTCCGAATTCCCTCTGGTAGTGAGAAAAACCCGGGAATTTTCCAGGGATTCCCAGAGCCTCCGGAGCTGCTTTTCCAGGTGGGAATGTCCAGGTGAATCCCAAGGTTTGATCCTGCAGGGAATTGCCAGGAAAGGCTGGGAATCCTTGGGGATAAGGGGGTGAGGAAATCACGGATTGGATTCCCAGCCGGAATTCCCCGAGGGGAAATTCCCATTTTTTTGGGAAGGAGGAATTCCAGGATTTCCTGGGATGTCCCTCCCGCAGCCACAGCTCTCCCCACGCCTTTGGGATTGGGAAAAATCCAGAGTTTTCCTGCTGATCCCAAATTTTTCCAGCCTGAAGGCACCACCTGTGCCTTAAGGATTCCCAAATCCTGGGAATAAATCCCAATCCAGAGGTTTGGGATGGAATTCCAGCCTTGCCCTCGGCACAAAGTTCCCTTTTCCAGGTTAAATTCCCTGGTTTTAGCCCAGTTTTTCTTTTTTTTGGATTTCCCAGAAATCTGGGAATGCTGAATCCCAGAAAAAAGCTGGAAGTTTTTCCAGGATCCCAGCAGTGCCTGGGGTGGAACCGAGTTGTTTTTCCCAGTTGGAATTTCTCCAGATTTCTGGGAAAGGGGGAGAGAAAAGAACTCTGGAATTCTTGGACCGAGGAAAACCAAAGCCCTGGAACTGCCAGAGATTTTGGGGAATTTTTAATCCCACCTGGATGGGAAGGAACCTTAAAATTCCCTTAAAATCCCTTTGAAATTCCCTCATTCCCATCGTCTTTCCTTCCCAAATCCCATCTTTTTCCGGAGCAAGGAATTTTTTTCCACCCAAATTCCTCAGCTTTTCCCTCTGGAATTCATTCCAGGGATGAGGTGTTTTGGTCCCATTCCCAAAAAATTTGCATTTTCCAGGTTTTTTTTTTCTATGGAAATCCTGGTCCTAAGTCTGCAAAGGACCTGGAAATCCCTGGAAGTTCTGGGGATTGAGGATTGAGAGTTTTTTGGATTTTTTTGGGGATTAAGGAAAATCCTTGGTGCCATTGGAACTCAAAAAAAAAACAGGGAAAAAAAAATCCCCCAAAATTCCCAAATCCAGGGATTTTCCAGCCTGAATCCGGGGCTGGAATTCCCATGGGAAATTCCAGAGGCTCCCAGGTGGTTTTTTGGGATATTTGGGATCCCACTGTGACAGAACCATCCCAGGAATTTTGGGATCTGGGGATTTTCATCAGGAACTGGGGCAGTTTTCCCAGTTTGTGACTTTTTTGGGAAGCACATTCCCAGTTTTTATTTCCTCTGGGGTGAAACAAGTTTTGGAATCTTTTTCCTTGGAACTCCTGGCTTGGGAAAGGCTGAAATTCCCAAATCCCAGCCAGGAAATCCAAATTTTCCTTTCTAACTCCGTAATGTTCCAGGATATTCTGGAATTTCAGGCCCAACTCAGATCCAGCTTGGAATTTTGGGCTCAAATTCCCAAAGTTTTGGGCTGGAGAAGCCTCGGGATGTTCCCAATCCCAGGGCAGGGACACTTCCACTATTCCAGGCTGCTCCCGCCTGCATTTGAGCACTTCCAGGGCGGCCAAATCCCAAAAACTTTGGGAAAAACCCGGAAAAAAAAATGGGGAAAAAATTGGGAAAAATCCCAATTGCGGAGAGCTGTGGTTGGGGCGGAGCTTTGGGAATTCCCCAGGTGGGAAAAGAGCCTTTCCCACCCCCCGGAGACGCCGAGGACGGAGCAGAATTCCCAAAAATTCCCCAAAATTCCCAATTTTCCGCCTTCAGTCTCCCGTGAAAATCCATCAGAATCGGTGAAACAGCCGGAAAATCCCTTGGGAATTCCGGGGCGGGGTTGGGGTGGGAGCTCTGAGCTGATCCCAGCTCCCCAGGGCTCCTCCTGCCGCCGGAATCCCCAAATCCCCCAATCCCCGGCGGAAATTCCAATGTACAGAGCTTTTTACCATTGTATATTAAATTATTTAATAGCTTCTCGTGCCAGCTTCTCCTTTTTTTTTTTTTTTTTTTTTTTTTTTTTTTTTTAATGGAGCAGGGCTGGGAGGGAGGAGCTGAAATTCCTTGGAATTTTGGAGGAAAAGAGGAAAAAGGGAAACCAAACCTGTGGCATTAAATCCCTTTGGGAACAATCCCAAACCCCAGTGGGAACGATCCCAAATCCCAACGGGAATGATCCCAAGGGTTAAATCCCAAAGGGAACGATCCCAAATCCCAATGGGAATGATCCCAAGGGTTAAATCCTGAAGGGGATGATCCCAAATCCCAACGGGAATGATCCCAAGGGTTAAATCCCAAAGGGAACGATCCCAAATCCCAACGGGAATGATCCCAGATCCTTGCGGGAATGACCCCATCCTACCGGGACTGATCCCAGATCCCACCGGGAATCATCCCAAGGGTTAAATCCCAGTGGGAACGATCCCAAATCCCACCGGGACTGATCCCAAATCCCACCGGGAATGATCCCAGGTCCCACCGGGATTGATCCCAGGGTTAAATCCCACCGGGACTGATCCCAAATCCCACCAGGAATGATCCCAGGTCCCACCGGGACCGATCCCAGGGTTAAATCCCACCGGGACTGATCCCGGCGGAGCAGCCGGACCGGACCGGGCCGCTCGGACCCAGATCAGCCCCGGAGTCACCGAGCGGGGCCGGCCGCTCCTCATCCCCGGCACGAGGCCCTGTCCCTGCTCCCGGCGCCGCTCCCCGGCCCCGCCGCGAGTCCCGGCCCTCAGCCGGCCCGGCCGCCGCCCCGCCCGCAGAACCAGCTCCGCCGGCCCCGGGGCCTCCCCCGCTTCCTGCCGCCGGCCCCCCCTATCTGCGGCCCCAGCGCGGCCTGCGCGGGCGGATAAGGGCGGCGGGCCGGCCCCTCCCCGCGCCGCCATCACCTCAGCCGGCCCCGGGAGGAGCCGGCGCGGCCCGGCCCCGGGGGAACCGCCGCGAGCCGCCGGGCCCGGCCCGCCGCGCCGCCCCTTCCCCGCGGGCCGCGCCCTCATTGGCTGCTCCTGGCTGAACCCTGTCTCCTATTGGATAGTTCAGCTATCAATCAAATTTAGGCCACGCCTCTTTCCCCCCTCGCAGCAGGGGCGCGGCGCACACCACGGGGTCGCGCCGCTGATTGGTCAATATGCCCGTCAATCAAAAACAGACCGCGCCTTTTCATCACGGTTCTACTACGGGGGCGGGGCTACTGCTGACTCTTCGCGCCGATTGGCTCTAGGGCAGGCAACCCACCTTTTTATTTGCCGGCGCGGCTGTCAATCATTAGTTTAAAGATTAAAAAAAAAACCACCCAACGCAGCGCCCCAGGCCTGGGCAGGGGGCGTGGCCGGGCGCGAGGGTGTCCCAAATCTGCCTGGCAACGGGGGGGGTCGCGAGGCGGGGGGGGGGCACCGGGGAGGGGAGGAGGGGAGAGGGGCGGGCACGGAGGGGGAGGGGGGAGAGGGGCGGGAGGATGGGGGGGGGGGACGGAGAGTGGGGGGGGGCGGGTCCCCCTGCGCGCGCAGCCCCCCCCCGCCCCCCCCTCCTGTCAGTGGCCACCTGAGGGAGCCGCCTCCCCTCCCCCCACGGCCCCAGTCCGGGCCGGGCCCCGCTGAGGAGGAGGAGGAGGCGGCTCCGAGGGGGCTCCGGACAGTGAGTGACACCCGCGCCTCGGCCGCCCCCCCGGGGGCGCGGGGACCGGGGACACCCCCACACACACCCCCCTTCCCCGGGAGGGCGGCTCGGGGCTCGGGGCAGCGCGGGGGAGCGCCGCGGACGGGGATCCGGGGCGGTTCGTGAGGGGCACAGCCGCGAGGGGAGAAGGGAGCGGCCAAAAGGCGCCCACGGCGAGGGGGGACCCGTGAGGGACGCGGGGAGCCGGGCTGAGGGAGAGCGCCGGAGCGCCAGGGGGGTTCACGGGGGATGAAAGTAAGGCCGGGTGTGTGGGGGGGGCGGGGGCAGTGTGTGGAGATAATAAAAAAAAAAAGCTTAAAAAAAAAAAAAAAAGCAGAAAGAAAAGGTTGGGAAGTCCGAGGGGAGGGTGGGCACGGGTGAGGGGGTGCCAGGGAGGAGCGGGAGTGCATCCTGGGAGTTGCCCGATAGGCACAGCCACCAGAGCATGTCAGCAAAGGCGGATTATTGGTGCCAGAGCCTTGGCAGGGCGGGGGGAGGGGGAGTGGGGGAGGGGACGGGCCACCACCGGGGCCACCGGGGCCACCGGGCCGCGCTCGGGGCCGGCGGGCGGCGCGGGGGCCCTGAGGGAGCCCCCGGGGCCCGGCACGGCCAGGCCGCCGCCGCCGTCCCCCGGTGCGCGCCGGGCCCGCGGGGGCACTCCGGAAACACGGAGAAAGTTTTGGGCACGGGGCGGGGAAAGGCGGGCAGAGGAGCGGGGATGTGCGGGGAAGGGAAAGGGGAAAGGAAAAGGGAAAGGAACGGGGATGTGCGGGGATGTGCGGGGAAAGGAAAGGGGAAAGGAACGGGGATGTGAGGGGAAAGGAAAGGGGAAAGGAAAAGGGATGTGCGGGGAAAGGAAAGGGGAAAGGAAAGGGGAAAGGAACGGGGATGTGCGGGGAAAGGAAAGGGGAAAGGAACGAGGATGTGCTGGGAAAGGAACGGGGATGTGAGGGGAAAGGAAAAAGGAAAGGAACGAGGATGTGCTGGGAAAGGAACGGGGATGTGAGGGGAAAGGAAAAAGGAAAGGAACGAGGATGTGCTGGGAAAGGAACGGGGATGTGTGGGGAAAGGAAAAGGGGAAAGGAGCGGGGATGTGCGGGGAAAGGAAAGGGGAAAGGAGCGGGGATGTGCTGGGAAGGGAGCGGGGATGTGCGGGGAATGCTGAGGGGTTTGGGGAGAACTGAGTGGTACAGGAAAAGTTGAGGGGTTTGGGGAAAAGTTGAAAGGCTGAAGGGAAAAACGGGGATGCAGGGAATGCTGAGGGGTTTGGGGGAAAGCGAAGGATGCAGAAAATGCTGAGGGGTTTGGGGGAAAAACGGGGGTGAGAAAATGCTGAGGGGTTTGGGGGAAAAACGGGGGTGAGAAAATGCTGAGGGGTTTGGGGAGAAGTGAGTGGCACAGGAAAAGTTGAGGGGTTTGGGGAAAAGCCTAAGAGTCGAAGGGAATAACAGGGATGCAGGAAAAGCTGAGGGGTTTGGGGGAAAAGCTGAGGGGTTGGAGGGAAAAGCTGGGATGCAGGAAAAGCTGAGGGGTTTGGAGAGAACTGAGGGGCTGGGGGAAAGCTGAGGATCTGCTGGAAAAATCCCAGGGGCTGCTGGAAAACTTGAGGCTCTGGGGCAGAATCTGAGGGTTTGGCCTAAAATTGGAGGGTTTGTCCCAAAATCTGAGGGGCTGAAGGGAAAGCTGGGGATGCACCAGAAAACCTCAGGGGTGGCAGGGAAACTCGGGGCTCTGCTGGAAAACCCTGGGGTCTGTTGGAAAACTCGGGGGATTTTCTACTGGAAAATCAAGGGGTTTGTCCCAAAATTGGAGGGTTTGTCCTGAAATCTGAGGGTCTGTCCCAGAACTTGAGAGTCTGTCAGAAAAGCTGGGGCTCTGCTTTAAACTCGAGGGCAAAACCTGAGGGGCTGACCCAAAATCCAGGGATTTGTGCCAAAACTCGAGGCTCTGCAGGAAATCCTGAGGGTTTGCCCCAAATCCTGGAATTCTCCTGGAAAACCCCAGGCTCTGAGTGAATCCCGAGGATTTGTGGGATAATCCGAGGATCTGCTGAAGAATTTGGGAGTGTGTTCCTTTAAACCCCAAGGGTCTGCCCCAAAACCCAGGGATCCCCTGGAAAACTCTGGGATTCGCTGGAAAACCCGAGGGATTGTCCCAGAGTGCCCGAATCCAGGGCTTCTCCCCAAAACCTGCTGGAAAAGCTGAGAGCCTGGCGAGATCTGGAGGATCCCAGGGACCTGGGTGAAATCCAGGGGTCTGTCCCAAATCCCAGAACTCTGCGGTGAATCCCAAATTCTGGGGGTCTGTGGTCAATCTCAGGGATCCATCCCAAATCCTGGGATTCTGCAGTGGATCCCAACAGCTTCTCTGGGAATTCCGGCCCATTCCAGCCGGGAATTCCTTCCCAAAATCCCACCCAGATTCCCCTTTCTCAGTTTAAATCCATTCCCTGGGTCCTGGAATTCCCATCCCCAATCCCAAATCCATTCCCTGGGTCCTGGAATTCCCATCCCCAATCCCAAATCCATTCCCTGGGTCCTGGAATTCCCATCCCTCATCCCAAACCCTCTGCAGCTCCTTTGGGGCTCCTTGCCCCTCTGGAAGCAGCTCCAGGTTCTCCTTGGATCCCTCCCTGCTTGGGCATTCCCGGGGTGCAGGAGCAGCCTCGGCTTCCCAGGGAATCCCATCCCATTCCCTCCCAGGCAGGAATTCCTTCCCCAGTCCCACCTCTCCCCAAGGGAAGCGCCAGGAAATCCCAGAACCTTCCCCGGGAGCCTCTGGAACGAGGAATCCCAAAGGAATCTGAGGAACTCTGGGGTCTCTCCCATCCTGGGACATTCCCGCTGCCGGCGGGATGGGGTTTTACCCAGGGAAGCTGTTTGGGGTGATGTCCATGGGATTTTTCCGGCTTTGGGATGGAATTTTCCCACTTCGGGGTGATGTCCATTGGATTTTCCCATTCTGGGATGGCATCCGTGGGGTTTTCCAAGTTTTGGTTGATATCCATGGAATTTGTCCAGTTTGGAGTGGTTTCCATTGGATTTTTCCAGTTGATATCCACTGGATTTTCCAGCTTTGGGCTGTTATCCATAGAATTTTCCCAGTTTTGGGATGGAATCCATGGAGTATTCCCAAAGTTTGGGTGATATCCCTGGAATTTTCCAGGTTTTGGACGTTGTCCATTGGGTTTGTCCAAGTTTTTGGTGAGATCCATTGGATTTTCCAGCTTTGGGATGGCATCCATGGGATTCTTCCAGCCTTGGGATGATATCCATGGAATTTTCATCACTTTGGGGTGGCATCTGTTGGATTTTTTCCAGGTTTTGGGGTGATATCCATGGAATTTTCCAGGTTTTAAGGTCATATCCATGGAATTGTCCCACTTTTAGGGTGGCATCCATAGGATCTTCCAGCTTTTGGGGTGATTTTCTCTGGGATCATTCCCGTGTTCCCCCCTGCAGGAATATTTGGGATTCCTGATCCTGCCTGGATTCCAGCTCCCCAGATCCTCCCAAACTCTGGGAATTTGGGGTTTTTAGGGATTTCTTTTTGTATTGGGGCAGCAGGAGGGTGAGGGAAAAATGGGAATGAGCTGGAAAAGCACAGCAGGGATCTGGGAATAATAATTAATAATCAATAATCCCACAGCTCCCAAGTCCTTCTGCCGTTAATTTGGTGGGAAATAACTGAAATTTGGGATTTTGGATTTGGCTCCGGCCAAACTTCCCTGGAAAAGTCTTTTCCCAAAATCCTGGGGATGCTGATTTGGGGGGGATCTGCCGGGATTCGGGGAGCTCGGAGATTTTCCGGGAATTTCCTGGGGTCTGGGGAACTCTCCGGGAGGGGTTTGGGGCCGGGGGGTCCCGGGGCTGCAGAGCTTCCGTGGGATTGGGGAATTCGGGATGGGAGCCGAGCCTGCCCCCGGCCGGTGCCCCCAGAGCCGCTGGCCCCTCTCCGTGTCCCCTCTGTCCCCTCTCTGTCCCCCTCTCTCTGTCCCCGCTGGCCCCTCTCTGTCCCCTCTCTGTGTCCCCTCTCTGTGTCCCCTCTGTGTCCCCTCTCCGTGTCCCCTCTGTCCCCTCTCTGTCCCCTATCTCTCTCCCCTCTCTGTCCCCTCTCTCTGTCCCCTGTCTCCCCTCTCTCTGTCCCCTCTCTGTCCCCTCGCTGTCCCCTCTCTCTGTCCCCTCTCTCCCCTCTCTCTGTCCCCTCTCTGTCCCCTCGCTGTCCCCTCTCTGTCCCCTCGCTGTCCCCTCTCTCTGTCCCCTCTCTCTCCCTTCTCTCTGTCCCCGCTGTCCCCTCTCTCTCTCCCCTCTCTCTGTCCCCTCGCTGTCCCCTCTCGCTGTCCCCTCGCTGTCCCCTCGCTGTCCCCTCTCTCTGTCCCCTCTCTCTGTCCCCTGTCCCTCTCTCTGTCCCCTGTCTCCCCTCGCTGTCCCCTCTCTCTCCCCTCTCCCTGTCCCCTCTCTCTTTCCCCTGTCCCCTCTCTCTGTCCCCTGTCTCCCCTCTCTGTCCCCTCTCTCTCCCCTCGCTGTCCCCTCTCTCTCCCCTCTCTCTCCCCTGTCTCCCCTCTCTGTCCCCGCTGTCCCCTCTCTGTCCCCTCTCTCTGTTCCCTGTCCCCTCTCGCTGTCCCCTCTCTGTCCTCTCTCTGTCCCCTCTCTCCCCTCTCTCTCTCCCCTGTCCCCTCGCTGTCCCCTCTCTCCCCTCTCTCTGTCCCCGCTGTCCCCTCTCTCTCCCCTCTCTCTGTCCCCTGTCCCCTCTCTCTCCCCTCTCTCTGTCCCCTGTCTCCCCTCTCTGTCCCCTCGCTGTCCCCTCTCTCTCCCCTCTCTCTGTCCCCTGTCTCCCCTCTCTGTCCCCTCTCTCTCCCCTCTCTCTGTCCCCTCTCTCCCCTCGCTGTCCCCTCGCTGTCCCCTCTCTCCACGTGGCCTCCCCCAGCGCGGCGCTGCCCGCGCGCCCCCCGCCCGCCGCTCCAGCCAATCAGGGCCCTCCTCTCATCATCCGCGCGACCCCCGCGGCCAATGGCGGCCCGCGACACAGCGGCGGCTCCCCCCTGGCCGCGCCCGGAAGCGGCGGCGGCGGCAGCGCCGTGAGGGGCGCGGGCGGAGCGGCCCCGGAGCGGCCCCGGTGCGGTCCCGGAGCGGCCCCGGAGCGGCCCCCGCGCTCCCCGCGCTGTCCCGCTGAACCCCCGCTGAACCCCCGCTGTCCCCACGCCGCCTCACCGCTGTCCCCACGCCGTCCCCTCCGCCGGCCCCGCCGCTCGGCCGCCCCGCCCCGCGCATGCTCTGCCGGTGCCGCCGCGACTCCATGTGTGAGGAGCGCATTATCGGCACCGGGAGCCGCGGCGGCCGCGGGAGCCCCCGGGAAAGCGCCGCAACAAGCGGCAGAGCGGCGGGGCCGGCGCGGGGACAGCGGAGCGGAGCCGGGAGCGCCGGGCGAGCTCGCTGCGGATGCGGCGCGGAGCTACCGGAGCGGCGCCCTGCGAGTTCTCCCGGTAAAAGTTCTGCCGGCGGTTATTGGCTCCGGTACCGGAGCGACGGCACCGCCGGGATTTCGGGAGAACGGAGGCCGGGATGCGGGAGAGCTGCCGGGGAAGTTGCGGCGTTTCCCGGCCGTGCGGGCAGCCCGGAAAGTGCAAAGTCCCGCTGGCCGCGGCTCCGGCCCCGGCCGCCCGTGAGCCCCGAGCCCGCGGCACCGGGGCCGCTCCGGGATCCCGGGGCTCGTCCCCCCGGAACCCCGGCTCCGCCGCCCGCCCGGCGCCCCGGGGCGCCGCCGGCTTTTGTTTGGGAAAGTTGCTGCGGGCTTTCCGCCGGGCTGCTTCCTCTTCCTCCTCTTCCTCCTCCTTCTCCTCCTCCTCCTCCTCTTCCTCCTCCGCCGCCGCCCCGAGCGCTCCGTGCCCGCTCCCCCCGCGCTCCGCACCGGGGACACGGGGGACGAGGGGGGACGCGGGGGGACACGGGGGGACACGGGGGGGACGCGGGGGACACGGGGACCCCCCGAACCCCCCCCGGTCACTCCGTGGTCAGCCCCCGCCCCCCCCCCCCCCGGTCACCGCGACACCGCGACCCTCCCCGCTGTCCCCGGGCCCGTCCCCGCTGTCCGCAGCCGCGATCCCCCCGCTGTCCCCGCGGCCGGAGCCCCCGGTGCCCCCCGGTGCCGGAGCCCCGCGGTGGCCGCGGCCGGGCCGTGCGGCCGGGCCGGGCCGGGGCCGTGTCACAATAAGAGTCCCCGCCGCCCTTCCTGCGCCCGGGGCACCGGGAATGGCACCGGCACCGCCAGCGGCATCCGCGCCGGGATGCGCTGCCCGGGATCGGCATCGGCGCCGGCATCCGCACCGGGATGGGGACCAGCACCGGGATGGGGATCAGCACCGGCACCGGGATCCGCACCGGGATGGGGATCAGCAGCGGGATGCGCTGCCCCGGGGGGATCCCGGGAACCCCGGGGGGATGCGGGACGATCCCGGCCCCGCACCGCACCCGGTGGGCAGAGGGAATCGCAGAATT
This sequence comes from Calcarius lapponicus, assembly GCA_039654755.1. Lineage (NCBI taxonomy): Eukaryota > Metazoa > Chordata > Aves > Passeriformes > Fringillidae > Calcarius > Calcarius lapponicus. The sequence goes on from JBBFKN010000011.1 coordinate 10,755,945, forward strand.
CCAGCCGGGAGCGGCTCCCGGGCTGGGGTGGGATCCTGCCGGGATGAGATCCCCGGGGTCGGGATTCACGTCCCGGCTTTTCCCGAGCATCTCCTCACTTTTCCCGGGAGTGGCCCCGCACGAGAATTCCAGCCGGGAGCGCCTCGCTCGGGATTGGGACTGGGATTCACATCCCGGCTTTTCCCGAGCGTTTCCCGGCTGGTTTTCCAGGATTTTCCCAGCCTGCTGCTCGGTTTTCCTTGGGCTTGTGCGGGGTTTTGCTGCCTTGCTCGGGCTGGAATTCCCGAGCTGTCCCCAATCCCGGGAATGCTCCGGGACCGCTCCGTCCTGCCGGGAACCGGAGCTGGGAGAGGCACAGGAAGTGACAGCGAGAGAGAGAGAGGGGGAGAGGCCTCGGGGAATCCGGGATGGCAGCGCCGGGATCGGCCTGGGAGCAGCGGGACAGGGAGTGGGATCTGCTGTGGATTTTGGGAAAAGCGTTGGGATCATCCTGTGGTCAGCAGGAGGAGGGCTGGAACCTGCCAGGGATTTGGGGAGAGAAGAGGGAAGCGGCAGAACCCCTTGGATTTTGGGAGAGGGGTTGAAAGCTGCTTGGGATCAGCGGGAAAGGGGCTGGAATGTGCCAGGGAATTTGGGAGAGGGGCTGGGATCTGCCAGGGATTTTTTGGGAATGAGGTTGGAAGTGGTCTTGGATCAGTGGGAAAGGAGCTGAATTTTGGAGTAGTGGAAAGTTGGGAATGATGGGAAGTTTGGAATGCTGGAAAAGCTGGGAGTGATGGGAAGCTGGGAATGAAGGAAGTTGGGGTGTTCTGGGAACGTTTCAAATCCCAAAATTCCAGATCCAAACCAGGGATGTTGCTGATGGAATTCCAAAGCCGGAGATGAATCCTCAAAGGGAATAAATCCCTCTTTTGCCATGGATTCATGGAATTCTGGGATGCTTTGGGGTGGGAAGGAGCCCAGGGATCAGGCAGGGACATTCCCAGGTTTTCCCAGGCTGCCCTTGGACACTCCCAGGAATTCCCTGCTGCTCCTTCTCCAGTTTTTCCCATAAATCCCAAATTTTTCCAGGATTTTTCCACTCCTGATCCAACTAGGGGCTCCTTCCTGAGAATCCCAGGCCTTAACACAACTGGAATTCCAGAATTCCAGGAATTCTCGGTGAAATCCAAGGAATTCCAGCTCTCCTGGATCCTTGGAGCTTCCCAAACTCCAGGAAAAGCGGCCGGGGCAGCTCTGAATTCCAGAGGATTTCCTGGGATTTTCCCAGATCCTCTTAACCACCCGCAGCTCCGGGTGAGCTCCGCTAATTCCCCCTGGAATTCCTGGGATCACGGAAAAACCGGGGAACGGCCGGAGGCTCCGGGAGCTGCTCCTGGCCCAGAAAAAACGGGAGTGGATGGGAATCTGGGAATGAAGGGAAATCTGGGGATTCCATGGATTTCAGTGTCTGGAAAATTCGCGGGATGAATCAGAATTCCCAAATCCTAGTTCCCAGGATTGTGTTGTACCTTGGGATTCCCAAATCCCGGGGCTGTGCTGTGCTGGCATTCCCGATTTCCGTGATGGCGCTGTTGTTCTGGGATTCCCAAACCCCGGCTGCCTCCCTTGGGAATGTGGGAGTTCCTGGAATTCCCGGGATTCTCACCCCTCTCTGTTCCCGCAGGATCCGCGGCTCTGGCTCATCCTGGCGGGACCCCATGACCTTCCCTGACAGGTAGGAGCTGGCGATTCCCGGCATTCCTGGGAATTTGATGGGATGGGGAATCTCTGCCATGCCACAGGCCTGGAATTTTTTCCGGGAACAGCCGGAGAGGAGCTCCAAGAGCTTTCCCAAAAATCCCCGGGAATTCCCAAATTCCTGAGGGGTTTGAGCTGATTCCTGAGGGGATCTCCTGGGCTTTCCAAGGGATTGGGGAATACCAAAGGATCCAGAGCTCCTGGAATTCCTGCTGGGATTGTCCTGCGGGACTGGGCAGGCCTGGAGTGGGGATGGGATTGGCAATTTTGGGATTTGGGGATTTTGGGGTTTGGGAAGGGTTTGGAGCCAGGAGTGCTCAGGAAGGAGCCGTGGCTGAGCTCTCACCTGGGCTGAGCTCTCACCTGGGCTGGGCCCACCTGGGCTGAGCTCTCACCTGGGCTGAGCTCTCACCTGGGCTGAGCCCTCACCTGGGCTGAGCTCTCACCTGGGCTGGGCTCTCACCTGGGCTGGGCTCACCTGGGCTGAGCTCACCTGGGCTGAGCTCTCACCTGGGCTGGGCTCACCTGGGCTGGGCTCTCACCTGGGCTGGGCCCACCTGGGCTGAGCTCCCACCTGGGCTGGGCCCACCTGGGCTGGTGTTCCCCCCTGCAGCTCCCACCGGTGCAGGTCCCGCCTGTCCCACCTGTCCTGGTCTCACCTGTGCAGGTTCTCCCCCACAGCTGTTTGCCTGGGGAGGGTCTCACCTGCTCAGGTCTCACCTGTTGGCTTCTCACCTGCCCCGTGGAGATGTCCCCGGAGTGGGCTCCCCTGTCTCACCCGTGTGGGTCTCCCCTGTCCCATCTCCCTGTCCCATCTCCTGTCCTGTCCCATCTCCCCTGTCCTGTCCCATCTCCCTGTCCCATCTCCTGTCCTGTCCCATCTCCTGTCCTGTCCTAGTCTCACCTGTCCTGTCCCATCTCCTGTCCTGTCCCATCTCCCTGTCCTGTCCCATCTCCCCTGTCCTGTCCCATCTCCCTGTCCTGTCCCATCTCCCTGTCCCATCTCCCCTGTCCTGTCCCATCTCCCTGTCCCATCTCACCTGTCCTGTCCCATCTCCCTGTCCCATCTCCCTGTCCTGTCCCATCTCCCTGTCCTGTCCCTCGTGTCCTGGGCAGGCCTCCCCTGTGGGGCTCCGGGGTGCAGGTGCTCACCTGGGCAGGGCTCCCCTGTCCCGTCCTGTCCCATCTCACCTGTTCAGGTTTCCCTCTCCCCATCCCTGCAGGAGTTCCAGGATTCCTCTGCTGGATCCGCCCGGGGATCCCAGGACGGGAATGGGATTGTCCTGGGCTCTGGGATCCCCTGAATTCCTGGGATAGGGAATGGACTGTCCTGGGATAGGAATGGGATTGCCCCAGATCCTGTGGCTCCGGAATTCCCGGGACAGGGAATGGATTGTCCTGGGATAGGAATGGGATTGCCCCAGATCCTGTGGCTCTGGAATTCCCGGGACAGGGAATGGACTGTCCTGGGATAGGAATGGGATTGCCCCAGATCCCGTGGCTCTGGAATTCCCGGGACAGGGAATGGACTGTCCTGGGAAAAGGCCGGGATTGTCCCAGGCTCCTTTGGCTCCAGAACTCCTGGGAAATTATTTTTTGGAAGATTGAGGAATTTTGATGGATGAATAAGAAAATTCCTTGGGAATTCCAATTCTCCTGCTGCTTTTCCCGCTTTTCTCTGGGATGATCCCTCTGGGGAGGGAATTCCCGGCGGGAATCTCTGGGATTCCAATTCCAAGGAATTCCCAGCCTGGAATTTCCCCATTCCCGCCTGGAAAATGGGAACATTGAAGGATGGAAATTCCCTCCTTAATGAGGAATTAATTGGGAAAGATCCGATTGCAACTCCTCATTAACATTCAAATGTATTCAGGGATATTTAAATTAACTAATGGATATATGAATGATCTTATGAATATTTAAATTGACTCAGGAATATTTCAGTCACTTCCCAACAAATGAATCTTGGAATTTTTCCCCTTAAAGGAGGAATTTGCAATGGAAAATCAACGATGGAGAAATAATTAATGAATTAATGATTCATTAATAACGGGAGGATTTGTTTAGAAAATCCCAGAAGAAGTTGGGAATTCTGCCCCTGGATTTCCTCTCTGCATTCCCAAAAAATCCCAGCCAGGGAATCTCAGTCCTTGTGTCCTGAATATTCCAGCTGGGAACAATTTGGGAATAATTCCCGTGGGAAAAGAGGAATTTTTCAGGATTTTTCCTGGCTTTGACCCAATGAAACCAGAGAATTCCCAGAATTCCCATAAAATCCCGCAAATTCCTCCTCGCATTCCAGCTCCCCCCAGGGAAAATTCACCTGGAATTTGACAGAAATTCCAGGAAACCCTCAGAAATGCCAGGAATTCCCCCAAAATTCCAGGAATCCCCTCTGGATTTTTCCAGGCAGCCTCTGTTCCCCATTTCCTCAACTCCAGTGGAATTTTGGGATTCTCCTCTCCTGCTTTTCCCAAGCCTTTGGAGCTCCAAACTTGCGGGAGCAGGAATTTGAAGGATGATTTTCCCCAAATTCCTGTGGGAATTCCACGAAATTTCCCAAATTTCCCTTCCCTTGGATAAAAATTCCACCTGGGAGGCTCCGGAATTCCCGGGCTGGAATTCCTGGAGCTACTCCAGGGGTTTGATCCTAAATTTTTCCCAGCTCTGGAGGAACCTTGGGATAATTCCTGAGGGATTTGGAACAAACTCCGGGAATTCCCAGTCCTGGATAATCCAGGAATGACCCGGGGCGGGGGGGAGTGGAAAAATCGGGATAAATCCCGGTGGGAATCCTGGGAATCAAAGGGATCCCAGGGGGGGAATCCCGGAAATTTCAGGGAATTCCCAGCCTGGGAATGACTCCTGGGAAATTTGTGAAAATCAGGAGAAATCCTGGCGGGAATGAAGGGAATCGCGGGAATTTCAGGGAATTCCCAGCCTGGGAACGACTCCTGGGAAATTTGGGAAAATCGGGAGAAATCCCGGCGGGAATCCCGGTAATCAAAGGGATCCCAGGGCGGGGAATCCCGGGAATTTCAGGGAATTCCCAGCTCGGGAATGACTCCCGGGAAGTTTGGGGGAAAGCGGGAGAATTCCCGGCGGGATGGGGGCGGGAATTCCCGCGGGGAATGGCGGGAAGCGGAGCCCGCCCGGGATTCCCGGCGGGAATTCCCGGTCCCAGCCGGCATTCCAAGGGTTAAGCGCTGCCATTTTGTTCCCGGAGATTTCTCGGGAATGGCGCGGAAATGGCAGCGCTTAACCCTTGGAATGCCGGCCCGGGAATTCCAGCGGGATCCGGAGATTCCCCTCCCCCTCTCCCTTCCCGGGAATCCCCGTCCCAAAATCCCGGGAAAAGCGGGAGCGGGGCTTCCCTGGTCCTGCTTCCCCACCTGTTGGGATCCCGAAGTTTGGGGTGGAAAGTGTGGGATTGGCGCTGAATTCCCAAAGAAAAGTTTGGGAATTTCCCCTGGCATTGCCACATCCAAGGATTGGCATCGTTCAGCCCGGAATTCCCCATGGATTTTCCTGGGAAGTCTCGGGAAAATATTCCCAGAAAAGGGAATTCTGAGGAATTTTGGGATGATCCAAGGCTGGAGTATCCAGGAATTCCTCTTGGGAATCCTCGGGAACGGCAAATCCATGGGAAACATTTGGACGTGTTGGAATCCCACTTTTCCACCTCTGGGAATTTTCTGTTCCTGAAATTTTGGTTGTTGGAATTTTGGCTTCCAGAATTCCAGGAGAGGAATCCCAGGATGTGAGAAAAGATGGAAGTTTCTCATTTTCTTTTGGAATTTTCATCAGGATTTTATTTGGGAATTTTCCTCCAAATCCAACCCCGTTCCCATTCCTGGTAAATCCTTCAAGTCCTCCTTTTCCAAGGTTTCCCTGGGATTTTGGTGGAATTTTTTCCTTCATTTCTCCCTTTTCCTGCCCTGGGGCACTGGGATGGGGCTGGAATTCTCCTGGGAGAGATTTCCAGCAGGAAAAACACTGGGAATTCCCTTTTCCAAGGCTTTTCCAGCTCTTTCCCTTCATTTTTCCAGGGGTTTCCCATCCCTTTCCTAGCCCCATTTCCAGGGCTTTTCCAGCCCCTTTTCCATCCTTTTCCCCCTCCCTTTTCCTGGGATTTTCCAGCTCCTTTTCCAGGGTTTTTCCCTCCCTTTCCCAGCCTTTCCTGGGTTGCTCTTCCCAGACTTTGTCCTGGTTGGAAATGCAGGAATTCCATCCCAAAATCCCGGGATTTTTAAACCCCTTCGTGTTTCCCTTTTCCCGGGGTTTTCCAGCCCCTTTCCCAGATTATCCCCTCCCTGTTGTCTCCCAGCTCCCCGGATCATTTCCCGGGAATTTTTACTTTTCCCGGGACTTTGAACTCCCCATTCTCTCCCATTTTCCCGGGATATTTTCCTCCCTTTTCCCGGGGTTTTCCCCCCCTCCTTCCCCCAGGGTTTTTTAACCCTTTGATGTCTCCCTTTTCCAGGGATTCTTTTCCCCCTTTTCCTGGGATTTTTTCCCCCTTTTCCTGGGATTTTTAACCCCTTGATGTCTCTCTTTTCCTGGGATTTCCCCCCCCCCCCCCCCCACCTTTCTCTGTGATTTTTACTGCCATTCCCAATGTTTTTAACCCTTTCCCGGGGTGTTTTTCCCCCGTGTTTTTAACCCTTTCCTGGGGTATTTTCCCCATGATTTTCCCCGCCATTCCCAATGTTTTTAACCCTTTCCCAGGGTGTTTTTCCCCATGATGTTCCCCGCCATTCCCAATGTTTTTAACCCTTTCCCGGGCTGTTTTTCCCCATGATTTTCCCCACCATTCCCAATGTTTTTAACCCTTTCCCGGGCTGTTTTTCCCCATGACTTTCCCCGCCCATTCCCAATGTTTTTAACCCTTTCCCGGGCTGTTTTTCCCCATGATTTTCCCCGCCATTCATTCCCAATGTTTTTAACCCTTTCCCGGGCTGTTTTCCCCGCCGTGTTTAACCCTTCCCGGGCCGTTCCCCGCAGCCCCTCGCCATGAGTGAGGACTCATGCCGCACCCGGAGCCAGAAGCGCGCCCTGGAGCGGGACTCGGAGCCCGACAGTAAAAAACTCAGGATGGACAAAGGAGTTCTGGGATCCGAGCTGGGCTCCGAGGGGGGACATGAAGATCAAAGCGGATCCCGGAGCCGGGAAAATCCCGGGAATGCTGAAAAGCGGGGAAGTCAAAGCCACCATCAAAGTGGAGCTGCCGGCCGCAGGGGATGAGCCCGTGGACATGAGCACATCCAAAGGGTGAGGATTCCATGGAATTCCGGGAATTCTTGTGTTTGGGGGAGGGTTTGGATCCCTCCTCATCCTGGCTTTTATTGGCATGTGGCTGGGGTAGAGTTGGAGTCCAGTTTTCGGGAGGTTCTGGTGCCACATTCCTGGTTTTTCCTTTGGAATGGTGGAAAAGTTGGGAAGAGAATCCCAGCCCATTCCAGAGGCAATTCCTGCTGATCCAGACCCCATCCCAGCCCCATTTCCTTGGAGCTGCCAGTGGAATTCCAGCGGGAAAAGGAGTTTGGGAGTTGGGACTTTCTCATTCCCAGCCTTCATCCCAACCCAGTCAATCCCAGTTTTCCAGCTCCAGGGAAAAGCTGGGAATGCTCCACCCGTGCCACTTCCAGAGGGAAGTGCCTGGATTTGGGGATTCCCAGGCTTGCTGTGCCCTCTAGAGGGCGTTGCAGACCCTTTGGAATTTTCCCATTCCTGAAATTCCTACCCTGGGCCCTTTTCCCAGCCCTGGAATTCCCTGGGGGGGGCTGGAAGAGCCTTGGAAAAAGGGCTGGGAAAGGACTGGAGAAAACCCTGGAGAAGGAATGGAAAAGGGGCTCGAAAAGAGTTGAAAAAGGACTGGGAAAAGAGCTGGAAAAGGAATGGGAAGGGGGTTGGGAAAGGGCTGGGAAAGGGTTAGGAAAGGGCTGGAGGAGTGTTGGAAAGGCTGCTCCTGGAGTGACTGCGTTCTGAGGATTTGCTCCCCCTGCACTGACCCTGTTCCCTGGGATTTGCTCCCTTTTCCTGGGATTTGCTCCTCTGGCGCTGACCCCATTTCCCCAGGGTTTGCTCCCCATTTCCCCGGGATTTGCTCCCCATTTATTTTCCCAGTTTGCTGCCCCTGCAGTGACCCATTCCCGGGTTTGCTCCCCGTTTCCCTGGGAGGAACCCTGACCCGTTCCCGGTCGTTTCCCGTTCCAGGGAGTGCCGGCGGGAGCGGCGCGTTCCCTCCCCGGACGTGATCGTGCTGTCGGACAACGAGCCCTCGAGCCCCCCGCGTCAACGGGCTGGCCCGGCTGGCCCTGCCCGAGCCCGGCACCGAGGCCCTGCTGGTGAGTGCTGGGAGGAACTGGGATTCACTGGGACTGGGTCAGGATTGACTGGGACTGGGTCAGGGTCAACTGGGATTGGATCTGGGTTAACTGGGATTGGGTCAGGATTCACCAGGATTGGATCTGGGTTAACTGGGATTGGGTCAGGGTTAACTGGGATTGGCTCAGGATTCACCAGGATTGGATCTGGGTTAACTGGGACTGGGTCAGGGTTAACTGGGATTGGCTCAGGATTCACCCAGGATTGGATCTGGGTTAACTGGGACTGGGTCAGGGATAACTGGGACTGGGTCAGGATTAACTGGGATTGGGTCAGAAAAACCCAGGATCAGCCACATTTTCCCCTCCCAGCTCCGTCCATTCCCATTCATTCACAATCCCAGCACCCAGGAGCCAATTCCCCTCTGGAATTCTCCTCATGTAACCCTTCCCACGAATTTTTAAACGGGAAAATCCCTCATTTTCCCTTGGAATTCCCTCCCCCCCATCACTTCTCCTACTCCCCAGTCCTAGTTGGGAATTCTCACCGTGCCTGTGTCTCTGCCCTTCCCCCTGGGATTTCCCTGGGATTTCCCTGGGATTTCCCTGGGATTTCCCTGGGATTTTCCTGGGATTTCCCTGGGATTTCCCTGGGATTTTCCTGGCATTCCAGCGGAGCCCGGAGCAGCGGGAGCGCCTGATCAAGCAGCTGCAGGAAGAGCTGAGGCTGGAGGAGGCCAAGCTGGTGCTGCTCAAGAAGCTCCGGCAGAGCCAGAGCCAGAAGGAGACGCCGGCGCCCAAGGTAGGAAAATCCCACTTCTCCAGGAATTCCCAGCCCTTTTCCCGGGGTTTTTAACCCCCTGCTGTGGCCTTTTTCCTGGATTTTTGGAAGCTCTTTTCCTGGATTTTTTTAAACGTTTTTCTGGCATTTTTTAGCCTTTTCCCGGGATTTTTAACTCCCTGGTGTCTCCCCTTTCCTGGGTTTTTCCTGCCAATCCCCAAGGATTTTCCTGTGAACTCCCAAGGATTCTCCTGCCAATTCCCAAGGACTTTCCCACCAATTCCTACCAATTTTCCTGCTAATTCCCAAGGATCTTCCTCCCAATTCCCAAGGATTTTCCCACTAATTCCCACCAATTTTCCTGCCAATTCCCAAGGATTTTCCCTCCAATTCCCAAACCCTTTCCCCTGGAGCGGACTATGAGGAGTAGGTGCCACTCCCAAGGATTTTCCTGTGAATTCCCAAGGATTTTCCCATCAATCCCAAGGATTTCCCGCCACTCCCAAGGATGTTCCCTCGGATGCTCTGGGCTCTCGCCGTGCGCTCCCTGCTCTCTGCATTCCCGCTTTCCCCGCCTTTTCCCGCTGCTCTCTTTCCGCTTTTTCCTTTTCCAGCTTTCCTCGGGCCCCTCTGGAAGCGCTGCGGCCACGCCCCCGCCCTTGGTGCGGGGCCCTCAGGCTGTTCCCGCGGGGAAAACTTCCCTCCAGGTCAGTGGGAGCCGGGAAAAGCCGGGAAAATCCCGGGAGAAGCTGCCAGCATCGCCCAGCTCCCACGGGTGTAGGGACACCGGGCCGGGGAAAGGTGGGGTGGGAGCTGCAGTGGGATTGCTGAGCCAGGGAATTCGGTCTGGAATTGCCCAGGGAATCCTGGGAGTCTCTCTGGAATTGCCAAGTGAATCCCAGGATTTTCTGGGAGGGAATTGCTGGATTTTCTTTGGAACAGCTCAGGGAATCTCAGGAGTTTTCCTGTGAGGGAATTCCAGGATTCTCTGTCACGGAATTCCTGAATTCCTTCTGGAATTGCTGAGGGAATATCGGGATTTTCTGGGAGGGAGTCCCAGGATTCAGGGCTGGAAAAATCTCATTCCAGACTGGATTAAATCCTTAGAATCCGCAGGGAAGGAAATTCCAGGAATCCATGGACAGCTATCACTCACCCCTGGAATCCTTTGGGATTAGAACATTCCTGCTTTTTTTTTTTTTTTTTTCCTGGGATAATGGGACCCAAATTCCCGAACTGCTCCAGCACAAGGGATTTTCCTTGGAAAAGGGTTTGGAAAACCCCAGAATTCCAGGAAAGGGAGGGATTTGATTTCCTTTAGGAGCCATTCCCAGATCCAGAGGTGTGCAAATCTTTACCTTGGAATCACTTCCAGAGCAACTAAAAAACTTTCTGGGAATTTGGAGTTAATCCCAAGAATCCAGTTTATCTCATCAGTTCCTGTGGAATTTTGGGTGAATTAACCTGGGTTGGGTTTTGCTGGAGTGTCCAGGAATTCCAGAGGGAGGGATTCCCTGGGAATGGGATGGAATTCCCAACATCCCAAATCCTGGGGAAGGGGGAGACCCCTGATCCCAGGGGCTGGGAAGGAGGGAAGGGGGAAACACCAGGATTGGGATGCAGAGGAAAGTTTGGAATTTTGGGAATATCCCAGCCCAGCACCAGGAGGGAATTTGAGGATTGGAATCCCAGGAATCCTCGGGCAGCAGCTTTTCCAAACTCCTCTCTCCTCATTCCTTTTCCTCCTCCATGATTTTTCCAGACCTTTTTCTTCCCTCCTCCTTTTCTTTTTCTGCTTTTCCTTTCCCTCTCTCCGGACTTTTTCCCAGATCTTTTCCTTTTTGTGATTCCTTTTCCTCTTCCATGATTACTCCTGGAGCTTTTCCTTTCTCCTCTCCCAGGATTTTTCCCAATGTTTTTCTTCCTTCCTCCCTTTTTTTCCCCTGCTTTTCCTTTCCCTCCACAGATCCAAACACTTCCATTCCCCATTCCCATAAATCCCAACACTTTTTTCCCCCATTCCCCCCATTTTTTCCTGCCTTCCTTTCCTTCTTCCATGATTTTTCCCAAGGTTTTCCTTCCCTCCACAAATCCCAGCATTTCCATTCCACATTCCCACAAATTCCAGCACTTCATTCCCACAAATCCCAATATTCCCATTCCCCATTTCCACAATTCGCAACACTTCCCCCCCCCCGCCCATTTTCATCCCATTCCCACAATTCCCAACATTCCCCCTCCATTTCCCCCCCCATTTTTCCTCCATTATTTCCCCCCATTATTTCCCCCCGTTTCCCAGCCCCGGTTTTTCTGACCGGATTTTCCCGTTTTTCCCGTTTTTCCAGCCCTCCTCCAGCCGCGTTCCGGGCTCTGGGCTCCCGCCCCCGCTGCTCCGGGGGGGCCAAGCGGCCGCCTCCAAGCAGAGCCCCCAGATCGTGATGCCCCCCCTGGTCCGAGGGGCCCAGGTGAGCTCCCCCCTCCTCCCCTTCCCATGCCATGGAAAAATTCAGGATTTCCCCCCCTCTGAGTGCTTTGAACATCCTGTGGGGTGTGTTCCCATAAAAACGGGACTTTTGGGGTTAATTCGGGGTGTTCTGGCTTCTGGGGTTTTTTTGGGAGAGGGGGTGGGAGGCAATTCCTGCTTTTCCATGGTTTTCTTTCTGAATTATCCTTTCTATCCCACCAATTCCATGGATTCCCAACCCCCTTTTCCTCGTTTTCCCCAACCCCTCTTCCGTGTTTTCCCAGCAAATCCACGCAGAAATTTGGGAATTTGGGGCTGGAGAGAAAGGGAAAAACATCCTGGTTGTTATTCCATGGTTTCTTTTTCTTCATGCCTTGCTTATTCCCACTTTTCCGTGTTTTCCCAGCAAATCCACACCATCCGGCAGCACTCGAGCACGGGCCCGCCGCCGCTGCTGCTGGCGCCGCGCGCCTCGGTGCCCTCGGTGCAGATCCAGGGCCAGAGGATCATCCAGCAGGGCCTGATCCGCGTGGCCAACGTGCCCAACGCCAGCCTGCTGGTCAACATCCCCCAGGTGAGGGGGAATTCCCACTGGGAATGGGGTGGGGAGTGGTGGGAATGACCAACGCCAGCCTGCTGGTCAACATCCCCCAGGTGAGCCTTCCACTGGGAATGGGGGTGGGAATGGTGGGAATGACCAGCGCCAGCCTGCTGGTCAACATCCCCCAGGTGAGCCTTCCCACTGGGAATTCCCCCTGGGAATTCCCACCGGGAATGGGGTGGGAATGGTGGGAATGACCAACGCCAGCTTGCTGGTCAACATCCCCCAGGTGAGCCTTCCACTGGGAATGGGGTGGGAATGGTGGGAATGCCCAGCGCCAGCCTGCTGGTCAACATCCCCCAGGTAAGGGTTCCCAGAATTCCTGTTGGGAATCCCCACCGGGAATGGGGTGGGAGTGGTGGGAATGACCAACATCAACATCCCCCAGGCTGGCACTGCCCTGGCGGGTGGCACCGGGGACCCCCCTGATTCCCGGTGATCCCAGTGATCCCATTCCCTGATTCCCGGTGATCCCACAAGGAATCCATTCCTGTCTCTCTCACAGGCGTCCCCCACGTCCCTGAAGGGCTCGGCGGTGCCCTCGGGGCAGGCGGGCACGGCCCCCGCGGGTGGCACCGGGGACCCCCCTGATTCCCAGTGATCCCATTCCCTGATTCCCAGTGATCCCATTCCCTGATCCCCAGTGATCCCATGGATCCCGTTCTCTCCGCAGGCGTCCCCCACGTCCCTGAAGGGCTCGGCGGTGCCCTCGGGGCAGGCATGGCACCGGGGACTCCCCTGATTCCCAGTGATCCCATTCCCTGATTCCCAGTGATCCCATGGATCCCGTTCTCTCCGCAGGCGTCCCCCACGTCCCTGAAGGGCTCGGCGGTGCCCTCGGGGCAGGCGGGCACGGCCCCCGCGGGCGGCACGGCGCTGGGTGGCACGGGCGAGGCCCCGGGCAGCCGCCAGGCCGCGGCCAAGCTGGCGCTGCGCAAGCAGCTGGAGAAGACCCTGCTGGAGATCCCCCCGCCCAAACCGCCCGCGCCCGAGATGAACTTCCTGCCCAGCGCCGCCAACAACGAGTTCATCTACCTGGTGGGGCTGGAGGAGGTGGTGCAGAACCTGCTGGAGAGCCAAGGTGAGCCCGGGACGGGCAGAGCCCGGCTTAAACCCGGCTGGGGTCACTTAAACCTGACGGGTCGGTTAAACCTGGCTGGGGTCACTTAAATCCAGCTGGGATCACTTAGACTTGACTGGGATCACTTAAACCTGACAGGGATCTCTTAGACCTGGCTGGGATCAGTTAAACCTCCAGAAATGCAGGGTTAAAATGTGACAGGAATCATTTAAACCTCCCAGAAATCATTTAAACCTCATTGAAACCACACTGGGGCTGGCCCGCCATGTTTGTCCCTCATGGAAGGTGGCAGCAGGGCTGACCCGCCATGTTTGTCCCTCAGGGAAGGTGGCAGCAGGGCTGACCCGCCATGTTTGTCCCCCAGGGAAGGTGGCAGTGGCCAATCCCAGGTGTTTGTCCCCCAGGGAAGGTGGCGGTGGCCAATCCCAGGTGTTTGTCCCTCAGGGAAGGTGACCCTGGGGCTGACCCGCCATGTTTGTCCCCCAGGGAAGGTGGCGGTGGCCAATCCCAGGTGTTTGTCCCTCAGGGAAGGTGGCGGTGGCCAATCCCAGGTGTTTGTCCCTCAGGGAAGGTGGCGGTGGCCAATCCCAGGTGTTTGTCCCTCAGGGAAGGTGACCCTGGGGCTGAGCCACCACGTTTGTCCCCCAGGGAAGGTGGCGGTGGCCGTGTCCTGCCGGGAGCCCTACCTGTGTGCCCAGTGCCACACGGACTTCACGTGCCGCTGGCGGGAGGAGAAGAACGGCACCATCATGTGCGAGACCTGCATGGCCTCCAACCAGAAGAAGGCCCTGAAGGCCGAGCACACGAACCGGCTCAAGGCCGCCTTCGTCAAGGCCCTGCAGCAGGAGCAGGAGATCGAGCAGAGGATCCTGCAGCAGACGGCCCCCGCCCGGGCAGCCCAAGGCCGAGCCCGTGGGGCAGCACCACGCGCTCAAGCAGGTGAGGGAGCGGCCCCAGAGCCGCCATTTCCTGAGGGAAAAGGGTCCCAGGGCTGCGCTGTGGCCTGCGGGGTTTGGGCCTCGGGTTGGGCTTAGGGCGGGGGGTTGTAGGTGTTGTGCCAGGCCCAGAGAGCATCTGATCCCTAAAATCAGCCAGGCCCAAAAATCATCCAGTCCTGGAGATCACCCAACACCAGAGATCATCCAGGCCCAGAGAGTATCCAACACCAGAAATCATCCAGTCCCAAAGATCAGCCAGTCCCAAAGATCATCCAGTCCCAAAGATCAGCCAGTCCCAAAGATTATCCAGTCCCAAAGATTATCCAGTCCCAAGGAACATCCAGTCCCAAAGATCAGCCAGTTCCAAGGAACAGCCAGTCCCAAGAACATCCAGTCCCAAGATTATTCAGTCCCAAGGAACATCCTTCCCAAGGGCCCGCGGTTCAGCAGCATCCCAGGTGATGTTCTCTTTGCTCCCTGCAGAGCTCCGGCCAGCTGTCGCGGGGCACCTCGCGGGGCGTGCTGCACACCTTCAGCTCCTCGCCCAAGCTGCAGAGCTCCTCGGGCAGCACCGCTCTGGGCGGCCGGCCCGGCAAGCACGCCGACAGGGCCGGCAGCAAGGGCGGCGCCGCCTGGAAGAAAAGCCCCATCAGCACAGGTACGGCACTGGGGATCGCCGCCGAAACTCCCAGTTTTGGGTGGGAATTTTCCTGGGTGATGCTGAGGGTTTGAGGTGAAAGTTGGTGCCATCACCGCCCAGAATTCCCAGATTTTGGGTGGGAATTTATGTGGGGTAATACCAAAGGTTTAGAGTGAAAGTTGGTGCCATCACCGCCCAGAATTCCCAGATTTTGGGTGGGAATTACTTTTCCATGTGGATTTTCATTATTTTTCCCTCATTCCTGAGCCATTCCATGACTCCATAATTCCAGAGGGTTCAAATCCTGATTTTTGATCCAAAACCTTTGCGTTTCTCGGGATGAGTTTGGCGCTGGATTGCCCTGGGATAATCCAAGTTTAAATCTCATTTTTCTGTGTGATTTTTCATTGTTCCCCCTCATTCCCGAGCTATTCCGTGACCCAGGATTCCCTTTTCCCCACAGGTGGGGCCCTGCCCTTCGTCAGCCCCGCGCTGGCTGTGCACAAGTCGGCCTCGGCCGTGGAGCGGCAGCGCGAGTATCTCCTGGACATGATCCCGCCCCGCTCCATCCCACAGTCGGCCACGTGGAAATAATTCCCGAGGGAGAACTTTTCCAGGCTCTGCCATCCTTTCTTTTCTACCACAATTCCGTGGAATCTGCTTTAATCCCAGCTGGATAACGCCCCGAGGCTTCCTAGGATGCAGCACCACCACTCCTCATCCGTCCCTGCCGGGAGAAGTGACCGCGTCAGGGTGGCCGCAGCCCGGCTCCGTTGGCTCCCAGATTTTTCATGGAAGCTGGCAGGGAAAGGGGGAAGAATTCCTTAAATTTTTTTTTTTTTTTTGGCTTTTTCCTTATTTAGTTTTGAAATTTTTTTGGCACCAGCACACAAAACAAAAAACCAACGAAAGGACTCAGCGACTCCTCTCTGCCTTCGCCGACGCCAAACTCTTTGCCAGGAACGCTCCGGAATTCCGGAATTTTGGGGCGTGGAGAGAGGAATTCCAGCCCCAACCTGCGTTTAGTGAGCCGAGTTCATGGCTGCTCCTTATCCCTGCTCCTCCTCCAGCCGGGAAAGCAGGCGGCACATCCCGAGACCCCAAAATTCCGACGATCCCGAGAAGAAGAAGAAGAAGAAGGAGAAGAAAAGTGCAAATCCCTGGTTCCGGTTGAGTTTGGTTTGGTTTTCTCCCTTAGGGATCGGCTGCCGCCCAAACCTTGGCTGGGAGGTGGGAATTGCTGCGGGAAATTCCCACTTTTTTCCTTGGATTCTGGTTGGAACCAGACTTTGGAACCGTTGGTAGTTTCCAAACCTTGCAGTTACTGAGGGACAAAATCCACCTTGGTTCTTTCTCATCCCACGAATTTTGGGCCTTCCCGACGTTCCCAGAGACTCCAAAGCGAAACTTTTTGGGAATTTTTTTTCCTTTGGGAGGGTTGGTTGGGTTGGTTTTTTTTGTTGTTGTTTTTTTCTCCCTTCCTTTTCTGTTGTTGTTTTGAGGGATATTATTCCAAAATTTATAGGAATTCCAGAAGCTGATGCAAGCAGGGAGGGTTGGGAGCCGTTCCCAATTCCCGCCGGGAATTCTGGCTGTTCCCAATCCTTCCCTCTGTGGTTCGAGTTCTTCCAGGCATCCCAAGCATGCTCTTGTATCCATTTGGGATGGAGTTTTCCATTGTTTTTTTGGGAATTCCAGAGGTTCAACCCAAAATCCATCGGGGGGCCAGTTTGGTTTCATTTTTGGTTTCTCATCCTCTTTTTCCTTGGGCTTCTTCCTGAATTCCAGACAAATCCAAGGGGCAGAATTCCAGGCCTTATTCCAGTGAGGAGAATTCTTTGGGGAATTTTCTTGGGGAAATTATAAATATATATAATTTAGAGATCTATATATATTAAAAAAAAAAAGCGTGTGGGGGGGGAAATTCAGGAAAATCCGGATTTATTTTCTTAGGAATCGCTGAAGCCAAGAATTCCTTCAGGATCATCCCCCTCGGATCCGAGGGACAAAACCCCTCCCTTTTCCCACTTTTCCTGGTGTTTCCATATTTAGGGATTTGGTTTAGGGAAAAAAAACCCAAACAACAACCTTGTTTTCCAAACTGGGATTTGTTGGATAAAACCCCCGGAATTCCCAGCTGGACGCAGATTTTGGGGTGTTTTCCATAGGGATGTGAAGAGCTCAGATGTGGGAATTGGGTTGGAATTTTGGAATTTGGAATTTTCTTTTCATTCCAAGCTTGGATTGGGAGATGCCACCAGAGGGATGACGTGGAATTCCTTCAATTCCATCAGATTTTATGGAAAAGTTGCCCTTCCTTTCCCACGTGGGAAATTTTTGGGGTTGGTTCGGGGGAATTTCTCTCCTGGTTTTTTCCTCATGGATGCCAATGTTGGAAAAAGTTCATTTATTCCCAAAAAAAAAAAAAAAATCCCAACAAAATTCCTCCAATTAAAATCCTTTTTTTTTTTTTTTTTTTTTTTTGGGGTGGGGAAACCTGGTTCATTTATTCCCAGAGTTTGGATGATTCCTGAAAAAAAAAAACAAAAAACAGGGAATGGAAGAGTCACAGAAGGATTTAATGGGTAAAAACGATGTCAAAACTTCTGATCCCAGCAGAATTCCTTTGGAAGTTGAATTTCAGCCAATTTTGGTTCATTAAAATAATCAAGAATGTTGGAATCGAAGGATTTTGGAATCAAAAATCCAAACAAGTCTCTGCATCCAGACTTGCAAATATTCCATCCTGATTTTATTTGGATGGATAATTCAGGATAAATCCAAAGAAAAATTAATTGGGGGATGGGGGAAACATTTGGAAAATCCATCACGGATGGGGGCTGGAAAACCAAAATATTTTATGGGATGGGGCTGAAACTCCAAATTCCCGCCTGGAGTGCGACTCCTGGATCCAGCCTGGTTCTGACGTGGTTTTTTCCGGAACATTCTTGGAATGCTGCCGGGAATTTGGAGGATTTGTTTGATTCCATCCACGTTTCTGCCAAATTTTGGGATCAATCTGGGAGAGGATTCCATGTTGGAACGCCGGGCTGGTTCTTCCTTTGCAGTCCCCGTTCCACGTTCCGGGGGTTTCTGGGATTGGGATGGTTCAGGTTCAAAGTTGTTCCAACTCTTCATACAGATTTTCCAACCCTCTTCCCAGTCTCCTTTTTCCAGAAAAACCCCCACAAAAACTGGGAAAAACGGGGGTGGGGGGAAATCTCAAAGAAACGGAAAATTCCCATTGTGGAATTTCTGCCTGGAAGGGAATGTTTGGGAATGGTGGAGGATGGGGGAATTTGGGAACAAATCCTGGGGGTTTGCTCCTGCTGCTGGATCGCCTTTGGGATTTGGGATTCTCTGACTGGATCCCCTTTGGGATTCCGGAATCCCTGAGCTCTGCTGGATCCACTTTGGGATTCCCAGATTCCCGAGGGCTTTTGGATTTCTGGATTCCCTGAGGATTTCCCTTGGATCCCTTTTAGGATTCTGGAATCCCCGCGGTCTCCTGGATCCATGGGAACAGCACCCACCCCTCCCGTTGCATCCCTCGGGATCCTGGATCCCTTTTCCCGCTCTGCTCCGGGGGGCTCCGGATCCGGGGGGGTCCCTAAAGCCATAAAATTCCCGCTCGGAGCCGCCGGGGTCTCGGGATGTTCTGGGACACCGCGGGGAACGAGGGAGCGCCGTTGTAATTTAGATTTTAGCAACTTGTGAAATAAAAAGATCCCGGATTTTCATGGGACGATTCCCGCGGTGGAACTGGGGCGGCCGTGTGGTTTTTTCTTGGATTTCCTTCCCAACAAAGGGAAGGGATTCGGAATTTCGACACAAAAAATAAAAAGGGGTCGGAATTTTTTTTTTTCCTATCCAAGGCTCTTCTTCCTGAGCGTTCCCAGCTTGGAAAAAAAGGTGAATTCCTGATTTTTTAATATCCCAGGGATTCCTGCGCCTGCCATTCCTGAGGAAAACAAAGGAAATCCAAAATCCCAGTGGATTTGGGATAGGGTTTTATTCCGTGCCTGTTTCTATCCTCATTTTGGGAATTCTTCCTTTACCTCTGGATTCTCCCAGCCAGTTATCCCTTTGTTTTTGGGGAAGAATTGGAATTGAATTCCCAGAGTTGAATCCCAGATGGAAAACTGGGAATTCTAGCTGCAGGAAGGGGTGGAATGGAGGAAATTCCGGGAGATTTTGGGGAAAACCCAAATTTGGCCCATTTTTTCCCTCTCCTTTGGGAAGGAGGGAGAACAGGGTGGGATTTTTTTCCCTCGGATTTATTGGGACTCAAAATATTCCAGAATAAATCCTAGAATTTAATAATTCTCACTAATCCTGCCAGTGGAAGGATCCAGACTCGTTAATTAATCAATTATTAATTGGGGGTGTTGGAATTGGAATGACAATAAACAGAGGAGCTCCTGGATCTTTGGGGGCTGGGATGGATCTCGTGGATCACCCAGACAGAGCCGGATCTGCTCCTTCCTCTCCCGGGGATTATCGCCCCAAAAACATCGGGAGGACGGGAGAAGGGGGGAAAGAAGGCGGCAAAAATCCGGGATTTTTGTGGATTTCGTGTGGAATTTCATGGATAGAGCATCTTCAGAGGCACGTCCGGGCATTCTGATGGAGCAAATCCATAAATCCAGAGCCTTCTCCACTCCCACCTGGAATTCCTGCTCCAGCACCCTTGGATCTCACCTGGACATTCCAGGAAAACCCAGGGAGCCGTTGGATCGTTTCCCTCTGGAAGGAGAATGGGCCGAGGGCATTCCCAGAGGGATTTTCCCCCCGATTCTGGGTTAAATCCAAATTCTCAGAGCCTGGGAAGAGCCACGGCCAGGCAGGAATTCCCATGGGATTGTCCCGAATTCCTGTGGAATTGTCCCAGATTCCCGGCCACCGGTGGAGTCGTGGCCACACTCCAGGGTTGGGAAAAGAGGGGATCAGGGAACGGTGAGGCCCAGCTTGGAGGGATGGGAAAATTCCAGATATTTTGGGGTTTCCAGCCCAATTTCCATGTGCGGCTCCTGTGGGATTGCCGGGGAATGTCAGGAATGGATCCCGTGAGGGGAAGTGATCCCAAGGAATTGATGGATCCCGTTGGGCGGGAGATGATCCCAGGGAATCAGAGGGTCCCGTTGGGCGGGAGATGATCCCAAGGAATTGATGGATCCCGTTGGGCGGGAGATGATCCCAGGGAATTGATGGATCCCGTTGGGTGGGAGATGATCCCAGGGAATTGATGGATCCCCTTGGGCGGGAGATGATCCCAAGGAATTGATGGATCCCGTTGGGCGGGAGATGATCCCAAGGAATTGATGGATCCTGTTGGGTGGGAGATGATCCCAGGGAATTGATGGATCCCGTTGGGCGGGAGATGATCCCAAGGAATTGATGGATCCTGTTGGGCGGGAGATGATCCCAGGGAATTGATGGATCCTGTTGGGCGGGAGATGATCCCAGGGAATCAGAGGATCCCGTTGGACGGGAGATGATCCCAAGGAATTGATGGATCTCGTTGGGCGGGAGATGATCCCAAGGAATTGATGTGGCGTTGCCCTTTTAAGCGCGCGTTGCCCCTTTAAGTGGGGTCCCCATCGCTCACGTGGCTGCACCACGTGATTTCCCGCGCGCGGGAGCTGGGCGAGCAGGCGGCGCGGGGCAGTGACGTCAGCGGGAGCGCCGCGATGGCGGCGCCGAAGGTGAAGCAGGACATGGCCCCGCCGGGCGGGTACGGCCCCATCGACTACAAGCGGCACCTGCCGCGCCGCGGCCTCTCAGGTGAGCCCGGGGAGGCGCCGCCGAGGGGCGGCGGGGGCAGGAGCGGGGGCCGTGCGGCCGCTCCGCGCTGAGCGCCGCCGCTCCCCTCACGGCCCTCAGGGTACAGCCTGTTCGCGCTCGGCATCGGGAGCCTCCTGCTCGGCTACTACACCCTCGTCAAGTGGAACCGCGAGCGCAGGTGACGCTCCGAACCCCCCGCGGGCACCCCCGGCCCGGTCCCGGGGCTCCCCCCTGCACTTCTGGCCTCGGGATGGGCTTTTCACACCCGGACCCCGGGAGCCCCCGGGAGCCCCAGTGCCCCCGGGCCCCCAGTGCCCCATTCCCAGTGCCCCATTCCCAGTGCTCCCGGGCCCCCATTCCCCCGTTGCTGTCCCCGCAGGCGGTTGCTGGTCGAGGAGCTGGAGGCTCGCATCGCGCTGATGCCGCTGCTGCAGGCGGAGTCCGACCGCAGGTACGGGGCCGGGAACTTCCTGTATGGGACTGGGAACTCCCCTTTGTGGGACTGGGAACTCCCCTTTGTGGGATTGGTGCCCCCCTTACGGGACTGTGACCCCTCTGTGGGATTGGGATACCCCCACTGGGATTGGGAACTTCCCTTCGGGACCGGGATCCCCTTCGGGACCGGGATCCCCTTTGGGATCGGGTCCCTTCCCGTGCCCTGTGTCCCTCAGGACTCTGCGGTTGCTGCGGGAGAACCTGGAGGAGGAGGCCAAGATCATGCGGGACGTTCCAGGCTGGAAGGTTCGGGATTCCTGGGGAAATGACGGGGGGCTGCTCCTCTGGGACCCCATGGGATCCAGCCAGGGGATTTGGGATCACCCCGGGCTGGGAGGTTTGGGATTCCCGGGGGAAAGGGGCAGGACAGGGGAGCTCCTCTGGGATCCCATGGGACGCAGCCACCCTGTGGGTTTGGCTCTGTGGGATCCCCTGGGATTTGGCTCCATGGATTTGGGATCCCATGGGATTTCGCTCCCTCCCAGGATTTGGGATCCCCTGGCACTCGGGGCTCAGCCCTGGCTGCCAGGCCCCGTCTGGGGGAGGAGAATCCCATCCCGGTGATTCCCAGCACAATTCTGGACAAATCCGACACAATTCCCAACACAATTCCCGGCGATTCCTGACACAATTCCCGGCAATTCCCGACACAATTCCCGGCGATTCCCGACACAATTCCCAGCAATTCCCGACACAATTCCCAGCAATTCCCAACACAATTCCCGGCGATTCCCAGCCCAATTCCCAACACAATTCCCAGTGATTCCCAGCGATTCCCAGCCCAGTTCCCAGCGATTCCCAGCCCGGTTCCCGCTGTTGCTGTTGCAGGTGGGCGAGTCGCGGTTCCACACGGATCGCTGGGTGCCCCCCACGGTGGAGGAGCTCTACTACCTGCGGCCCCCGAGCGAGCTGGAGCGAGAGAAGTTCGGGCTGCAGAACTACGTCTGACACCCCCGACCCCGAACCCAGCCCCGAACCCCCACCCTGAACCCTGAACCCCGAACCGCGAACCCCCACCCTGTACCCCGACCCCGAACCCCCACCCCGAACCCCAACCCTGCCTCGCCCGGCTCCTTCCGGAACTTTCCCCCCTTCTCCTGGCCCTCTCCAGGCTGATTCCCCCGTCCCGAGCTTCTTCTGACGCCTTTTCATTAATAATTAATAAATAAATAAATAAATAAATAAATAAATAGATCCTTTGGGGATTGGAACTGCCCCTGGGAATTGGGAACCCAATCCCGGAAATTGGGATCCCCTTCTTTTAGGGCTGGGGTTGGGATCCTCCCTCTGGGACTGGGAGCCCCGTGGCTGCCGGACACAGCTCGCTCGCTCTCTCTCTCTCCCTCTCGCCCTCTCTCTCTCTCTCTCTCTCTCCCCCCGGAATTCGGCGGCTCCCGGGGGATTTTCCCGGGAATTCGGGCCGGGAATTTGGGATGGAGGGAGGGGCCGTGTCCTCGTCCCCTCCCCGCGTGTTCCCCGCTCCGGGGCTGCGGATCCCGCTGGGGAAGCCCCGATCTGGGGGGGTTGAACCCCAAAATTCAGCCCGGCTGGGAAGCGCGGGCGGCGCTCCCGGGGCGGGGCCGGGAGCGGGGCGGGGGCACCGGAGCCGCCTCCCCCCGGGCGGCACCGCCGAGCGCGCCCGCTCCCACCGGAGCATCCCCGGGAGAACCGGTGGGACCGGAGCATCCCCGGCATTCCCGGGAGAACCGGTGGGACCGGAGCATCCCCGGCATTCCCGGGAGATCCGGTGGGACCGGAGCATCCCCGGCATTCCCGGGGGAACCGGTGGGACCGGAGCATCCCCGGCATTCCAGAGGGATCCGGTGGGACCGGAGCATCCCCGGCATTCCAGAGGGATCCGGTGGGACCGGAGCATCCCCGGCATTCCCGGGGGAACCGGTGGGACCGGAGCATCCCCGGCATTCCAGAGGGATCCGGTGGGACCGGAGCATCCCCGGCATTCCAGAGGGATCCGGTGGGACCGGAGCATCCCCGGCATTCCAGAGGGATCCGCTCCGACCGGGGCATCCCCGGCATTCCAGAGGGATCCGGTGGGACCGGAGCATCCCCGGGGGAACCGCTGGGACCGGAGCATCCCCGGCATTCCCGGGGGATTCGCTCCGACCGGGGCATCCCCGGCATTCCCGGGGGATCCGCTCCGACCGGAGGCTCCGCAGAGATTCCAGCGGATCCGGTCCAGCCGCGGACGGAGGCTCCGCTGCCGCCGGGGTTCGGTTC
The DNA here is from genome assembly GCA_039654755.1 of Calcarius lapponicus. Lineage (NCBI taxonomy): Eukaryota > Metazoa > Chordata > Aves > Passeriformes > Fringillidae > Calcarius > Calcarius lapponicus. The sequence continues at coordinate 10,779,033 of JBBFKN010000011.1, forward strand.
CGCCGCCGCTCCCCGCCATGAGCTCCGCGCCCTGCCCGTCCCGGGAGCCGCCCCGGTACCTCAGGTGAGCCCCGGGACCGCCCCGTTCCCGCTGCCGGAGCCCGCGGGGCGGAACGGGAGCTCCCCGGTGCCCCGGGAGCCGCCCCGGCCCGGTGCCCGCCCCGCGCGCTGCCCCGGGCGGGGTCCGGTCCCCACGGGTGCCCCCGGGCCGGGGAGGGGGGGGTCGGGACCCGCGGAGCCGCCGTTGCCGGAGCAACCGCATCACCCCCCGGTCTCCATGGCTGCGGCGGGGATGCTCCGGGAGAGGAGCGCGGGACCGGGATGGGCGGGGACGGGACAGCGGGGACAGCGGGGACAGAGGGCACAGCGGGGACAGAGGGAACAGCGGGGACACAGGGGACAGCGGGGACACAGGGGATAGAGGGGACAGCGGGGACAGAGCGGACAGAGGGGACAGCGGGGACAGCGGGGACAGCGGGACACGCGGCGGGGACGGGCTGTACCGGGAGGGAGCAACGGAACGGGAACGGGGAACGGGACCGTGATGCGGGACTGGGGTGTGGAACTGGGATTTGGATCGGGGGCGCAGAGAGGGGACACAGCCGGGATAACCTGTCGGGATGTGGAGCTGGGATCCGGATCGGGGATGCGGGACCGGGACGCGTCCGGGGCTGGGGCCGCAGCTCCCGGGGAGCCCCGGCCGTGTCCCCGCGCGGGGCCGGGGCCGGTGCCAGCCCCGCGGAGCCAGCGGCGTCCCTGCCAGCCCGGAGTGTCCCTGCCAGCAGCGATTAGGGACAATGTTCCCGGGAACTGCGGCCGACACGTGGCTTCTGTTGGGCGAGGGACAACACAGCTGGGCCCGGCCGCCCCCGCCGCCCCCGCTCCGGGCTCCGCTCGGCCCCTTCCCGGCCCTTCCCCCCCGGTTCTCTCCCCAGAGCCCCCGTGTGGGGCTGGGACGGGGCTGGGACTCACTAGAGGGCACCAAAGGATCGGGAACAGGGATGGGATGGGAATACGGGGTGGGAATGTGGGACGGGATGAAGTTTTCCTGGCAGGTTTTTCAGGACAGCCAAGGGATGGGATGTGGGACTGGGGACCAGGAGCTTGCTGGGGCCCTGCTGGAATGAAAAGGGATTTTTTGGGCTCTGCCAGGACACGGCTGGTCTGTGGGGACAGCCTGGATGGGGTGGGAGCGCCCTGGAGCCCGGGACCCCAACCCGGGACCCCAACCCGGCCCCCTCAGCTGCCCCTGGCCGTGCCGGGTCCCCTCCCGGGGTACGGCGGGGTCTGGATCCCCCAGCTCCGCTCGGTTCCCCCGCTACCGCCGGGATCCCGGCCCGACGGGGCTCCCGTTCCCTCGCGGCGGTCGCTGGAGGCGGCCCAGGCCGCTCCGCCCGCGCAGGTGAAGCCAACAGATGTGAGCAATTATTGTCGCGCTGGGCGCTGCCAGCTCCGGGCTCGGCGGCGGCGGAACAACCGCGGCTTTGTTCGCTTTTATGTAACCGGGGAACCGGGGCCGCCGCCAGCTCGGCCGAGCGCCGCTCCCGCCCCGGCCCGTGCGGGCACGGTCCCCTCCGTGCGACATCCGTGTGACATCCGTGTGACATCCGTGCGACATCCGTGTGACATCCGTGTGACATCCGTGCCCGTCCCCACCGCGGTGCCTGCCCCGAGCCCCCGGCGCGCTCGCCCCGTGTGCCAAAATCCCGTCCCGGGGGGGGGAGCGGGGTCCCGAGTCCTCTGGGGGGGTGGGGACAGCTCTGTCCCCCGTCCTGAGCGGGGACTGTCCCCAAGGCAGCCAGGCGGAGGCGGAGGCCATGGAGAGGGAGCTGCTGGAGGATTATCGCTTCGGGCGGCAGCAGCTGATCGAGATCTGGGGACACGCGTGTGCCGTGGCTGTCACCAAGGTGAGCCTGGGGACACCCAGAGGGGCTGGGGTCCCCACCGGGGGTCGGGGCGGGGGCCGTGGGGCGTCCCCGGAGGTGCCCGGGTGTCCCCGAGTCCCGGCGATGTCGCTGCTGCGGGGATCGCCCGGGGCTCGTGCGAGATGCGCGGAGCAGGAGGAGGAGGAAGGCGGAGGAGGAGGAGGAGGAGGAGCAGGGCTCCATCAAGGGCAGCTTTGTGCCTCGGGCCGGGAGCTCCGCGCCCGCCTCAGCTTTTCCATCGGCCCTTCCCTGCTCCTAGCGCTGCCCGAGGAGCAGAAATGTTTTGGTGCCGGAGCTGCTGCAGCATCCCTGACCCCACCTGGCTCTCGGCATCCTCCTCTTCCTCGGGGCCGCCCCAGCTCCGGCTCCCCCAGCCGCCCGCGCTGTCCCCGCGCTGTCCCCGGTGCCAGGAGGTGCCGGCGGCGCGGCCAGCGCTGGGCCAGGGCCAGGCCCGGGCTACCGGGGATGGGTCCTGGAGCCAGGATCCGTGAGCAGGAAAAAATCCGTCAGTGGATAAACAGAGCGTCCCTCCCTCCCTGCCCGAGCCATCCTGGAATGTGCAGCGGGCGGGACGGGGACGGCGACGGCGACGGGGGGGCGGCGGGCACGGCCCGGCACGGGCAGCGCCCTCAGCCCTGCCGGGGCATCATCCCCGTCCCACCTGGGCCATCCCACCCCGGCCCTGCCGGGGCACCCCCTGGTCCCGCCGTGGGCATCAGCCCGAGGGTACCACGGGCATCATCCTCATCCCATCCAGGGTATCACCCCGATCCCACCTGGGGCATGGCCTTGATCCCACCCTGGGCACCTTCCCCATCCCACCCTGGGCATCTCCCTGAGCCCACCTTGGAGTTCCACCACGGGCACCATCCTGATCCCAGTACGGCCCCTTTTCCATCCCACTCTGAGTCCTGCTGTGGATGCCCTGCCGTGCCATGCCATGCCAAACCATGCCAAGCCATCCTGTGCGATGGATCCCATCCCCATCCTGCTCCTTGCGCCACCTCCATCCCATGCTGGGTGCTGTGTGCCAGTGGCACCCCACCATGTCCCTGTCCCTGCCGTGTGCCAGTGCCACCCCTCCGTGTGCCAGTGCCCTCCGTGTGCCAGTGCCCTCCGTGTGCCAGCGCCGCGTGGTTGTGACGCTGTCCCCGCCGCTGTCCCCGCAGGCGTTCCCGCTGCGCTCGCTGCGGCGCAGGCAGCCCACGCTGCTGGTGGCGTGCGGGCCGGCGCAGAACGGGGCCGTGGGGCTGGTGTGCGCCCGCCACCTGCGCAGCTTCGTGCGTACCTCTGCCCCCCGCCCTGCTCCTCCTCCCGGCCTTCCTCCCGAGCCCCCCGGCTCCAGGGCTCCGTTTTTCCCGCAGGATTACGAGCCCACCATCTTCTACCCCAAGCGCTCCCCGGACCCGCTGCACCGCGACTTCACCACGCAGTGCGAGAAGATGGACATCCCCTTCCTGTCCTACCTGCCCACCGAGGTGACCCCAGCCCCGGACCCCCTGCTCATCCTCCCTTGTTCCCCTGTGAGCCCCCAAATCCCCCAGATGCCCCTGGTTATCCCCTTCTCCTTCCCTTTATCCTTCCCTTGAAATCCCCCTGCTTATCCCCCTCTCCTCCTTGTCTTTCCCCTCCCCGAACCCCAAACCCCCCCAAAACCCCCCGCTCTCCTCTTCTCCCTCTTTCCCCTCACTTTCCCCCTCTCCCCTCCCCATCCCGGCGCTGCTGGGATCCCGGGAATGCCAGAAAATCCAGAATATCCAGAAAATCCAGCGGCCGCTGCCCGCAGCCACCGGCTCTGTTATTTTTGGAACCTCGCAGCGCTGGGAACGGAGGAATTTGACCCAAAATTCGCCGTCTCAGCTCCGCGGCCCCTCCCTCGCTGCTCCACTTGGGGGGGATTTTTTATTTTTTTGGCGCTGCCGGGGGTTTGTGCCGTCAGAGGTGACACGGGGACACCGCGAGTGTCGCTGTCGCCCGCAGGTGCAGCTGATCAACGACGCCTACAACGCCGTGGTGGACGCGGTGCTGGGAGCCGAGGGGACAGAGGGGACAGAGGGGACAGAGCCGTGCGCGGCCATCCTGGCCACCCTCAGGCACGTCCGCATCCCCATCGTCAGCCTGGACGTGCCCTCAGGTGCGGGTGGTGTCCCCTCGGGCGCTCCCCAGGTGCTCCCCGTGTCCCCCCCGGTCCCTCCCGCGCCCGTGGCGGTGTCACCCGGGACCCCCCCCGCGTGGCCCTGGCGGGGCTGGGGACACCCACAGGAAATAACAAAGTGCCCGGCCCAGACGTGGCGTCACTGGCAGCTGCCATTCCGGCTGGCATTCCCGGCTGGCATTCCCGGCTGGCATTCCCGGCTGGCATTCCCGAACTGCGGCCAGGCCTGGCATTGACACCACCCGTGTCCCGCCCCCGGCCTGGCCCTGTCACCCTCGCCGGGGCGGATCCCCCTGGGGACAAACCCCGCCCGTGCCACCCCTGTCCCCTCCCTGTCCCCTCCCTGTGACCTCCCTGTCCCCTCTCTGTCACCCCCGTGTGTCCCCAAGGGTGGCGCGGGTCCCCTGGGGTCACACCTGTCCTCTGTCCGTGACCCCACGGACCGTTCGGTGTCCCCTGGCGTCACTCGTGTCCCCTGTCCGCAGGGTGGGCTGTGTCCCCCGGTGTCCCCTGGTGTCCCCGTGTCCCCACTGTCCCCTGGGTGTCCCCACTGTCCCCTGGTGTCCCCCTGTCCCCACTGTCCCCCGGTGTCCCCGGTGTCCCCCGTGTCCCCGCTGTCCCCCGGTGTCCCCCTGTCCCCGCTGTCCCCGTGACCGCTGTCCCCTCCCCGGGGCAGGCTGGGCGGCCGGCCCGCTGGGTGGCAGCGGTGACATCAGCCCGGACGTGCTGGTGTCGCTGGCGGCCCCCAAGGAGGTGGCGCGGCGCTTCCGGGGACGGCGACATTTCCTGGCCGGGCGCTTCGTGCCCGAGGAGCTGCGCAGGAAATTCGGGCTCAGCCCCCCCGAGTACCCGGGCAGCGACTGCGTGGTGGCCCTGTGACCCCAAAACCCCTGGGACCCCAAATGAATCCCTGGGACCCCAAAACCCCTGGGACCCCAAATGAATCCCTGGGACCCCAAATGAATCCCTGTGACCACAAAACCCCTGTGACCCCAAAACCCCTGGGACCCCAAATGAATCCCTGGGACCCCAAAACCCCTGGGACCCCAAAACCCCTGGGACCCCAAAACCCCTGGGACCCCAAATGAATCCCTGGGACCCCAAAACCCCCTGTGACCCCAAATAAACCCCTGGGACTCCTAAAACCCCTGGAACCCCAAATAAATCCACTGGGACCCCCAAAAATCCCTGGGACGCCAAAACACCCCTGGGACCCCCAAAACATCCCTGGGACCCCCAAAAATCCCTGGGACCCCAAAACACCCCTGGGACCCCAAAACATCCCTGGGACCCCAAAAACCCCCTGGGATCCCAAATGAATCCCTGGTGGTGGCTCTGGGGCCCCAAATATCCCCTGGTGGCCCTGGAACCCCAAAGAAACGCCTGTGACCCCAAATAAAGCTCTGCTGGTGGACCTCAAAAATAAAGTGGTGGTGGCTCCTAAAATGAAGTGCTGGTGGCCGTGGGACCCCAGATAAATCCCTGGGACCCCAAAGAAATCCCTGGGACCCCAAAGAAAGCCCTGGTGGCCCCGGGACCCCGAAATGCGGCGCTGGTGTCCCTCGGCGGGGGCTGCTTGGACACGGGGACAGGGGGACCTCGGTGGCCTTGGGCTGGGCTGGGGACGCGTCCTGGCACTCACGGCAAGGCCTGGGGACCTGGCCTGACCCCGGCAGTGCCACCGCCCGCTGCTGGGGACAGAGCTGTCACCTCCCCTGCCACCCACCCACGGGGACGGCGGCGCTGCCGCTGCCCCGGGCTCTCGCGGGGTGAAATGCCACCAAAACGTCACCAGAATCCCACAAAATTGCTCCAAAATGCCGCCAAAATGTCACCGGAATCCCACAAAAACCCCACCAAAAACCCAGGGCGGGGACGCGGGCACCGCCCCCAGAGCACGGAGATGTCCCTGAGGGTGACGAGCCACCCCTGGGCACTGTCCCCTCTGTCCCCAGCGCCCTCCGTGTCCCCAGTGCCCCCTCCGGCCCCGGGGGCGCTCGGAGCCGCCGGAATGCCGGGAATGCGCCGGGATTTCCGCGCGCCGGGGCCGCTGAGCCGGGACCCCCCGGTGCCCCCCGGTGCCCCCCGGTGCCCTCCAAGTCCCTCCCGGTCCCTCCCAGTCCCTCCCAGTGCCCCCAGTGCCCCCAGTGTCCCCCAGTGTCCCCCAGTCCATCCCAGTCCATCCCAGTGCCCCCCAGTGCCCCCAGTGCTCTCAGTGCCCCCCAGTCCATCCCAGTCCATCCCAGTGCCCCCCAGTGCCCCCCAGTGTCCCCCAGTGCCCCCCAGTCCATCCCAGTCCATCCCAGTGCCCCCCAGTGCCCCCCAATATTCCCAGTCCCTCCCAGTTCCTCCCAGTCCCCTCCAACCCCTCAGAGCGGCACCGGCTCCTTCTTTTCCTTTTCCTGTGGTTTTGTTTTCCCCGTATTTTTATTTCCCCCATAGTTTTTAGTTTTTATTTTTCCTGTGTTTTCTAGTTTTTATTTTTCCCGTCATTTTTACTTTTTATATTTCCTGTGTTTTTATATTTCCCGTATTTTTATTTTCCCGTATTTTTATTTACCCCGTGGTTTTTATTTTTCCCATATTTTCTAGTTTTTATTTTTTCCTGTATTTTTATTTTTCCCTGTAGTTTTCAGTTTTTATTTTTCCTGTATTTTTATTTCCCCCATATTTTTATTTTTCCCGTATTTTTGTTTTTCCCGTATTTTATTTTTCCCGTAGTTTTTATTTTTTATTTCCCGAGTATTTTTATTTCCTTTCCCCTCCCTCCCGCCGCATTCCCCGGCTCATCCCTCAGCCAATTCTCGCAGCTGGACCCGAGCGGCGGCGGCGGCGGCGCTGCCCCGGGCGGGCTCCGCTCCCGATAAAAGCGGGGCCGGCCCCGCCGCGGCCGCACTCGCGCCCGGAGCGGCCCTGGCACGGCTGGCACGGCTGGCACGGCTGGCACGGCTGGCACAGCTGGCACAGATGGCACGGCTGGCACAGCTGGCACAGATGGCATGGCTGGCACAGCTGGCACGGGTGGCACGGCTGGCATGGCTGGCACAGCTGCTGGTGGTGCTGGCAGTGCTGGGAGCCTCGTTCGCTGCCAGGGTGGCAGGTAAGGGATTGGGCTTGGGGTTTTGGGATTTGGGGTCAGCGCTTTCAGGTTTGGGGTTTGGGAGCTGGGAGTTGGGGTTTCAGGTCTGGGGGTGAGCTGAGACTTGGGAATTCGGGTTTGGGGTTTGGGGATTTGGGGTTTGGGAGTTGGGGTTTGGGGTTTCAGGGTTTGAGGTTTCCGGTTGGGGTTTGGGGGTTTTGTGCCCCCAGGGTTTTGGGGTTGCCAGCGGGAATGAAGGGAGGGAGGGGTGGGGATGGGCTGGTGGCACGGGACGGGGGCAGGGGATGGTGGCACAGGACAGGGGCAGGGGATGGTGGCAGGGGATGGTGGCAGGAGATGGTGGCAGGGGGTGGTGGCAGGGGGTGGTGGCAGGAGATGGTGGCAGGAGATGGTGGCAGGGGCTGGTGGCAGGGGGTGGTGGCACGGGACAGGGGCAGGGGACAGTGGCAGGGGGTGGTGGCACAAGACAGGGGGTGAGAGGTGGGGTGGGAGCGCTGGCACCGGCCAAGGGGGAGGGGTGGATGGGGATCAGGGAATTTTGCCCTTCCCAGGATCCTGGCACTGGAGGGACAGGGACGGGGACAGGGACAGGGACAGGGTGGGCCTGGGACCCCGGGGATGTGGCAGTGCCCCCCCTGTGTCCCCAGAGCCGCTGGAGAATGACTCAGAGCCGGGCAAGGCTGGCACGGGTGGGAAGCCCTGGAAAGCCACTCCTGACCTGGAGGAGCTGGACCTGGGCACGGCAGGTGAGGCCACCCCGAGGGCCACCGTGTCCCCTCAGTGTCCCCATCCCTGTCCCCATCCCTGTCCCTGTCCTGGGGACCTCATGCCACCCCCCACGTGACCCTGGGTGGTGACTGCCCTGCTGTGTCCCCTGGGGTCACCTGTGCCCTCTCCATGTCCCCTCAGCCCCCACCCCGTGTCCCTCCCACTGCCCCAGTGGCCATCCCCACCCCACCGGCTGGTCCTCCATCCCCGCACCCTCCGCCCTCCAGGTCCCCAAGCTGTCCCCAGTGATCCCCAAGCTGTCCCCAAGCTGTCCTCAACCCGTCCCCAATGATCCCCAAGCTGTCCCCAGCCATCCTCAAGCTGTCCCCAGCCATCCCAAGCTGTCCCCAAGCTGTCCCCAAGTCGTCCCCGCCTCTCTCTCAGGCAAAGGCGCCGCCTGGACCTCGTGGTTCAACATCGACCACCCCGGGCGGGTGACGGTGACCACGAGAGCCTGGCGGCCATCAGGTTCTACTACGGGGACCGGGTGTGCGCCCGGCCCGTGGCCATCCAGGCGCGCAGCACCGAGTGGCACCTGCCCGAGGCCCTGGGCCAGGTGGTTCATGCCAGCCCCGAGCGCGGCTTCCGCTGCCTGCACCGCGAGCAGCCCGCGGGCACCACCTGTGCCAACTACCACGTGCGCTTCCTGTGCCCGCTGGGTGAGCCGGGGCACCTGGGGGCACCTGGGGGGCAGCTGGCACACTCGTGTGTCACCTCTGTCACACCTGTATTCCACCTCTGTCACACCAGTGTCCCACCTGTGTCTCACCTTTATGTCACCAGTGTCCCACCTGTGTCTCACCTTCCCCTCACCTCCATCCCACCTCCATTTCACCTTTGTCTCGCATGTGTCACACCCGTGTCCCACCTAAACCCCACCTGGGCCGTGGGACGGGGGCGTTTCTTCCCCCTTTGAGCCCTTGGCTGCTGCCCCCAGCCCGCGCGCCCCCAGTCACTCCCAGTATCCCGCAGATCACGTGTACTGGTCGCACTGGTCCCCGTGGAGCTCCTGCTCGCGCAGCGCCTGCGGCACCCGGGGCACGCAGAGCCGCTCCCGGCGCTGCGGCAGCGCCCGCAGCCCGGCCCCGCTCCGGGAGCTCCGGTGCCGCGGCAAAGCCACCGAGCGGCGGCCCTGCAGCGCCGGGCCCTGCCCAGGTACGGAGCGGAGCCCGCGGGGCCGCCTCCTGTCCCCGGGTGCGGCCGGGGAGGGGACGCGGGGTGGCCACAGAACGGCTCCTGGAGGTGGCCGTGGGGCGGCACTGGGGTGTGACAAGGACAGGGGTCTCTCCAAGGACCCGAATCCCCATCTCAGCCCCCACAGCAGGAGCAGCTGTGAAATTCCACCCGGTGCCACCCGGTGTCACCCGGTGTCACCCACCTCTGGCTGCTCTGCCCCGGGGGTGACCGTTCCCACCGGGAATGTCCCCTCAGAGCCCACCTGGACGGAATGGGGCGCTTGGGGTCCCTGTTCCCGCAGCTGCGGCCGCTCGGGGGACGCGCGTCCGGCGCCGGAGCTGCCGCACCGCCAAGAGCCCCCCGTGTCCCGGCCGTGCCACCGAGGTGCAGAAATGTCGCCCGTCCCCGTGCCCAGGTAACCCCACCGCTGCCCCCTCGGCGGCGCCCCCGCTGCCCACGGGCTGCCCCGGGCACACGCTGCGGGGCACGGTGGCCACGGCGGCCGGGGCGGCGCTGCCGGGTGCCCGCGTGTACCTGGAGGGGCGCCCGCCGGTGCTGCTGGCCCGCAGCGATGCCCGGGGGCGCTTCACGGCCTCGGGGCTGTGCCCGGGCCCCGCCGCCAACCTCAGCGCCCACCGCGACGGCTTCGCCCCGGGGCTGGCGCCCATCACCGTCACCAACGGCTCGGGCGCGGCCGAGGCGCACCTGAGGCTGCGGCGGCTCGGTGAGAAGGCGGGGGGGGATTGTGGGGCACCCCTGGGGGCGAGCCGGGGGTGCCCATGGGCTCGCTGCCCCTCTCGCCCTTTGCAGAGAAGCCCTACATGGTGCTGCAGCCCGCGGCCAGGGTGCGGGAGGCCGGGCAGGACGTGACCTTCTGCTGCAAAGCCTCGGGCACCCCCGCGCCCCAGAAATATTACTGGTGAGCTGGCACAGCGGGCACGGCGGGCGCAGCGTGGGTGGCGGTGTTTCCGCTGAGCCTGTCGCCTGTCGCCTGTCGCCTGTCCCCGCAGGTACCACAACGGGACGCTGCTGGAGGGGACGGCGGAGCGCAGCAGCGGCCGCCTGGCGCTGCGGGGGCTGGCACCGGAGCAGGCTGGCACCTACCACTGCAAAGCCAGCTCCGAGGCGGGCGCCATCCGCTCGGCGCCCGCGCAGCTCACCGTGCTGGGTGAGCGAGCACGGGGGCCCCTCCGGGGTGGCGAGACCCCCGCTGACCCCTCTAATGCCCCCTCCCCTCCGTGCCCCCAGCCCCGGGCCAGCCGAGCTGCAGGGCGGAGCCGGAGCCCAGCCTGGTGGAGCTGCCCAGCGAGTGCCCGCAGGACGCCAGCGGCTCCCGCTACTACAACGTGGGGCGCTGCCCGGCCTCGCCGTGCCCGGGCGGCCCCGCCGAGCCCTCGGGCTGCGGGCGGGAGTCGGGGCTGTGCTGCGGAGTGCGGAGGATGGAGCTGCGGCAGGTGCCGTGCGCCGGCTCCGTGCTGCCCCTCAAGGTGGTGGCCGAGTGCGGCTGCGGGCCCTGCGCGCAGCCCCGGGTGCTGGTGCAGGGCCGGGTGACGGCGGCCGACACCGGGGAGCCCCTGCGCTTCGGCCACATCTTCCTCGGGGGCAGGAAGGTGGGCTTCACCGGCTACCAGGGCTCCTTCACCATCGAGGTGCCGCCCGACACGCAGCGCCTGGTCACTCGCTTCGTGGACGGCCAGCAGCGCTTGGTGGACGCCGTCAAGGTGCTGCCCTTCGACCCGCGGGGAGGAGCCGTGTACCAGGAGGTGAAGATGCTGCGCAAGAAGGAGCCGGTGGAGCTGGACGGAGGGCGGAGCAACGCCATCCCCCTGGGCGAGGCCGGCGGCCGGGAGCCCGTCGGGGAGCTGGTGCTGCCGGCCGGAGCCTTCCTGCGGCCGTCCGGGGAGGTTTTCAACGGCACCGTCAAGGCCAGCGTCACCTTCGTGGACCCCAGGGACGTGGGCACGGCCAGCGCCGCCTCCAGCGACCTGAGCTTCGCCAACGCCGAGGGCGAGATCGTGCCCCTGCGCACCTACGGCATGTTCGCCGTGGATTTCCGCGAGGGCGAGAGCGGCGCGGCGCTGCAGGCGGGGCCCGTGCAGGTGAGGATGGACGCGGGGCAGGTGTGGATGGCCGAGCACCTGCAGAAGATGAAGCTGTGGTCCTTGAACCCCGAGAGCGGCCTGTGGGAGGAGGAGGCGGTGCTGCGGCCGGCCGGGGGCGGCCGGAGGAAGAGGGAGGAGAGGACGTTCCTGGTGGGCAACCTGGAGATCCGCGAGCGGCGCCTCTTCAACCTGGACGTGCCCGAGGATCGCCGCTGCTTCGTCAAGGTCAGGGCCTACAGCAACGAGAAGTTCAACCCCTACGAGCAGCTGGAAGGGGTGGTGGTCAGCCTCATCAACCTGGAGCCGCAGCCCGGCTTCCCCAGCAACCCGCGGGCCTGGGGCCGCTTCGACAGCGCCGTCACCGGCCCCAACGGCGCCTGCCTGCCCGCCTTCTGCGACGCCCGGCGCCCCGACGCCTACACGGCCCTGGTGACGGCCACGCTGGGCGGAGAGGAGCTGGAAGCCGTGGCCTCCAGCCCCAAGCTGAACCCCAACGCCGTGGGGGTGGCTCAGCCCTACTTGGGCAAGCTGGGCTACCGCCGCTCGGACCACGAGGACCCGGCGCTGAAGAAGACGGCGTTCCAGATCAACGTGGCCAAACCCGACCCCAACAACGTGGACGAGAGCAACGGCCCCATCTACTCCTACCGGAGCCTGCGGGAGTGCGAGGAGGCGCCGGTCAGCGCCAACCACCTGCGCTTCTACCGCGTGGAGGTGGACAAGTACGAGTACAACGTGGTGCCCTTCAAGGAGAGCGACGTCACCTCCTGGACCGGCGACTACCTGGCCTGGTGGCCCAACCCGCAGGAGTTCCGGGCGTGCTACATCAAGGTGCAGCTGCAGGGGCCGCAGGAGTACATGGTGAGGTCCAGGAACGTCGGGGGCAGCCACCCCCGCACGCGGGGCCAGCTCTACGGGCTGCGGGACAGCCGGAGCGTGCGGGACCCGCTGCTGGGCGACACCTCGAGCGCCTGCGTGGAGTTCAAGTGCGGCGGGATGCTCTTCGACCAGAGCCTGGCCGACAGGACCCTGGTGTCCATCGTGCCCCAGGGCAGCTGCCGCCGCACGGCCATCAACGCGCTCCTGCGGGACTACCTGAGCCGCCACCCGCCGCTGGCCGACAACAACCACACCGGGGCCTTCTCCATGCTGGCCCCGCTGGACCCGCTGGGCCACAACTACGGCATCTACACCGTGACGGACCAGAACCCGCGGCTGGCCAAGGAGATCGCCATCGGCCGCTGCTTCGCGGGCACCTCGGACGGCTTCTCGAGGGAGATGAGGGCGGGCGAGGGCACGGCCGTCACCTTCGAGTGCCAGGAGCGGCCGCCGGGCAGGGAGAGCCTCTTCCAGCGCCTGCTGAGCGCCCCGGCCGAGGCGCTGGCCGAGATCCGCAGGGAGATGGGGAGCTCCGAGCTGCGCCGCGCTCCCCCCGAGGTGATGGACTTCGCCTCCGGAGCCCCCTCCGGGCCCGCGGCCACCCGCCGGACCCCCAGCAGCCAGCGGCGACCGGGCCGGCCGCGGGGACAGCCCTGAGTCCCCTCGCGTCCCCTCCCCGGCTCTGCTCTGTCGCCCCCTTTCCCCGTCGCTTTTGGCCGCGCTCATTTATAACGCCCGGAGGATTGGGGGACCCGCGGAGCGGGGGACGGGGGACAGGGGTCGGCGGGGACGTGGGGAGGGGGTCCCGCCACCCCCCCGGTGCTGTCGCTGCCTCCTCTTGGTGCTCAGCCCCGCGCTGGCGGTCCCGCGGACGGGATGGAAATAAAAGGAATAAAAGGGGGGCTGGGGGCAAACCGGGGCAGGGGCGGGCATGGCAAGGGGGTCCCCGCCCAGTGCTTTGCCCGGTGCCACCGGCGCAGCCCCGGTGTGCCCGTGCGGGAGCTGGGGGCGCTGCTTTCATCCCCGAATCCCACAAAACAGGGATTTTCTGGGGAGGAAACCCCAAGGATAACGCGGATAAAACTCCCTCCCTGCGGTGCCACCCCCACCCGGGGGTCGGTGCCACCCCCGCGGCACCTCGGCCACCGCGCCGGCCCGGATTCGGGCGGATTTGTACATTATTTATTACAAAATATAAAATTCTTGTACACCCGCCTGGCTGCTGGGCTTCTCCGGGACGGGGGGCCCGGCCCCGCGTGTCCCCCGCGCGTCCCCCGCGCGTCCCCGCTGTCCCCAAGCCCTGCCCCCGTTCGGTAGCACCGTCCCGGCCGCTCCTGTTTGCCTTGGGCCGGGCTCAGCCGGGCTGGCGGCCCCGGGGAGGGCTCGGTGCCAGCGGGACGTGGCAGCCGGGGCGGGGGGACCCTCCCGGAGCCGCCGCCGGCCCCGGGGCGCGCCAAGCCACGGGCCGGGCACCCCCGGCGTGACCCCGCGGGCGGGCCCGGTGGCGCTGTCCCGCTGCCACCCGGGTGTCCCCAGCGCGGTTATTTTTGGGTGTCCCCCCCTCGCCGCTCCCCGCCGTCCCAGGCGCGGATGCTGTAATGGAACAGGCGGCGTTTATGGGGCCAAACCCGGGACAACATTTCCCTTCTCCAAGCCGCCCTGGCCCCGGCGCGGCATTTTTCCACGCTTTTTTCCACCCTTCTCGCTGGATGCGGCATCAAAGGGGGGCGCGGGGGCCCCCGGGGGGGCTCCTTGGCCCGAGCGGCGGCCAAACCCCGCTCCGCTGTCCCGGCCCGGTCCCGCCGGGACGCGATCCCAGCGCGGGCGGAGGCCGGCGCGGCGGGGGGGCGGCGGAGGGAGGAGGCACCTGGAATGCTGAGATTCCACGGCGAGGTGTCGTTCCAGCCCCTCCTGCCCAAAATCTGGCTGCTCCCTGCCCTGGGCTCTCCCCGTCCTCCGTGTTGTTTTTCCCTGGGTTCTCCTTGTCCTGGGTTTCCCCCATCCTGAATTTTCCTTGTCCTGGGTTCTCCTTATCCTGGATTTTCCCTATCTTGGGTTCTCCTTATCCTGGATTTTCCCTATCCTGGGTTCTCCTTATCCTGGATTTTCCCTATCCTGGGTTCTCCTTATCCTGGGTTCTCCTTATCCTGGATTTTCCTTGTCCTGGACCGTGTTTTTCCCTGGATCCTGATTTTCCCGGGTTCCAGGACCCCTCCCCAGGGACACCCCGGGGGAGGTTCCCGGTGGCAGCGCCCAGGACAGGGCCGGGATCGGGGATCCTGCGGGAACCCGGGAATGTGGGAATTCCATGTGGGAATCCGGGATCCTGTGGGAATGTGGAAATTCCGTGCAGGAATGCAGGAACTCCACGCGGGAACTCCAGCTTGGGCCTGGGCGGATGGAAACGGCTCCTCTTGCCATTCCTGGAGCCAGAAAGGAAAAAAGGAGGGGAAAAGGCAAAAAAAGGGGGGGAATTGGGGGAAATGGGAGAAAAAATGTGGGGAAAGGAGAAAAAAGGGGGAAAACGGGAGGAGGGAAGGGCAAAAATAAAAAACGAGGGACAGAAGGGGTGACTCCAATCCCAGGGACACCCCGGGGACCCCGATCTGTGGGATGGGGGATCCAGGGGGGATTTTTGCAGGTTTTTGGGTCCCACCCCCTCAATTTTCCTGCTTTTTTCATGGAATGTGGGATGGGGATGGAGCGAGGATGCCCTGAAAGGCCCCGGCCGTGGATTTTGGGGTGACCCAGAGGTGGATTGAACCCTGGAGGGCCCAGGAGGCAGGAGCAGGGCTGGGAATATCCCGGGAGACAGGGATGAGGAAAACTCAGAAGAGGCTTCTTTTCCTTCTTTTCCCCATCCCAGCCCCATTCCAAGCGGGAACGGGAGCCCGGAGGCGGCAGCTCCTGGCCCGCCCCAGCAATTTGGGATGGCCAGATCCCAAAAAAAGACTGGAAAAGGACGTGCCAGCACGTCGGGATCTTGGGGAGGCTTTTTTTGGGATATTCCCCTCTCCTACGCATCCCAAAAAACCCTAAAAACCCCACAGGGAAGCGGAAGTGGAAGGATTTGGGATTTTGTTTTGATTTTTTGGGATTTTTGGGGGATATTTTGGGATATTCTACCCCTTTCCTCAGGGAATAAGGAGCTGGAAAGGCCCCTGGGAAGCCGCTTTTGTTTTGGGTTTTTTTTTTTTTATTTCTTTGAAAGAATGGAAAATGTAATGACAGGCTCTGAATGAAAAGGATAAAAGGAAGCAGCTGGAAAGGCCCTAAATAGAGAAAAATCCACCCCAAAATAAAACAGGACAAGAGGGAACAGGGGGTGAAAAGGGGAAGGGAAGGATTTGGGATCCCCTTTCCAGGCCCTGTCCCCAAATGGGGCATCCCCGGGGACCCCAAATCAGAGGACCCCAAGACGGAGCATCCCAGGAGACCCCAAATTGGTGAATCCATGGGGACCCCGAATTGATGAATCCATGGGAATCCCGAATTGGAACATTCCAGAACCCCAAATCAGAGAATCCTGGACCTGAGCATCCCTGGGGACCCCAAATTGGAACCTGTGGGGACCCCAAACTGGAATCCCCGGGAATCCCAAACCAGAGCATTCCAGCCGATCCAGCTGTGGAATTCCAGCCCGTTCCCTCTGCCGGGAGCTGGGAAAATCCCTGATCCCAAAAATCCCTGATCCCAAAAACCCCCGATCCCAAAAACCCCCGATCCCAAAAATCCCTGATCCCAAAAATCCCTGATCCCAAAAACCCCCCGATCCCAAAAACCCCCCATGCCAAAAATCCCTGATCCCAAAAACCCCCCATCCCAAAAAACCCCAAAATCATCCATCCCAAAATCCCCAATCCCCAGAAACCCCAATCCCCAAAAATCCCTGATCCCAAAAATTCCAATCCCAAAAACCCCAACCCCAGAAAACTCCCAATATATTTGTGTTTTTCCAAGGTATTTTATTTTATTTTTCGGCCGCTTCTGGAAAAAACATCCCGATTATTTTTTTTTCTCTTTCCATCTATTTTTGAACCTTTTCTTGGCTCCTTTTCCCTCTCTGGGGTTCCAGCCCATAAATAATAATAAAAACAACAGTTTTAAAGCCTTTTCGCTGACACTTCACCAGCCCTGCCAGAGCCTTTTCATTCTCCAGATGGAGAAAATCCGCCTCAAAATAATAATAAGAAAAAAAAGTAAAAAGGAAAAAGAGCCCTTTAAAAAAAAAAAAAGGTCTGGAAGTTCTGGTAAATATTTGATGCTTTTCTCCTTTTTTTTTTTCTTTTTAAAATTCTGTCACATGAAGTCATAAAAGTGGAGCAGCTTTTTTTGGGATATTTTTGGGATGTTTTGGGGATGTTTTTGGGATATTTTTGAGATATTTTGAGGAAGGTGCCAGGGCTCTGTGCCCGCTTTGAGGTGCCCGAGGGTCCCCCCTGGTTTGGGGGTGTCACCCTCGAGGGGGGGGAAACTGAGGCACGGAAGGAAAAAAGTTAAAGAATTTAAGAAAAACTAAACTTTAGGAAACCTTTTTCTTTAAAGAATTAAATTAAACTAATTAAAGAAAGTGGAATGATTATCGAACTTCCCAAATATGCGAAATTCTCAGAGCTCCTCTCCCCAGATTTGGGGATTTTATTCCCGAAAAATTTACATATTCATAGGATCACCAAACAGGCTCATGCATATTCATTATTTTGCCCCGCCCATTTCACTCCCTATTGGTTGGAATCTGAAATTCGAGGAAATCTCAAAACTTTGGGCCTGGAAGGCCAAATTTGGGAGAGAATTTCCCCAAATCCTTTGGGGAAATATTTCCTTGGAGAGAAGTGAAAAGTTTTGGTCGGAATTAAAGCCAGGATTCGATCCCAGAGCGGTTTTGTGGTGTCGTGGTGGCTTTGTGGGGTCGGGGTCACCTCTCCTGGGCCTGTGTCCCCTCTTGTGTCTCCCCTCCCGGCCCTGCGCCACCTCCGCTCGCGGGGACCGAGGGCCGGTGGGTGGCACCGGTGGCACCGGGCAGTGCCAGTTCTGCCCACCGGGGGGCGCTGTGTCTTAGCCCCGCCTCCTGCTTTTGACGTCATCAGCCGCGATAAGCGTCCCCCCAAATCCCCGACCCCAAATCCCCAACCCCAAACCCCCATTTCCATTCCCAACCCCAAACCCCCATTTCCATTCCCAACCCCAAACCCCCGTTTCCATTCCCAACCCCTCCTTCCCGACCCAAATCCCCCATTCCCAGTCCCAAATCCCACAGCCTCCAGCTCTCCCAGCACTGTCAGGGTGTCCCGGGGCTGTCCCCAATCTCTGTGGGTGCTGTCCCCAGTCCCGGGGGGTGCCACCCGTGTCCCCGTGCCCACCCCCAGGCCTGAGTGGCACCAGGGTGTCCTCGGTGTCCTCATCCTGCACCGTGCCATGAGCAGCCTGGGGACACCCTCAGCGCCCCAGGGTGACACCGAGCACCCCAGGGTGTGACATTTTTGGGGACTATTCTGATTTTCCCAGTAAATCCTTCCCCGGGAATTTTGGGATCCCGTCCCTGCCCCAGCGCTCCCAGCATGGACCCGGCACGGCTGGCACTCAGCACAGCTCCACTGGCACGGGCTGGCACGGGTTGGCATTGAGCACGGCCTTAGTGGCACGCCGGGCATGGCTGGCATTTAGCACGGCTTTACTGGGTCCTGGCACGGGATGGCATTTAGCACGGCTTTACTGGGTCCTGGCACGGACGCGGCGGTGGCAGCGGGGGTGGCAGCACGACAGGAATGTGGCTCCTGGAGGGAGGGGACAGAGCTGTGACCCCACAACCGGCGCGTGGCATTTTGGGGGGCGTTGGTGGCGGTTTTGGGGTAAAATTCTCATTATGAGACAGCAGCGGGCGGGGCTGGCACGGGGGGGGCACCCTGGGGACATCAGTGGGGACATCGCGGGGTCCCCTGAGCCCCTCGGTGCGGTGCCAGCCCCGTGTGGGGCAGGGGACAGGCTGGGGACAAGGGCGAGGTGTCCGTGGGGTCGGCGCCTTCTTTGGTTTAAATGTCGGGAATTTTGGGGAGGGGGGTGACAGGTGGCAGCTCCTGGCATCGCGGGTGGCACCGGGGACATCCTCGGGCGGCTCCTCCGGCCGTGCCCGGCTCCCGGGAATGGGGGGGGTTGTACAGGAGGGGCGAGATCGGGTGGGCTCGGGTGGGCTCGGGATCCCGCGGCTCCGGGCGGGGGTTACCAGGAATCCCGGGAACCATCACCGGGAATGGGGGTCCCGCTGTCCCCCGCTGCTCCAGGGGCGCATCCCGGGGGACGGAGCCGCGGGAAAGGCCCGGGGGTGGCCCCGAGGGATCTGCCCTAAAAGCGCTGCTGGCAGCGGGGACGTGGCCGTGGTGGCACTGGGGACACTCCGGGAATCTTCATCCTCATCCTCCTCCTCCTCATCCCAGCAGGAGCTGCCAAACCCCACAAGGAACCCCCAAAATCTGGGCAAATCCCGACGCGGGGGAGCCTCTGGGTTCTCCTGGAAACCGCCCCGAAAATCCCTGCGGGGTCCTTCCGTGTCCTCCCGGCGTCGCCGCCCCCTCTCGGTGTCCCCCGATGTCGCTGTGTGGGGGAATGACAACGACGGCGACAAAACAACCGGGACGGAGCCGCTCCAGCGCCGGGGGTGGCGTGTCCGGAGCTGGGGACCAGCTCTGCCGTGTCCCCACTGTCCAGCAGGGGTTGGGGACCGGCCGAGCCGTGTCCCCGCTGTCCCCGGGGTTTGGGGACCGGCCGAGCCGTGTCGCCGCTGTCCCCGGGGTTTGGGGACCGGCCGAGCCGTGTCGCCGCTGTCCCCGGGGTTTGGGGACCGGCCGAGCCGTGTCGCCGCTGTCCCCCGGCCGTTGGGGACTCGGTGTGACATGTTCGGGGTCCAGGTGTGACATGTCCGGGGTTGGGGACCGGCCGAGCCGTGTCCCCGCTGTCCAGTCGGGGTTGGGGACCGGCCGAGCCGTGTCCCCGCTGTCCAGTCGGGGTTGGGGACCGGCCGAGCCGTGTCCCCGCTGTCCAGTCGGGGTTGGGGACCGGCCGAGCCGTGTCCCCGCTGTCCAGTCGGGGTTGGGGACCGGCCGAGCCGTGTCCCCGCTGTCCCCGGCCCTGGCACTCGCCGCGCTCCTCTCCCGGCGCTGCCGTCGCAGCCCGGGGCTCCTCCTCGCTCGGCCCCGGGCACAAGCCGGGCTGGCGGCTGGGCCGAGCCCGCTCCGCGCTCCGCCTCTGCCGCGGGAGCAGCCAGCCCGCTGTCCCCGCGCCTCGCTGGCCCTCATTTGGTGTCGCCGTCGCCGCGGGCCGCGGGCGTGTCGGGCTCCCAGAGGACGAACTCGTGCAGCAGCGTGTTCACCGTGTCGGGGCACTCCAGCATCACCATGTGGCTGCCCTCGTCGATCACCTTCAGGAAGGCGATCAGCAGGATCTGCGGGAGGCCAGCGGCGCGGTGAGACCCCTCCCGGAGGTGGCACGAGCCCCCAAAAGCCACTCTGTCCCCTCCCTGGCGAGTGGCAGGACCAGGATGAGCCCCAGCCCTCCAAAGCCACTCTGGAGGGTCCCTGGCAGGGCTTGGAGCACCCTGGGACAGTGGGAGGTGTCTCTGCCTGTGTCCCTGTCCACGTCCCTGTGCCACCCTGGCAGTGTCCCTTGGAGCACCTTGGGACAGGGGAAACTGTCCCATTTCAATGCCAAAGTGCCCCTCTCTCACGTCCCCGCCCATGCCAAGCTGTCCCTGCCCGTCCCTGTCCCACCCTGGCAGTGTCCCTTGGGCAAGAGGATTTCCCCTCCCTCCCCAAGGCTGCACAGCAGCCATCCCACATTCAAGGGGCAGAGTCCCCAGAAGCCCTCTCGGAGGTGCCACCCCGTACCTCTGCCATCCTCTGGTCCTCCTCGATGGGCACAAACTTGTCGTGCATGCCGTGCACCAGCAGCACGGGCACGGCCAGCTCGGCGTGGTACAGCTCGTCGCCCTCGGGCCAGTACTGCCCGCTCATGGTGGCCCTCAGCACGAAGGACGAGACGTTGAAGGCGTTGCCCTCCTTCAGCAGCTGCTTCTCCTTGGCACCTTGGCGGGCAAAGCCGGCCCTGGCACAGGGGGAGGGGGCTCAGCCCGAAATTCGGGGGGTGGCAGCAAGGGGGAGCGCCACAGCCACCCCAAAGTCACGCTTTGTCACCTCCCTCGGGTTGGCAGTGCCAGGGTGAGCCCCTGGGTGGTGGCAGGAGATTCCAGCCCCCCAAAAGTCACTCCGTCCCCTCCCTCGGGGTGGCACTGCCGGCATGAGTCCCCTGAGAGGTCACAGGAGATTCCAGCCCCTCAAAAGCCACCCCCTGTCCCCTCTCTCAGATTCACGGTGCCAGGATGCCCTCTGAGTGGCATAGGAAGCCCCCAGACCCCTAAAAGCCACACTGTGTCCCCTCCCTCGGCAGTGGCAGTGCCAGGCTGACCCCTGGGTGGCACAGGAGCCCATGGGTGGCAGTGGTGACTCACTTGAGGAAGCTCCAGGCCAGGCAGGGGGACAGGCAGTGCAGCACGCACGGGGGCAGGTTGAAGATGGAGCACAGGCTGGGCTCCAGCGCCGTGGGGCCGCCCCCGTTGATCATGATCACCTTGTGCACCAGCTCGGGGTACTCGTGAGCCAGGAACGTGCAGAAGGACACCCTGAAAGGGTTAAAAATAACCACCGACTGCTTGGCTTTCCCTGTTTTAATGATTAATTACACTAATTATATTAATTATATTGATTGCGATCACTTTGTGCACCAGCTTGGGATACTCGTGTGCCAGGAATGTGCAGAAAGCCACCTTGAGGGGACACGGGGACATGGTGCCAGCGTGGCAGGGCTCCGTCTCCTTCGTTAGTCTGCACCTAATCAGGAGCCCTAATCCCGGTTTATCCTAATTATAGTCCCTGCCCTTGCCCTTCCCTCTCGGGATTAGCTGGACGCCGAGATGGTGCCCACCCCAAGGGCACTCAGGAGTCTGAATCCCAGGAGAAATGGGATAAAAATGGGATAAATGGGACAAAAATGGGTTAAAAATGGGATAAAAATGGGATACATGGGATAAAAATGGGATAAAAAGAATGGGAACCCCAAACTCCTAAAACACAGGGTTTGTGACCATTCCCATTTTCCGGGATGATCCCAACCCATTCCCAACCCCCTTACCCATAGGAGTGCCCGATGAGGAAGTTCCTTTGCTTGGCATAACGCTTGAACACAGCCCAATTCCAAATCCCAGTAAAATCCCGAAATGGGAACCCTGCATCCCTAAAACCTGGGGTTTGTGTCCATTCCCATTTTCCGAGATGACCCCACGCCATTCCCAGCCCCTTACCCATAGGAGTGCCCGATGAGGATGTTCCTTTTCTTGGCGTAGCGCTTGAACACGGCTCTCATGTCCTCGGCCAGCGCGTAGAAGGTGTAGGCGGCGGCCACGGGCGGCGCCGAGCTGCAGCCGTGCCCCGCCAAGTCTGGCGCCACCACCTCGTAGCCCAGCTTGGAGAAGAACTCCAGCTGCTCCTTCCAGATGTCCAAGGAGCCTCCGACGCCGTGGATGAAGAACAGCACCACGTCCCCGTGCGTGCCCTTGCAGCTGGTGATGCGCTTCTTGCAGTCCACCGTCACCACCCTCTTGGGCTTGCGCTTGCGGCGCTTGGCGGCCATCCCGGCGGGCTCCGGTGCTCCCGGCTCGCCGTTGGCCTCGGGCGCCGGGCACGGCGGGCACCGCCGCGGGCTCCGGGCGCTCTCAGGGCGCGAGGCCTCGCCCAGGTTCTCGATCAGCAGCTGCCCGTTGCGGTAGAGCGTGATGCGGCGCTGGCAGCGCACGGCGCCGCGCTCGGGGGACGGTGCCGGGAATTCCGGGGATCCCGGGCGCTCGGGAGCGCTGTGGCGGATGCGCAGGATCCGGCCCGGCTTCACCTCCAGGAAGGTGAAGCCGTCGCTGGACTCAACGCTGTCCAGAGGCCCCACGGCGTTGGGGGTCTTGCCCAGCAGGCAGCAGAGGAAGCCGTCGGTGATGCTGGTCAGCATGGTGACGCCTGGGGAAATTGGGGAAAATGTGGGGAAGTTGGGGAAAATGTGGGGAAGTTGGGGAAAATGTGGGGAAGTTGGGGGGAAAATGGGATTCAGCCCCAGTTCCAGCAAAGGGTTGTGGCAGGGAGAACCTGCTGGTGATGCTGGTCAGCACGGTGATGCCTGGGAAATGGGGGAAATTGTGGGAAAAAACATGGGAAAATGTGGGAAAATTGGGGGGAAATGGGGGGAAATGGGGGTGAAAAGTGAAAAAATGGGCGAAAGCTTGGAAAAATGTGGAAAATAGGGATTCAGCCCTGATTCCAGCAGCTGGGGACCTGTCAGTGATGATGGTCAGCATTGTGATCCCTGGAAAATGTGGGAAAACAAGGAAGACCACGGCAAAGCATGGAAAAATGTGGAAAACCACGGAAAACCATGGAAACATGGACAATTCCTCATCCTACTTTTTTCTGGGTCACATCCCTGTCCCCAAGCCCTGAAGTTCCCATCACAGCCCTTGGAAAAGGGATTTATTCTGGCTGAAAGAAAAAAACTGGGAAAAAACCTGTTTGGAAGAGAAAATTCCCTTTTCCCAATAAACGTGGAGCACAGGGAAGCTCCAGCCCTGGGAATTCATTATTTATCCCACAAAGATAAATATTTATCCCATAAAATTGAAATATTTATCCCATTAAATATAAACGTGGCTGTGGTCGGAAGCAGCATCCGAGGTGGGAATTAAAATTTAATTAAAATCTCTCCACAAGATAAACTGAAGAATGTGGGGTGTGGGATTATCTAGGCTGTTCCCAAAGCTCACTGCTGGAGTTGAAATCTTGGGATTTTGGGAACATACAGGGAAAAGCTGGTGGGAATGGGGGCACGGAGGCTGGGAATGGGTTAATTATGGCGGAGGGAAAACGAACGCGGTGAATTATTGATGGCAGAGGGAGGAGAGAGCGGGATCCGAGTGCTGATCCTGTGGGATCCTGGCCCCAAATCCCATTCCTGTGGGATCCTGATCCCATTCCTGCGGGATCCCAGTTCCCATTCCTGTGGGATCAGGATCCCAGTTCCCATTCCTGAATGATCCCAGTTCCCATTCCTGTGGGATCAGGATCCCAGTTCCCATTCCTACAGGATCCCAGTTCCCATTCCTGTGGTATCAGGATCCCAGTTCCCATTCCTACAGGATCCCAGTTCCCATTCCTACAGGATCCCAGTTCCCATTCCTGTGGGATCAGGATCCCAGTTCCCATTCCTGAATGATCCCAGTTCCCATTCCTGTGGGATCCCAGTTCCCATTCCTGCGGGATCCCAGTTCCCATTCCTGAATGATCCCAGTTCCCATTCCTGTGGGATCCCAGTTCCCATTCCTGTGGGATCCCAGTTCCCATTCCTGTGGGATCAGGATCCCATTTCCCATTCCTACAGGATCCCAGTTCCCTGGACTCCTAGATTCCTGGATCTCCATATTCCTGGATCCCCAGATCCCAGACCGCCAGATTCCCGGACCCCTGGATTCCAGATTCCTGGATTCCCATATCCCAGATCCCCGGATCCCTGTCTCCCGTCTCCCACCTCCCCCGCGCTCCGTGCCCGGAACATCCAGGGAGGAAAGGCTGGAACAGGATCCCGATGGATGCAGGAAGGCGGGAATGGCGCCGGTTGCCATGGAAACGGGATGGGGGGGGATTATCCCGACCCGGCTCCTTCCCAGCCCCCCTCCGGCGGCCCCAGGGATCCCGGGAATCCGGGGATCCGGGAATCTGGGAATTCGGGAATCCGGGGATCCGGGATCTGGGGATCCAGGAATTTAGGAATCTGGAAATATGGAAAATCGGGAATCCAGGAATCCGGGAATTCAGGAATTTGGGAATCCGGGGATCCGGGAATTCAGGAATCCGGGATCTGGGAATCCAGGAATCTAGGAATCTGGGAATCTGGAAAATCGGGAATCCAGGAATCTGGGAATCTGTGAATTCAGGAATTTGGGATTTTGGAAATCCGGGATTTTGATAAATTGGGAATCTGGGAGTTTGGGATTTCAGGAATTCAGGATTTCGGGAATTCGGTGTCTGTTATGTAAGGCTGGGAGTGGAAACAAGGTGGGAATGGTGAGATCCTGCCTTGGGATCTGGCCTCGGGATCCTGGCACCGGGGCTGGCACAGGGGACACAGGAACGGCACGGGCGACTCGGGATCTGGGGCTGGGATCAGGATTTGGGATCAAGGTTCAGAATCGGGGTTTGGAATCAGGAGCCTTTGGAATCAGGATTTGGAATCAGGATTTGGGATCTGAGTTCGGAATCTGGTTTTTGGGATCTGGGTTTGGGATCTGGGTTTGGGATCTGGATTTGGAATCAGGTGCTGGAACCAGCTCAGCCTCTCCCTTGCCACGGGCAGGTTTTCCCGAAATTCCGGCCAAAATTCCAGCCGAAATTCCAGCGGGATTGGACCCCGCCTCCCCCCAGCAATCCTTCCCCGCCGTTGCATCACGAGGGGAGGAAAAAAAGACTGAAGGAAGGAGGGAAGGAGGGAAGGAAGGAATGAAGGAATGAAGGAATGAAGTTGGTTTTCCAGGATAATTCCCCTCCTTCCCCCCCTCCCTGGCGCACCTGCACAAATCCGGGTTTTTCCCGGCTCCTCTCTGCCCCACAACATCCCAACCCCCCTCGCATCCCAGATTTCGTTTCCCCGACGGGAAAAATCCCCGCATTTTGGATCATCCCCACCCCCAGCAGCACCTCGGACATTCCCGCAGCCCCGCGGGGGGAAATCGCCGCTCACCTCATCGATGGCCCAGGGGCTCCGGGAATGCGGGAGAAGGGAAAAATCCTGGAACTGCGCAGGATTCCCGCTGCAAATCCTGGAATTATGCCGAGTTCCCGGGAAAAATCCTGGAATTCCGCAGAATTCCCGGTGGAGAGGCGGAGCAGGGCGGCGAAAATCCCGATTTTTTTTTTTTCCAGGCGTTTTTGGGGGGGCGGGAGGGAGGGAATTCCTTCAGCCCCCCCCGAAAATTCCCCAAAACGCCCCGAATTGCCCAAATGCCCCGGACTGCCGCCCGTGCCCGCTCCGGGGGCGCTCCGGGCTCGTCCTTGGAGCGGTCGCCATGGAAAAGGCAAAGCCCGAAGAGCTCCGGAGGGGCGGGACCGCGGCTGATGGACAGGGACGGGGACAGAGGGGACAGAGGGGACAGGGATGGGGACAGGGATGGGGACAGGGACAGAGGGGACAGGGATGGGGACAGAGGGGACAGGGACGGGGACAGGGACGGGGACAGAGGGGACGGGGATGGGGACAGGGATGGGGACAGGGATGGGGATGGGGACGGGGACAGAGGGGACAGGGACGGGGACAGAGGGGACGGGGATGGGGACGGGGACAGAGGGGACAGAGGGGACAGAGGGGACAGGGATGGGGACAGGGACGGGGACAGGGATGGGGACAGGGTTAGGGACAGGGACAGGGACGGGGACAGGGATGGGGATGGAGACTGGGATGAGGACAGGGATGGGATAGGGGACAGCGGGGACAGGAATGAGGACAGGAATAGGGACATGAGGGGATGGGGACAGAGGTGGCATTTGGGATGGGGTGGTGACACTGTGGTGCTTCTTGGGATGGCAAAGCGGGCGAGTGTGGCAGTGCACAAACCCATCAGTGCCAGCAACATGTCACACACGTGGCAGTGCCAGGGGTGTGGAGGAGGCTAAACACCAAACCAGGGCTGAGTTTTGGGTTTATTTATCCAGATTTGGGTTCATTTTCTCAGATTTTGGGCTTAGGGAGGGTTGAGCCACATCCCCTCATTCCTGATGGGCCACAAAAACCAGGAGTTGGTCTCCTGGTCTTGGGCTGGGATTGATCCCAGAAAGGAAAATCCTGAAATTATCTGGCTTGGAAGGACCTGAAATCTCACCCAGTCCCATCTTGGACCATCCCAGGCTGCTCCCATCTTTCCCTAGACCTTCCAGGGCTGGAGCAGCCACAGCTGCTCTGGGAATTCCTTCCCAAAATCCCACCCGAATCTCCCTTTTCCCGTCCCAAATCCATTCCCTGGCTCCTGTCCCTCCATCCCTTGTCCCAGGCCCCTCTCCAGCCCTCCTGGAGCCCTTTCAGGCTCTGGGAGAGGCTTCGTGGCCCTGTCGCGACACTCTGGGGGACAACCGACAGCCCCCGAGGCGACAAGGCCGCAGTGGCGCCGTTGCCATGGTAACCACGCCACGACCCCCGAGAGGACTACAACCCCCATCAGCCCTTGCGGCGCCGTGCCAGCTGTGACTGGTTGGGAGACGTAGCCAATGGGAAGCGGCGTTGTTGGCGGGCGGAGCAAGATGGCGGCGCTGGGCCCAGTGTGGGCGCGGGCCGGGGGCCGCAGGTATCGGGAGCGGAAATCCCAATTTTAAAATTCCAAATTTATCCTTTATTTCCCTCTCCTCACTCCTTGTCCTGCTTTAATTTCCCCCAAGCTTTTCCCTGCTGCGAGGTTTTCCCTTCCCGCTGCTCCCAAGCGCTCTGGAGCCTCTTGCCGGGACTTCCAACGCTGCCGTTCTCTGCCGCGTCCCGGTCCCTGCGTGGAATTTCCGACAAATCCGTGGAAAATCCCGCGGGAACGAGTACCAGCCCAACAACTGGAAGCGGAAGAAGACTCACGGCTGGATCAAACGGATCAGCACTCCCGGCGGGGTCGCCGTGATCTTGCGGCGGATGCTGAAGGGCAGGAAATCCCTGAGCCACTGAGGGAACCCCGGAATTCTCCGGGAATTCTTCTCCGGGAGTTCGGGATAAGCCCGCCGGGCCCTAGAGGGGGTGCCCAGCCCTGCTGGCACTGTCACGCCGTGCCTCTGAGGGTTTGGGGGCGCGGCTGCTCCTTCGGTTGTTAAATTATCCTCGCGTTTTCCGTGTGTTTATTCCATGTTTTTAAAATTTTGTTTGTTTATAAACGTGGGAATGCGGAGTGTGCTGAAATCCCAGCGTGTCTCCTGCGTTAATGAGGGTGGGGAATTTAACGAGGAGGGGGAATCTGGCGCGTTCCAGGGCAGATGTTTGGGAAAGTTGGGGGTGCGGAATTAGGGGTGGAATTCATGTTTTCTTCACTCAGCAGCGCCTCTGCCCTATACTCTGGGCTCCTGATTCCAGCATCACCTCTGGGATGGGATACAGGGAAGGAATTCTCTTTTTCCCGCGCCGCTAATGAGCCACCACTTAATGAACCGCCCCTTAATTAAAGAGCGGACTCGCCGCCCAAACTACATCTCCCAGCAGGCCCCGCGCTCCATCCGGGTCCTCCAGCACCGCACCCGCCCCGCCCTTCTGTGCGGGCACTTCCTGCCGCGACCCAACCCTCCCGTCGATGATTGACAGGCGTGGCGCCCAATAGAAATGCAGCGTTCTGCGGCGCAGGCCAATCGGCGCGCGCGAGGCGGGTGGCCATGACAGTGGGCGGGCCGGGGCGGCTCCTCCCGGCTGGTGGCGGCGAAGATGGTACGTGAGCCCCCCGCCGCAATGGCGGCCCCGCGCCGGCCTCGGCGGCCCGGCCGCGGCTCCCGGGACCCGCCGCGCCGCCCGCGGCCTTCCCGGTACCGCAGCGGCGGCGCCGCGGCCGCTTCCGGCCTGTAGGGCCCGCGCCCGGCGCGGCCTGGGCGAGGGTGGCGGGGCTGAGGGGGTGTGAGGAGTTCCCGCCTCAGGGGTGGCGGTGAGGGGAGCCCCGGGCGGGGTGCGGGGGACTGGAGGGTGAGGGGAGCCCCGAGGCGGGGTTTGGGGGATCTGGGGAGCCCCAGGACGAGGTTTGGGGTGAGGGGAAGCCCAGGGCGGGGTGCGGGGGATTTGGGGATTCCTAGGGTGGGGTTTGGGCCCGGGGTGAGGTTGGAGTTCCCCAAGATGGGTGGGGGGCACCCTAAGGGAGGGCCGAACCATTTCTTTTGGGCGAGGGGTAACTTAAAGTTGGGCAGAACCATTTGTTTTATCGGGGGGGTTAGGGATCACCCTAAAATGGGGCTGAACCATTTGTTTTTTGGATGGGGGGTTAGGGATCGCCCTAAAGTTGGGTTGAACCATTTGTTTTATGGGGGGGCGTAGGGGTCACAGCCTTGGGATCGCCCTGGGAATTTTATCTGTGGAAGGAAAGTTTGGAGCTGCTCAAATCCCGGGAATTTCCCCTCAGCCCCTGGAGTTTGGGGTCGGTTGGACAGACACCAATCCCTGGGGTTCCCTGGGCTGTCCTTCCCCGTTCCCTGAGGGGTTTTTTGGGAATTGTGGCTCCCCAGGCAGATTTCCTGAAGGGGCTCCCGGTGTACAACAAGAGCAACTTCAGCAGGTTCCATGCGGATTCCGTCTGCAAGGCTTCCGTGAGTGCTCTGGGGCCCCTTTCCTTAATCCTGGCATTCCCCAATCCTGGCGTTCCCAAATCCCGGAATTCCCCAAATCCAGGAATTCCCAAATCCTGGAATTCCCCATCCCAGTATTCCCAAATTCCCAAATCCCAGAATTCCCAAGTTCTGGAATTCCCCATCCCAGTATTCCCAAATTCCCAAATCCAGGAATTCCCAAATTCTGGAATTCCCCATCCCAGTATTCCCAGATCCTGGAGTTCCTAAATCATCCCTCCCCCCCCGTTCCCAAATCCCCCCGTTCCCCAATCCCGGAATTCCCAAACCCCCCGTTCCCATCCCGTCCCTGAGTCTCTCTCTCGTTCCCGTTCCAGAACCGCCGGCCCTCGGTGTATTTGCCCACCAGAGAATTCCCCTCGGAACAGAGTGAGTCCTGCTGGGACATCCCACAGTCCCAGCTCCCCCTCTTTATTCCCAATATTCCCTCTCTTTATTCCCAGCTCCCCCTCTTTTAATTCCCATTATTCCCCCTTTTAATTCCCAATTTCCCCTTTTCTAATTCCCAATTCCCCCTTTAATTATTCCCATTTTCCCCTTTATTTATTCCCATTTTTCCCCTTCTTTATCCCCAATTTCCCCCCCAGCAATTCCCAATGTTTCCTCCCTCCTTTCCCATTGAAATCCTCCTAAAACCTGGAATTTTTTCCCTGTTTTTGCTTGGAATTGTTCCCAGTTATCGTGACAGAGAAAACAAACATCCTCCTGCGCTACCTCCACCAGCAGTGGGACAAAAAGGTGACATTTGGGATCCAAAATTCCCAACTTTTCCTGGGCATTTGGGATGGATTCATTCCAGGAATCGTTCCTGTAGGAATGGTGAACGTGGGAATTCCAGGCAGGAAATCCTGGGGTGGTTCTGGCCCTGGAAGTGAGGGGAAACGGGATTGAGGGAGGTTGGGAATGTGGGAATTACAGAATTTGGGAACTCTGGGATTAGGAATGGTCGGGTTTGGAAATTATGGGATGTGGGAATGTTGAGAATGGGAATACTCAGGAGTGGGAATCCTGGGATTTGGGAATATGGGGATTTAGGAATCCCAGCATGTGGGAACACTGGGGATCCCCATGCTGGGAGTCTGCCCTGGAATTGCCCCTGGAATTCCCTGGGAATTGGCCTTGGAATTCCCTGGAACCCCCTAAAATCCTTAGAACCTCCTGGAACCCCCTGGGAACCCCCTGAACCCCTGGGACTGCCCCTGACACCCCTGGAACTGCCCCTGACCCCTGGGACTGCCCCTGAACACCTGGGACTGCCCCTGACGCCCCTGGAACTGCCCCTGACCCCTGGGACTGCCCCTGAACCCCTGGGACTGCCCCTGACCCCCCTGGAACTGCCCCTGAACTGCCCCTGACCCCTGGGACTGCCCCTGACCCCCTGGAACTGCCCCTGACCCCTGGGAGTGCCCCTGAACCCCCTGGGACTGCCCCTGACCCCTGGGACTGCCCCTGACGCCCCTGGGACTGCCCCTGACCCCTGAACTGCCCCTGACCCCTGGAACTGCCCCTGAATTGCCCCTGACCCCTGGGACTGCCCCTGACCCCTGGGACTGCCCCTGACCCCGGGAACCGCCCCTGACCCCTGGGACTGCCCCTGAACCCCTGAACTGCCCCTGACCCCCCTGGAACTGCCCCTGACCCCTGGAACTGCCCCTGAACTGCCCCTGACCCCCCTGAACCGCCCCTGCCCCCCGGGCCTGCCCCTGAGCGCGGCGCCGTTGCAGAATGCGGCCAAGAAGCGGGAGCAGGAGCAGGGCGAGCTGGAGGGGGAGAACTCGGCCCCGCCGCGCAAGATCGCCCGGACCGGCAGCCAGGACATGACCGAGGACACTTAGAGAGCCCCGGAGTGGGAATTCCCAAGGCTCTTCCCGCTTTTCTTTTCTTCACCTCCCGCGTCCTCCCCTGACCCGCTGGGAATTCCCAGGATCCGCCCTATTTATTTGGGATTTGCCTCGTGCCTGGTTTTTGGTTTGTATTTATGGGGTTTTTATGGAGAGGGAGAATTGTTCGTCCTTAGGGGCCCTAATTCCCAAAATTCCTGTTTTTTCTGGGGTATCCCAGAATTCCTAATTCCCCAAAATTCCCCCTTTTCCTGAGATTCCTGGGATTTGCTCCTGAGATCTCCCAGGAGAGCTCATTCCCAAAAATCCACTTGTCCTGGGACTTATTCCCTTCCCAAAATTCCCTTTTTCCTGGGATTCCTTGGATCTCCTCCTTGTGAATTTCCAGAACAACTCTCCCTTTTTTTCTTCCCCCTAAAATTCCACGTTTTTTGGGATTCTTGGGATCTACTCCCTGTGATACCCCAGAATTCCTCATTCCCAAAACCCCACTTTTTCTGGGATCTCCTCCCTTCCCAAAAATCCCCTTTTCCCAGGATTCCCCACATCCCCTCCCTGTAAAATTCCAGGATTTTTTTTCCCTTCACATCCCCTTGGAGAAATTCCTGGGAATCCTTCGGATATTCCCAACCCAACCACGACTGTGAGGCCTTTCCCATTTTTCCAGAAAATTCCCAGCCCCTTCCCACGCTCCAATCATGGCTGGAGCCAATCCCTGGGAATTTGGATCCCGGGATTTTTTTGGGGGCTGGATCCATGGAATTTTTTTCCCCACACTCTGGAAAAGCCGGGAGCGTCGATCCTTAAATCCCAATCTTCTCCCGGGAATCGCCGGATCCTCTCCGAGGGATCGCTCGGAATTCCCAGGACTGGGAGCGGCCCCGGATCTGGGAGAATCCTGGCTGGAATTCCAGGAATCCAGGATGGAATCTGGGATCTGGGCTGGAATTTGGGATCGGGGTTGGAAGAATCCAGGCTGGAATTCCAGAATCCAGGCTGGAAATCTGGGAATCCAGGATGGAATTTGGGATCTGGGCTGGAATTCAGGAATACAAGATGGAATTTGGGAATCCAGGATGGAAGAATCCAGGCTGGAATTCCAGGAATGCAGAGCCCATCCCGCGCTCCCCAAATCCTCGGGATTGAGACAATTCCCAGCCGCCTTTCCAGGACCATCCAGAGGCTCAGGATCCACGGAGAACCTCAGGAAAGAATGGGATGATCCCAAAATTCCAGCTGCTTTTCCATGAGGAGCTGATTCCCACCGGAATCCCGGAATTTGGGGCCGTTCTCCCTCCCCTTGCTGGGAAACCCACAGGGATTTTTCCAGGAGATTCCCAGAATCAATTCCCGGCTCTGACTCTGGGAGGGTTCCTGCCGCCCCTTTTCCCGGAAAATCCCGGATCCACCCTTGGAATTCCGGGCTGGGAAGGGCCAAAACTCCTCCAGAAACTCGGGAGGAGCAGGACACGGCTCCGGCTGGAATTCCCAGAATTTGGGACTGGAATTCAATCCAGAACTTTGGCTCTGCCTCCGTTTTTCCCAATTTTTTTTTTTTGTTTGTTTTGTTTTGTTTTGTTGGTTTTTTTATGGAAGCGACTTTGGAATTCCTGGAATGCAGTGTTGGGGGGTGGGGGGAGGGTAAGGACAAGCGGAATTCCTGGGATTTTGGTTTGGTTTGGGATTTCCAGCTGGAGAACTCCGGGAGGAGCCGGATTTGAGGAATCTCCGGGAGGAATTCCGGGGTTTCCAGGAGAGGAGGGCGGATCCCGGGGTTCCCGAGGCTCGGGAATGTTGTTCCATTAAAGAGTTGGCACTTCCTGCTGGAATTCCCGCTTTTCTTCCCCCTGGAAAATGGGGATGGGAGCCTCGGGAATGGGGA
The DNA here is from genome assembly GCA_039654755.1 of Calcarius lapponicus. Lineage (NCBI taxonomy): Eukaryota > Metazoa > Chordata > Aves > Passeriformes > Fringillidae > Calcarius > Calcarius lapponicus. The sequence goes on from JBBFKN010000011.1 coordinate 10,811,279, forward strand.
TTTATCCCGGGAAAAATGGGTGGGAAATTCTGGGGGGAAATGTCGGGATTGGCGGAGCTGGGCGGGTTTGGGATTGCCGGAGGGTCCGGGTCCCCTTCGGGATTTGGGGTTCTCATCCCATCCCTGGATTTGGGATCCCTGAAGTGAGTCTGGATCCCATCGCTGGGTTTGGGATCTCCCTTCCCCCTCTCCTCCAGTTCATTCCCAGCTTTTCCTGGAATTCCTGGAGCTCTGTCTCCCCCTTCCCTTGATCCCATTCAGGAAATCTTCTGGAAAATCCCCTCCTGCCACTTCCTGGTGCCTTCCCACCCGGAATTTCCAAACTCCACCATTTTTCTGGCGTTTTTTGCCCAGTTCCCACCTCTTCCTCCTCATCCTGGGATTTTCTGTGTCCTGCAGCTCCCAAATCCCAGGATTCCCTCTCCAGACACCCCCAGGGCTTGGAATTCTTGGGATTCATGGAATTCCCAGAGCCCAATCCTGAATTTTTTGGGAATTTTCTACCCAATTTTGGCCATTCCCAAACCCCAGGAAGCTCTGTCATTCCCAGCTCCAGGATTTTCCCTTCAAATCCTTCCATTTACACCCAAAATTTGGGATCACAGAGCTGGAAAAACCTAGATTTTCCCAAAATTCCTGCTAAAATCCCAGATATCCACCGGAATTATTTTTCCAGGAATTTCTTTTCCAACAATTCCACATTTTTATCAAGAAGAAATTGATGGAATTTCGAGGATTTAATTGGATTTTCCCACCCTTTCCTGGCTCCTGGGAATATTTGGCTCTCATTTTCCAGAGGTTGGGAATGCTGCTCCGGATCCTGGAACCTAATTCAAATATTCAAAGATGCAAATGAGATGCAAATGAGCTGTTGAAATAAATTTCTTTTTTATTGCGGATTTTACAAAAATAAATTAAAAATAAATAAATTAAACCCCCCCTCCCTTTCCTTCCTTTCCTGGAATTCCCATGGAATTTGCACTCCAAGGAAAAAAATCAAAGGAAAAAACGGTTCCCGAATTTTTCCCTCCTCCAAAATTCCAGCGATTTTTTTTTGTTGGTTTTTGGGAAAGGGATGAAAAATCCCCAGATTTGGGGCTTTTCCCTCTGGGAATTCTCCACTCCAGAGGGAAATGGGATCAAAGCCATTCCCGGGGTTTTTTGGGAAAATCCCATAGGATGAGGGAGGGAGAAGGAGCCGGAGCCTCCTGGAATTCTGGGGTCTCGTTTTCCTGGAATTCCCAACATTCCCAGGGCTCCCTTTTCCCGGGATTTGCCCCAGAATCTCTCCAGGATATTCCAGGCCAGGGCAGGTGGGGGGATTGGGATCCTCCTGCATCCACGTTCCCAAATCTCCTTCCCAAATTCCAAATCCCCATCCCCAACCCCAAATCTCCATCCCCAATCCAAAATTTCATCTCCAGTTCCCAAATCTCCACCCCCATTCCCAAACTCCATCCCCAATTCCCAATTTTTCCTTCCCAATCTCCATCTCCAATTCCTACATTCCCAAATTTCCCTCCCCAATTCCACTGGGATTTTTCCCACCCCTGAGTGGGAACACGGAGCCTTTTCCTTTGGGAATCCCGGATTTTCCTGCCCTTATTGCTCTGGAAAATGGCTTCGATTTGGGATCCCAAAAAAAAAACCCAAACCCCAAAATTCCATGGATTCTTCGAAAGAGGAGGGGGGGGGAAAACCCAAAAGCATTCCAACCTGATTTTTGGGAAGAGGGAACAGGAGGGAACTTGGGACCACTTCCCCCCTCCCCCCCTTTTCCCAGCTTTTCCCTCTTTTTCCAGATTTTTCCCTTTGGGAATGGATGTCCCCAAGTGCCACCAACACCGCGAAGCGAAGCAGGGAAAGGAGGGAACGCATTCCCAGCATGGATCCCGCTGGATCCGGGAAATCCCGGGAAATCCCGGAATTCCTTCCCGCGGCAGCAGCGAAGCGGCTCCCACCCCCCTCCCCCATTGTCCCTCCCCGTGTCCCCTCCTTGTCCCGCCCTTTATTGCGACAGAATTCCAGGGAATTCGGAGCTGGAGCCGGGAATGTCCCGCTGGGATTTGGGATTTGGGAGAAGCGGCACCGGCGGCGGGATCGGGGTTGGGATTTAGTGCAAGAAACGCTGCCCATGCACGGCATTCCCGGGAAATGCGCCCCATTCCCGGCTGGAAAACTCCCGGGAAGGATCTCCGGGATTTGGGACTGGGATCCGGGATTGGGATCCGGGATCCGGGCGGGGGGACCGGGCGGAGCAGGGTTGAGGCACGGCTGAATCGGGCTCGTCCCGGGGTTCCCGGGAATTCCAGGAGCGGGATGTGGCTCCCGGAGGATCCAAAGGCTGGAGCGCGGCGTCTCTGGAGGAAACGGAGTGCGGGAGAGTTTGGGGTGCTCCAAAAACCGGGATCGGTGCCCCCGGTGGGCCTAGGAAGTTTCCAGCCGCTCCGGGATGTTCCGGGATAGCTCGCGCCGTGCCCCCGGTCCCGGGATGTTTCGGGATAACTCGCGCCGTGCCCCCGGTCCCGGGATGTTCCGGGATAACTCGCGCCGTGCCCCCGGTCCCGGGATTTCGCCGCCCCGCCGCTCTCAGGCCTCCCCCGCCGTCCCCCCGCGGCTCCCGGGGCGGTGGCGGCGGCTCCGCGCGGCGGGGCCGGGGGGACCCGTGGGGACACAGCCCGGGGGACCGGGGGGACACGGGGGGGACACAGCCCGGGGGACCGGGGGGACACGGGGGGGGCACGCAGCACAGAGCAGCGGAGCGGAGCGCAGCGCTGGCGGCTCCGGGGCCGGCCCCGCGGGCGAGCGGCGGCGAGAGGCTCCCGACGGCCACGGCCGCGCGCAGCAGGGACCGGGCGGCTCCCGGAACCGCCGGAACCGCCGGAGCGCCGCTCAGAACCGGACACCGCCGCCCTCCTCCTCCTCCACCCGGTTCTCCGGCTCCCCGTGCTCCCGGAGCCCCGCTCAGAACCGGGCGCCGCCGCTCTCCTCCCCCGCCCGGCTCCTCCCGACCCCCCGGAGCCCCCGGTCAGAGCCGGGCACCGCCGCCCTCCTCCTCCGCCCGGTTCTCCGCTTCCTCCCGCGCCCCTTCCTCGTTGAGATGCGACTTCCCGGGCCCCGCGTCCGCCGAGGTCCCCGCGCGGGGCTGCGGGGACGCTCCGGCCGCGCCCCCGTTGGCACCGAGCCCTTCGGACTTGCCGAAATTAAAGAGCTTGCCGGGGTTGAAGGGCTTGGTGGGCGACTGCACCTTCTCGGTGCCCGCGTCCCGCTTAGTCTCGGGCGATTTGAGGAATTTGAAGCTCAGGAACCCCGGCAGTTTGTTCTCGCTGCCCGTGGGCGACTGCGGCGACCTGGCGGTGGCGGTGCCAGCCGCGCCGGTGCCCCCGGACAGGAACTTGCCCTGCAGGGGGATGATCTGCTTCAGCTTCATCACGTTGTTGGTGGCCAGCAGCGAGCTGGGCCGCTTGGGTTTGTCGGGGCCGTGCGCGGAGGAGCCGCCGGAGCTTTTCCCCTTGGCCTGGCCCTTGTCGTGCGCCGGGTCCTGCCCGGTGGCCTCGGCCTTGGCGGCCTCGTCGCGGGCGGGGTCGCGGTCGCGGCGCGCCTGGAGCTCGGCGTGGCGCTGCCGCTCCTCCTCCTCGCGCTTGCGGCGCTGCTGCTGCTGGAAGTGGTGCTGGGCCTGCCGCTCGTGCTTCTGGGGACAGCGACAGGGGACATCGAGGGGACACCCGGACGGCGAGGGGGCACCGGGAATGGGGCATGGCCGGGGGACATCGAGGGGACACAGCCAGGAGATGTTGAGGGAACAGAGACGGGGGATGTGGAGGGGACACCAGGACAGTGAGGGGACACCGGGTGGGGGGCACAGCCAGGGGACACAGCCAGGGGACATCGAAGGGACAGAGAGACAGGGGACACGGAGGGGACACTGGGCATGGGGACACATTGATGGGGAGACCAGGAACAGGGACACTTCGGGGGGCCAGTGGGCATTGGGGCACCAGGCACAGGGACACCCCTGGGGCACACCAAGGGGACACCGGGCATGGGGACATCGGGGGGGACACCAGGCATGGGGACACAACAGGGGGCACATCTAGGGGACATCAGGGACACATTGAGGGACACATTCAGGGACACTGGGCTTGGGGACACCCCAGGAGGGACACTGGACGTGGGGACACCTCTGGGAGCCCAGTGGTGCTGGGGACACCTTGGGCACCCTTGGGGACACCTTGGGGACGCCACCCCGGCAGGACCCACCTTGAAGGCCTCGCGGCGCTGGTACTCCAGCTTGGCCATCTCCTCGGCCACCCAGGCGGGAATGTCGGGAATGGCCACCTGGATCACGTACTTGAGGAGCAGGGCGAAGTGCTGGGGACGTGGGATATGGGGACACGGGACACGGGACTCAGCTCAGCATTCCCAGCATTCCTGAAATCCCATCCTTCCACCCCAAAATCCGCCCCTTCCATCCCAAAATCCAGGATTTCCTCCCCAAAATCTGGCCCAGTGTCCAGGGAATATATTAATTAATTGTCCGGGGATTTGAGTACCCAGAGCTGTGAGTACCCAGGGGTTTCAAGTACTCAGCGATTTGAATACCCAGGAATTTGAATACCCGGCGATTTCTGGCCCATCCAGCCCAGAACTCCCCCTTGGCCATCACCTCCCTGAGCCGTGACCCCACCTGGGCACCCCGGCCCCCATTGGGGTGACCCTGGGGTGACCCCAAACCGCAGCCAGGTGACCCCAGCCCCCATTGGGGTGACCCTGGGGTGACCCCAGCCCCACTGCCCCGGTACCTCGAGCACCACGACACAGACGATGGCGGCCTGGGGGCTGAGCCCCGGGAAGAGGCGCTGCAGCTGCCCGCACTGAGCGATCAGGTAGCAGTTCACCACGATGGCCAGGACGCCCATGGCCTCCATCACCTTCTGCAGGACAGATTGGGGGCATTAATTAAGGGTGGTTTTGGTTAATTTGTTAATTAGTGCAGTGGTTAATGGGGATCACACAGAGCCGATGCTGTCCGTGCTGTCCCCGTGTCCCCTGTCCCACCTGCCAGTGGCCGATGCTGGCCACGCGCTGCCCGAAGGGTCTCTGCAGGCCCGTGCAGAGCTTGAAGGCGTCGCTGCGGATCTCCAGGACGTTGTTGAGCAGCGCGCAGGCGGCCGCCAGCGGGAAGGCCGAGGAGAACAGCACCACGTAGCCAAACTGGATGAACATCTCCTGGTAGTCCTGGAAGGTGTCCTGGGGGGACAGCGGGGACACCACCCACATCACCGGGGGCTCCAGGGTGGCTCCTGATGGGACAGCTTGGGAAGGGACACTTTGGGAGGCCACCAGACACGGGGACACCTGAGGGACCCCATGGGAGACCCTGGGTATCCTGATGGCCACAGGGACACCTCAGGGAAGCCATGGCACACCTTGAGTCCTGATGGCCACGGGGACACCTCAGGAAGGGACACTTTGGGAGGCCACCAGACACGGGGACACCTCAGGGACCCCCAGGGACACCCTGGGGAGCCCAGCAGGTCCAGGGACAAGGGGACAAAGGGGACAGAAGCCACCCACCTCATACTTCTTCATGCAGCTCTCCACCTCAGCCTGGGTCAGCTGCGTGGAGTAATCCTCCTCGGGGGGGTCAATCCACGAGGCGCGGTTGCGCTTCCTCCCTTCCTCCTCGCCCTCCTCTTCCTCCCTCCTCCTCCTCCTCGCCAGCACCGCCGGCTCCGCCGCCCTGCCGGGGCTGCCGGGTTGCGCTTCGGCCTCCTCCTCCTCCTCGCAGAGCTCGAACACGGCCGCGGGGTCCATGCCCTTCTCCACCATGGTGGGGCTGCCCTCCTCCAGGAAGGGCTCGTCCTCGGTGCCGGCGGGCTCGGCGCGGCGCTCGGCGCGCTCGATGAAGCTCACCTTCTTCAGCTTCAGCCCGCAGTCCAGCGCGCTCTCCTCCTCCGAGTCCGAGCCGCGCCGCTCTTCCTCGCCCCGCTCCTCCTCCTCCTCCTCGGGCACCCCGCAGCCCCCGTTCAGGCATTTCTTCTCGCCGCGCGGGGCCTCGGGAGCGGCGTGCGGCGGCGGCCGCGGGGCGAGCAGGCGGAGCAGCGCCCGCCCGAGCTCCCGCAGGCTCCGCACGCTCAGCTCGCCGCGCCGGAGCCGCCGGTACAGGTGCGGCTGCGACACCTCCCGCACGTTCTGCAGGAACTGCCGCGTGATCAGCAGCGTGGCCAGCATCTGCGGGGACACGGGGGACGCGTGTCACCCACTCCCCGCCAGGGGCCGGGGATTGTGCCCATGGCCTGGCCCCGCGGGGTTCCTGGTGCTCCTGGGGTGTCCCTGCTTCTCCTGTGGGGTCCCTGCTCCTCTCTGACGTCCCCTCAGTGTCCCTGCTCCCCTTGCGGTGTCCCTGTTCCCATTGTGGTGTCCCTGCTCCTCCCTGCTGTCCCCGTGGTGTCCCCACTCCTCCTGTGGTGTCCTCGAGCTGTCCCTGCTCCTCCCTGCTGTCCCCGTGGTGTCCCCACTCCTCCTTGTCACCCCCTCAGTGTCCCCTCTGCTGTGACCCCCGCCCACCACTGACACCCCCATGGGGCGGGGCCGCAGCAGCGCCACCGCCACCCTGGTCAGGCTGGGGACACCTGCGTCTCCTGGGTGTCCCCTGGATGTCCCCTGGGTGTCCCCTGGGTGTCCCTGGATGTCCCCTGGGTGTCCCCGCGCTCCTACTTTGGATACTCCCAGGGTCCAGCAAAAGCGCAGGAGGCGCCTGAGGAAGATGAGGGACAGGTGGAGGTGGAGGAGGATGGAGGGGAGCAGAGCCTCCCGGAGCTGCCGCGCGAGGCTCTGCGACAGGGACAGGATGAGCAGGAGCTGCGGAAGGGACACAAAAGGGACACAAAGGGACAACACGGCGACACCACACAGGGACAGAGACGCGCCGTGAGCCGCGCTGGGCGGGGACACAGGCGGGGACACCCGGAGGATGCGGTGGTGGTGGAGGGGGGTGGAGGGGTGTTGGGGACACTGTGGGGACATCGGCCCCGCTGGCAGGGTCCCCTCACCTCCTTGAGGCGCTCCATGTCCTTGAGGTAGAATCCGATGTAGAAAAGGCTCAGGTAGGAATTGACGAACTGGAACTGGCGGTGACAGGGGGGTGGCACCTCGGTCACCTCGGTGTCCCCTCAGCGCTGGCTGAGACCTTCTGCTTCCCTCCGTGTCCCCTATGTGACATCTCCAGCCCCAGCTGTCACCTCTGCAGCTGCCAGGACCCCTCCGGTCCCCTCTGTCTCTTCTGGACCTCTCTGGTCCCCTCTGTCCCTCACCAAGAGCCACTGGGACCCCCCCAGTACCCCCCAGTGCCCTCTGTCCCCCCTGTCCCCTCAGCAAGAGCTGCCAGGACCTCTCCAGTCCCTCCCACTCCCCCGTGTGCCTGATCCTGACCCCCTCCAGTCCCCCAGTGTCCCCCCCATGTCCCCCATGTCCCCAAAGTCTCCAATGTCCCCATGCCCCCATGTCCCTCCATGCCCCTGTGTCCCCCAGTGTCCCCTTGTCCCGGTGTCCCCAATGTTCCTGTGTCCCAGTCTCCCCTCAGTGTCACCCCAGTGTCCCTGTGTCCTCGTGTCCCCTCACCAGGACCATTTTGATGATGAGGTGTTTCTCGTAGGCGCTCTGCAGCCGATAATTCTCTGCAGGACACAGGGCGAGTCAGGGGGGCCCGGGGGTCCCAGAGCCACCCCAGGGCCACCCCAGGGCCACCGCAGGGTCCCCAACGCACCCATGTCATTGAGCCACAAGGCCACTTTCTTGTAGAGCTCATCACAGGTGGTGACAATGATGGCCAGGATGATTTTGGGCAGGAAGCGAAGGACGCGCGGCAGCTCCTGGATGCTGAGCACCAACTCCTGTGGGGACGGGGACAGGGACAGGGTGGGGACAGGGACAGGGAGACAATCAGGGTCAGGAGCAGGAGCAGCACCGGCAGCAGGAGCAGTGCCACTGTTGCTGTCCCCAGAGCAGGGTCACTGTCACGTCCCCAGAGCAGTCCACTGTCACTGTCCCCAAGGCCGGGGCCACACCTGGAGCTGGAAGCAGCCGAGCATGAGGAGGAAGACGAGGATGAGGCAGGCCAGGCAGACGGGGAGGCTGACAAGGCTCTGGAACAGGAGGCGCTTCCAGGGCGGGTAATAGAACTCCTCAGCGCTGGTCACGGGGCTGATCCGCTTGGTGCCCTGCGGGCATGGCCCGTGGCACACACAAGGGACAGGGACAGGGACAGGGACCCATGGCCCGTGGCACACACAGGGGACAGGGACAGGGACAGGGACAGGGACAGGGACAGGGACCCATGGCCCGTGGCACACACAGGGGACAGGGACAGGGACAGGGACAGGGACAGGGACAGGGACAGGGACAGGGACAGGGAGAGGGACCCATGGCCCGTGGCACACACAGGGGACAGGGACAGGGACAGGGACCCATGGCCCGTGGCACACACAGGGGACAGGGACAGGGACAGCAGGGACAGGGAGCCATGGGGCACCTACAGGGACAGGGACAGGGACTCACGGGGACAGGGACCCCACAGCTCCAGGACCCCACCCTGGGACCCCGGGGCTGGTGGCTGAACCCCCCTCAGGATGGAATCTGGGGGCCTTCCCGAGGAATGGGATACCCCAAAAGCGATGGGATCCCCCAAAAGCGATGGGACCTTTCCCAAGGGATGGAACCCCCAGAAGGGACAGGACCCCCAGGAATGGGATCCCCCAGAAGGGAGGGGACCTTTCCCAGGGGATGGGGCCCCTCTCGAGGGACAGGACCCCCAGGAATGGGACCCCAGGGGGGAGGGGACCCCGCGCTGGTGTCTGACCCGGAACTGGGGCCGGGGCTCCTCCAGGGACTCTGCGGGGGTGTCCAGCGTCCCCCACTTGTAGGCGAACTCGGCGCCGCGGCGCTTCCACTCCTCCAGGAACAGCGTGGCCCAGATGACGTTGAAGATGGCAAAGACCACGCAGGAGATGTCCTGGCTGGTCTGGGGGACAGACGGCACCAACTGCACCGGGGTTGGTCCCCTCCCCGCCCCCACAGCCCCCAAATCCCGCCCTGGGGGTTGGGAGTTCCCCCAGCCCTGAGGGAATGGATGGGGAGGGGCACTGAGGGAAAAGGGGGAGGGAGAGGAGGGAATCCATCAGGGAGGGGGGAAAATACCACAAGGAGGGAGGGAAAACCCCACAAGAAGGGATGGAAAACCTCAAGGAAGGATGGAAACCCTCAAGAAGAGCTGGTAAACCCCAAGGAGGGACGAAAACCCTTAAAGAAGTGTGGAAACCCTTAAAGAAGTGTGGAAACCCTCACAGAAGGATGGGAACCCCAGGAGGGGATGGAAACCCCCCCAGGAAGGTTGGGAAGCCCCCAGAGTGGCCTCACCTGGTCGCTGTCGGTGAAGGTGTAGAGGATGGAGCCGAACACGGCCGGGTACACCATGGCCGAGGTGTAGAAGCCCAGCCAGGCGAAGTACATGGCAATCTTCACCCCAAAATAGTCACAGATGTCATCTGGGCGGGGCACAGGGGACATCAGCAGGGCCGGGACCCCAAAACCCCGCTGGGCTCACCCCAAAGCTCACCGAGGGGCTGGAGCCCAAAAATCCCACTGGGATCACCCTAAATGGAACCCCTAAAACCGTGCTGGGGACACCCCCAAAGCCTCTGGGACCCCAAAAATGCCCCAAAGCTCACCGAGGGGCTGGGACCCCACAAACCCTCCTGGGGTGACCCCAAACCCCTCTGGGAGCCCCAAAGCGCCCCTGGTCTCACCGAGGGGCTGCGCCTCGCACACCGCCTGCACCCAGGACTTCATCAGGCGCTTGAGGATCCTCTGCTCGTGCAGCGGGAACAGCTGCTGGATCACCCCCCGTGCGGCCAGCTCCGGGACTGCCACGGGGACACGGCGTCAGCGACATCGGGGACACGGGGACACGGCCCGGCGTCCCCGCTGCCACCCCGCGGGGCCCTGGGGGGGGGCGGGAGTAGGGGCGGGGACAATGGGGACCATGGGGACCATGGGGACAGCTCTGCGCCCACCAGGATCCTACAAACCCTGCCCAGGACACGGCCCCAGGGATGGGGACAATGGGGACACGGCCCGGGATCCCCACTGCCACCCCGCGTGGCCCTGGGGCGGTGGGGCTGGCACAGGGGCAATGGGGACAGTGGCACTGGGAGCTCGGTGCCGCAGGGACAGTGTCCCCGGGTGCCACACTCACTGATGGGCTGGCCCTCCAGGAAGTGGATGTTGTGCAGGGACTCGCCCTGCTTGGCCCGCAGGTTCTCCAGCCAGTAGCGGATGATGCTCTGCCGCTCCTGCGGGGGACAGGCCACCATTGGCCCTGCCCTGTCCCCTCCCTGACCCTGTCCCCTCCTTGGCCTGTCCCTGTCCCTGTCCCCAGTGCCAGAGGTGGCTGTATCCTCACTCAGCCTCCCCCAGATCCCCATATCCCGCATCCCCATATCCCAACACGCCCATCTCCCTGGATTCCTGTAGTTCTGTACCCCCTATCCCTGTGCCCCACATCCGGCTATCCCATATCCAGTACCCCCCACATCCCGTATCCCAGATCCCCACACCCCGCACCTCGTCCCCACCTGGGAGCTGAAGAAGCCGAGCTCGTTGTCGATGTTCTCGTAGATGAAATCCTCCTCGCAGGAAGAAGCCGCGGGTGCCGCCCCCGAACTCCGCCTTCACCGGCTTGCGCAGCCCCAGCTCGTCCGCCCCGCGCAGCAAGCTGCGGGGACAGCGTGGGGACAGTGTTGGGACAGTGTTGGGGACACTCTGGGGACCCTCTGGGGACGGGCACGCACCTCTCGTAGGTGGCGGTGAGGAAGAAGGCGTAGACGCGCGTGTGCCGGTGGTGCCGCACCTGCACGATCAGCTCGGGGATGCCCAGGCGGATGTGGTTCAGCAGCCACAGCAGCGTGTGGTCATCCGTGCTGTCTGCGGGGACAGAGCCATGTGTCCTGCCCGGTGTCACCGGCCTGGGGCCCAGCCATCCCCGCGTCCCTCATTCCAGTCCTGATCCTGCCACGTGCCTCTCATCCTGGTCCTCACCCATCCCCATGTCCCTCATCCCTGTCCCCGGCCCTCCACATGTCCCTCATCCCAGTCCTCAGACACCCCCGTGTCCCTCATCCCTGTCCCCATCCTGTCACGTGTCCCTGTCCCGGTCCCCATCCATCCACACATCCCCAATCCCTCCCCCATCCCCTTCCCACCCCAATCCCACATCCCCAACCCCCAATTCCCCATCCTCCACCCCCACTGCCCCCTCCCGGGCTCTCCCCGCAATCCCCACCCACTCCTGCCCCGGCTATCCCGGTTTTCCTGGCCACATCCCAATCCCGGTTTTCCCGATCACATCCCAATCCCGGTTTTCTCGGCCCCACCCCAATCCTGGTTTTCCTGGCCACATCCCAATCCCGGTTCTCCCGATCACATCCCAGTCCCGGTTTTCCCGGTCCCACCCCGCCCCTATCCCGGTTTTCCCGGTTTCCCGGCCCGTCCCTACCCGGGAATGTCATCAGCACGTCGCAGTTCTCCGTGGGCACCGTTTTCATCCAGGCCTTGTGGGACATGATGTAGCGCCCGGCCTGGAGCAGCCGCTTCCCGAAGAGTTTATCTGCGGGGGGAGGCCGGGCAGGGATCAATCCCCGCGGGGCAGCGGATCCCAGAGCGCCCCGGAGCCCCGGGCTGGCCGCGGGACGCATCCCCGCCTGTCCCCAACCCGGCCATGGCACGGGGCACGGCGGTGCCACCGCCCTGGCATCGGGTTTCTCCTGCGGCAGCTCCCAAAATCGGCCCCGACAGCTGCGCGGAGGAGCGGCCAGCGCGTCCCGCCAGCCCCGGCGGTGCCGAATGTCGCGGGCTGTCCCCTCGGAGCGTCCCCAGGGGCTCTCACCTCCTCCCGGAGCCCGAGCACGGAAAAGCGCAGGAAAAACGGGGATGGGGAAAGCAGCCGGTCTCCATGGAAACCGCGCCGCCGCGCCGGGCTGCGGTGGGGACAGTCCCCAAAGCGCCCCCGGGGCGCGGGTGGCACCGAGGGGACGCGGCCGCTGCCCCGCCCCGGGGTGGCCGCGCCGCTGGGACGCGCTGTCCCCGTGCCCGGTGTCCCCAAAGCGCCGCCCGGGGGCAGGGGGGACAGGGGGGATCAAAAAATCCGCCCGGGGCTGGCAGGGAGGGGGCCCCGATGGCGTGGGGACCCCGCTTGTCGCTTCCCTGCCTCGGCGTCCCCTCGTGCCTCAGTGTCCCCTCCTCGGCCCGGGATGTGGCGGTGCCCCGGGGCTGGGAAGGGCTCGGGGTGCCGGAAACCGCCCGGGAAAACAGGAAATGCCAGAGCTGCTGAAGCCGGGAAGGCACCCCAAAACCCGGGCATCTCTGTGGGACCCCCCAAACCCGGGCATCTCTGCTGGGACCCCCCCAAACCCCGCACCCTGACGGGCTCTGAAAGGCTGCGCTGTCCCGAGCCGAGGGTGGCACTTGGGGACAGCGCCAGGCTGCCACCCCCGCTGTGGCACGGTCCGGCAGGCTGGGCACGGCCGTGTCCTGCCCGGGGTGCGGGGGTGCCAGGCTGTGGGGCAATGCGGTGCCGAGGTTTGGGGGTAACGGGGTGCCAGGCTCCTGGGGGACTGAGGTTTAGGGGTGCTCGGGTATTGGGGTGCCAGGCCGTTGGGGGGCTGGGGTGCCCGGGTGTGGGGGATGTTGGGGTGTTGGGATGCCAGGGTATCAAGTTATTGGGTGCCAGGGTGCCGAGGTGTTGGGGTGCCAGGCTGTTGGGGGTGCCAGGCTGTTGGGGTGTTGGGGTGTCAGGGTGTTGGTGCCAGGCTGTTGGGGTGCCAGGCTGTTGATGTTTCTGGGTGCAGGGGTACCAGGGTGTTACAGTGCAGGGCTCTTGGGTGACAGGGATGGGATGCCAGGGTGTCAGGGTACTGGGGTACGGGGGTGCCCGAGTGCCTGGGTGTTGGGGTGTCAGGATGCCAAGGTGCCAGGATGTTGGGGTGCCAGGGTGTTGGGGTATCAGGATGCAGGGGTGCTGGGGAGCTGAGGTATTGGGGTCCCAGTGTGTTGGCGTGTCAGGCTTTGGGGATGTTGGGGGTCCCAGGGTGTTGGGGTACAGGTGCAGCCGGGTTTTGGGGTATTGGGGTGTAGAGGCACCATGGTGGTGAGGTGCAGGGGTAGCCGGGTGTTGGGGTGCCAGGGTGGCAGACTCTCAGGGTGCCCGTGTTTTAGGGTGCCCATGTTTTAGGGTGCCAGGCCATGGGGATTTCAGGCTGCAGGGCTACCAGGGTGCCCGATGGGCACGGGGTGCTGGCGGCGGTGGCCGTGCCACCCTGGCCGGGCGGGCCGGGTGACGCCGGCGGGGCTGAGCTCACCCACCCTGCATTATTCATGTCCTGCCCGCAGCGGTGCCACCCGGCGCGGGCGGCGGCTGCGGGGCCACTGCCACCCGCGTGGGGCAGTACCCACCCCGGGGGCACAGACCCAGGGCCCCGGGGGGTTTCCGTGCCCAACCTCATGGAAAAGGGGGGTCCCCAGCACCGCCAGGCTGGCTGGGCTTGGGGGCTGACCGCCACCCTCAACCCCGCTGTCCCCGGGCCCCTCCCGACACGCGGTGCCACCACCGAGGCGGCCCCGAGGGCTCGGCGGGGCCGGCGCGCCGCGTGCCACCCCCCGGGTCCCCCCGCTTGTCCCCGTTTGTCGCCGGCCGTGCCGCTCACCTTGGCTCCCGGGCTAAGGTCACCGGAGCTGCGGCGTGGCGGGCACCGAGCGGCGTCCCGGGGGGCACGAAGTGGGTCACCCACCCGCCGGCAGGAGCCCCGCTCGGTGCCACAGCTGCCACCGGGCCCCGCCACCCCCCCCCGCGCCGCGGGGACCCCGATCCGGGGATGTCACCTGGCCCCGCGCCACGCGGGGGAGGGGACCCCAAGGCCGGCGTGGGACAGCGACACAAAGGCTGCGAGCTGCGCCACCCCCCCGTCGTGCTGGGGGGGGCACGGGCCTGGCAAGGGCGGTGGGGGGGACACGGGGGATGTCGCCCGTGGAGGGGGGGGACACGGAGCCGGCTGCCAGCGCCATCCCGGGGGTCTCGGGGCTGTCCGGAATGGGGGGGGGGGGGGGGACACGGGGCTGACAAAAACCCCCCGGGAGCCACAGCACCCCCCATGAGGCGGGACCCCCACGGGCGGGGGCGCTCGGAGCCCTCCCGGTACCGGGGGGATGCTCAGAGCTCCGGTACCGGCAGCCCCGACCCCCTGGCGCATCCCGGCCCGCATCCGCAGCGAGCCGCATCCCGGCCCTCCCCCGCGCCCCCCCCCGCGCTCCCCGCTTCCCCGTACCCAGCACTCCGGCGGGCGCCGCCGGTTCCGTTCGCTCCTCCGTGGCCGGGCCCCGCCGGGGCCGCTCTCCGTCCTGCGCCGCGGCCGCCGCCGCTTCGGGCATGGTGCGGGGCTCGGCGGCGGCGGCGGGGCCGGTGCATGGGGCCGCCGGGGCCGCCGGGGCCGCCGCTGCCGCCGCCGCTGCGGCCGGGAGGAGGGACAAAGGCGGCAGCGGCGGAGCGGAGCGCGGAGCCGCCGCTGCCGGTACGCTCCGGTTGGCCGCGGCTCCCGGCCACGCGTGTCCGGCCGCGCCCCGCGGGGGGGTCCCGGGGGAAACGCGGGGGGCGGCTCGGAACGGGGGTGGCACCGGCGCGGCCCCCGCGGTGTCCCCGGTGTGCCCCGATGTGTCCGTCCCCCCCCCCCCCACATCGCCCCCCGGCGTACTCGGCCTGTCCTCAGCGGTGTCCCCAAGTGCCACCCCCCCGTGCCCCCCCGTGCCCCCCGGTGCCCCCCCGTGCCCCCCCGGTGCCCCCCCCGCCCGGTGAGGCGGCTCCCGGTAACCCGAGCGCGGTGAGCGGTGCCCGGTGACATTTGGGGTGACCCCCCCCCCTCCCCTCCCCCAGAGCGGCCGCCCCAGCACGGGGGGGTCCCCCCAAAGCCCCCCAGAGCCCCCCAAAGCCACTCCAAAACCACCCCAAAGCTCCCCCAAACCGGGGGTCCCTCCCGGCCCAGCCGCTCGGAGCCCCCGGGACACGGGAATTGGGCCCAGTGCCAGCCCGGCTACCCGGTGCCACCGGGAGATGTCCCCGAGCTGTCACCTCGGCTGGCACGGGGGGGCGGGAGCCGCTGCCAGGCCCGGGAATGGGGGGGCACGGGGTCACCGGGGCCGTGCGGGGCTGTCCCTGACTGTCCCAGTCCACCCCACTCCAACCGTGCCTGTATCCCCGCTGGAAGCCAGGCCCCGATTTTGGGAATTGGAATAGGGACAGTAGTAATAATAATAGTAATAATAATAATAACACTCTAAATTATTATTATTATCATCATCATTATCGTTATCATTATTTAACCCCAAGAAGAAGTAAAGTATATTGGTTTAATCTACAAGATGGCGAGAAGACAAGTCAAAGGTTAAAGCCAAGCAAAAAAAAAGTCTAAATGCAAAGAAATATTTGAAGATAAACTCTTATAAGTCTGAATGAACTTCTGTAATGGAGTCTATAGAAAATATGGTTTAAGTTAAAGAAATATACATATATTATATATATTTTTATATTTCTATATAAATTATATATATTTAATGCAAAACGACTAATATACTATATTAAATATATATTATTTATATATATACAACTATATATTTAATATATTTATATTTATTTAACTTAAAGCATGTTCTCTACAGACTGCTCCTTTACAGGGGGTACCTGCATATTCATATCAATAAAAATAAATTAATTAAAAATATAAAAATTGAAATATCAAGCAAATAGCCAAGCACCCCAGCGCCGGATTTCATCTTTTAATAAAAGTTATAAATTTTTAGGTTTTCTTTCAATATAAATAGATATTAAATCTTATAAGAATTTAAATAATGTTTCTCACTGGGACCGGGCGGAACCGCGGGGTTCGCGTGGCTTCACCAGGGCGCTGCCATCTTTGCGCATTAACCAATCAGAAGCCGCATTTCACGGTTAATCCCGCCTCTCGGTGTGTATTGACCAATAGCATGTGTAAGTGGGCGGAGGCGCTGAGGCTGGTGCGGCGGCTGCGCTGGTTATTAACCAATCAGAAGCGGGATTACCATGATGGCCACGCCCCCTCGATGGGTTTCTCCAATGGCGTGCGGCGGTGGGCGGGACCAGGCGGGCGCGGGGAGGGCAGCGATGGCGCTGAGCGGGGCCATGAGGGCGGGCGAGGGGCAGGTGAGGGGACAGAGGGGGGACAGAGGTACAGGGGAGAGCGAGGAGACAGAGGGGACGGGGGACAGAGGGGACACCGGGACAGGGGGGACATCGGGGGTGGCTGTGGGATGCGAGGGTACGGGAGTGGGTGAGCCGCGGTTTGGGGGGTACCTGGGGAGGGGGGCGCACGTGCAGAAGGGTCCCACCTGGGGAGGGGTCTCACCTGGGAGAGAATACCTGAGGTCAGCACACACCTGGGGAGGGGTCTCATCCCCTCGGGGCTGGGGACACGGGGGGTCGCGCCCCCTCCGTGCCCACCGGCGGTGCCCATAACGCCCCCGTCCCCCATTCCCCAGGTGTGCGCGGGCGCTGAGCTCGGCGGTGCCCCCCCACGGCGGGCACAGGTGACACCAGAGGCACAGGTGCCACCCGGGGCACAGGTGACACCCGGGGCACAGGTGACACCAGAGGCACAGGTGCCACCCGGGGCGCAGGTGACACCAGAGGCACAGGTGACACCAGAGGCACAGGTGCCACGCGGGGCACAGGTGACACCAGAGGCACAGGTGCCACCCGGGGCACAGGTGACACCCGAGGCACAGGTGCCACCCGGGGCACAGGTGACACCATCTTCGCGCTGTCCTCGGCGCCGGGGCGCTGCGGCGTGGCCGTGATCCGGGCCAGCGGGGCCGGGCAGCGGGGCCGCCCTGCGCAGCCTCACCGGGACCCGCGAGCCCCCGCCCCGGGTCATGGCCCTGCGGCGCATCCGGGACCCCCAGACCGCCGAGAGCCTGGACAGGGGGCTCGTGGTGTGGTTCCCAGGTGGGGACACGGGGATGGGGGACATGGAGGGGGACATGGGCAGGGGACACGGGGATGGGGACATAGGTCTGGGGACAAGGCGCTGAGGGTTGGGGGGCATGAATTGGGGTTTGGGGACACAGATGTGGGGTTGGGGGCACGGGGTTGGGGTTCGGGGGACATGAACTGGGGCTTGGGGGCACGGGGTTGGGTTTTGGGGGCAGGGGGTTGGCAGCCGGGGGTGCCCACCCAGCCCCGTGTGCCCGCAGGGCCCCACAGCTTCACCGGCGAGGACTGCGCCGAGCTGCACGTGCACGGGGGGCCCGCCGTGGTCAGCGGGGTGCTGCGGGCCCTGGGTGAGCCCCGACCCCCTCCCGACCCTGTTCCATTGTATCCTGTCCCCTATTCCCGTCCCATCCTGCCCCTATTCCAGCCCTTCCCGATCCTATTCCATCTCTCCTGCCCCTTTCCCAGCCCTCCTGATCCTTTTCCTCTTCCCCTTGGGGTCCCGGCTGATCCTCCCCATCACTTTCCCCCCTTCCCTTCGGGATCCCAAGGATTCAGCCTGATCCTCCCTGTCCCATTTCCCCCTGTACCCTTTCCCCCTTTCCCTTTGGGATCCCGGGGATTCCTCCTGCTCCCCCAGCCCATTTCCTGGTCCCCCCCTCCATGCCGCCGTGCCCGGTGCCCCCCCAGGCCGTTTGCCGGGGCTGCGTCCGGCCGAGCCGGGCGAGTTCACCCGCCGGGCGTTTGCCCGCGGCAAGCTGGACCTGACGGCGGCCGAGGGGCTGCGGGGACCTCATCGGGGCCGAGACGGAGGCGCAGCGGCGCCAGGCGCTCCGGCAGATGGAGGGCGACCTGGGCCGGCTCTACCAGCGCTGGAGCCACGCCCTCACCCAGGTGGGGCTCACCTGCGGGGGCCCGCCCAGCCCTCACGGGTGGCACCGAGCCCTCCCCGGGGTCACCGAGCCCTCCCAGGGGCCACCCAGCCCTCCCCGGGGTCACTGAGCCCTCCCGGGTGGCACCGAGCCCTCCCCGGAGTCACCGAGCCCTCCCGGGTGCCACCCAGCCCTCCCAGGGGTCACCGAGCCCTCCCGGGTGCCACCCAGCCCTCCCAGGGGTCACCGAGCCCTTCCAGGGGCCACCGAGCCCTCCCCGATTGCCACCCCAGCCCTCCCAGGGGTCACCGAGCCCTCCCGGGTGGCACCGAGCCCTCCCCGATTGCCACCCAGCCCTCCCCGATTGCCACCCAGCCCTCCCAGGGGCCGCCGAGCCCTCCTGGGTGCCACCCAGCCCTCCCCGATTGCCACCCAGCCCTCCCAGGGGCCGCCGAGCCCTCCTGGGTGCCACCGAGCCCTCCCGGGTGGCCAGCAGCTCGGAGCTGACTCCCATGCCAATGGCAGGCGCTCGCCCACCTGGAGGCCTACATCGACTTCAGCGAGGATGACAATGTGGAGGAAGAGGTTCTGACGCAAGGTGAGCCCCTGCTGTCCCCAGCTGTGTCACAGCTGTGTCCCCATGGTGGCACACTGGGAATGGCGACATCCAGGGGGCTTGTCCCATCCAGCCACTCCAGGTTCTTGTTTGTCCCCCTGACTGGGACATGGGGTCTTCTGCCCCGGTGTTTTTATCCCAGATTTAGGGGTCAGGACACAGGGTCTGTTCCAGTGTTTTATCCCAGATTTCGGGCTTAGGACCTGGTGTCTCTCCCGGTGTTTTTCCCCAGTCTGGGGCTCGGGCCCTGCTGTCCCCAGCCGGGCTGTCCCTGCCGTGTCCCCACTGTGTCCCCGCCGTGTCCCCGCTGTCCCCAGCCGGGCTGTCCCTGCCGTGTCCCCACTGTGTCCCTGCCGTGTCCCCGCTGTCCCCAGCCGGGCTGACCCCGCCGTGTCCCCGCAGTGCGTGTCACCGTGCGGACCTTGCTGCAGGAGCTCCGGGGCCACCTGCGGGACGGGCGCCGGGGGGAGCTGCTGCGGGGGGGGGTCCGGGCCGTCATCGCCGGCCCCCCCAACGTGGGCAAGAGCAGCCTGCTCAACCTGCTCTGTGAGTGCGGCTCGTGGGGAACCGGGAGCGTTCCGGACTCCAGAGGGAGCCATTCCCACTGTCCGCAGGCCATCGTGTCACCTGGGGTGGGGACCGGGTGTGGAGGGGCCGGAGTAATTCCCAAAATTCCCAGGGACCATTCCTGATGTCCCCAAGTCACCCACAGGCATGGAGGGGTTGGGATCATTCCCAAATCCCCCCGGACCTTTCCCGCTGTCCCCAGGTCGGCGCCCGGCCGCCATCGTGTCCCCCACGGCAGGCACCACGCGGGACGTGCTGGAGGTGGCCCTGGACATCGGGGGGGTACCCGCTGGTGCTCAGTGACACCGCGGGGCTGCGCCAGGCCACCGACCCTGTGGAGCGCGAGGGGGTGGCCCGGGCGCGCGACCGGTGAGCTCTGGGGGCATTTTTGGGGGTTTTGGGGGGGTTTTGGGGTGTCCCCACAGCTCAGCCCGGAAGGTGACATTGCCCCGTGTGTGTCCCCAGGTTGTGCCAGGCTGACCTGGTGCTGGCAGTTCTGGATGCCACCTCAGTGTCACCCACGCCGGCGGCTCTGGGGGAGGCGCTGGCGGCGCTGGAGCCGCCCCCGGGCACCCCCTGCGTGCTCGTGCTCAACAAGGCTGACCTGCTGGGGGGGCACAGGGGGTCCCCGAGTGCCACCGGTGCCCAGGGACAGGGACCCCCTGCCACCCTGCTGTCCTGCAAGACGGGCGAGGGGCTGGAGGCGCTGCTGGAGCTGCTAACACAGCAGCTGGCACAGCTGTGAGTCTGGGGGATCCCAAACCCTCATCCTGGTTTTTGGGGCTGGCTGGTCCCCCTTTCCCTGGCTAATCCCCTTTCCCTACCTGATCCCCTTTTCCATGCCCTATGTCCTTTCCATGCCTGGTCCCTTTCCCAAGCCCAATCCCTTTCCCATTCCTTATCCCATTTCCGTGCCCAATCCCCTTTCCCATTCCCAATCTGTTTTTACATTCCTGATCCCCTTTCCATGCCTGATCCCTTTCTCGCTTCCCATCCCCTTCCCTGTTCCCAATCCCCATTCCCAATCCCCTTTTCCATTCCCATTCCCAATCCCTTTCCCAATCCCTTTCCCATTTCTGATCCCTTTCCCATTCGCAATCCCCATTCCCAGTCCCTTTCCCATTCCCGTTCCTGATCCTATTCCCAATCCCTTTTCCAGGTGCGGGGATCCCCTCCTGGGCTCTCCCAGCCTGACTCAGAGCAGGCACAGCCGCCACCTCGGGGCGTGCGCGGCGGCCCTGGAGCGCTTTGGGGACCTTGGGGACAGCGGGGACTTGGCGGTGGCAGCCGAGCAGCTGCGGGGTGGCGCGGCGGGAGCTGGGCAGGATCACCGGGCACGTGGGCGCTGAGGACGTCCTGGATATAATTTTTAGGGATTTTTGTGTCGGGAAGTGACGGTGGCACTCCTTGGGGTGGGGTGTCACCGGGATTAAACCGTGGTGCCTTTGGGGGCTCTGCTGTTGTCCCCTCGCTGGTAGCTGTGTTTGGGAGTGTGTCCCGAGCCCCAAATGTGGGAAAACCCCGCCGGAAAAAGTCCCAGTTCCTGGCCAGGGGGACAAACAAGGAGCTGGAGGGGGAAGAGCCACCCCCAGTGTCCCCGTCTGGGATGTCCCCATCCCCAGTGTGACATGGGGCACATCCCTGTGTCCCCCGACCCCAAGGATTCAGTGTGGGGGCTTTGGAACCCCCCGGATCCCTCCCAATCCACGGAATTCCCCCAAGCCGTGGCAGATGTGGGGGTCTTGCTGGTGCTCTGCCACCCCAAAAACGGTGGCATCTCCTGGGGACACCCCTGTGCCACTCCCTTGTGCCACCACCCAGCCGGGAGCTCGGAAGCACCTGGTGCTCTGAGATTATCCATGGAGGAATTCCAGGAAATCCTCTGGCAGTGCCTGAGGCCCCCTGGACCTTCAGGGACAGTGAGACGTTGTCACCTTTGTCACCTTTGTCACCTTTGTCACCACGGTCCCAGCCTGGGGCTGGGCAGGAGGTGGGGGAGGGAGGGGAGGTGGCATTGCTGTCCTTGGAGGGGTGGCAGGAGGTGGCAGTGCCCTTCTCCCGGCACGGACACGGCTCAGAGGACGCTTGGGATGGGGAAAGGGACAAGGGACACTCCGGGAGGCCTTGGTGGCGCCTGGCGTGCAGGCAGGGGCGGCGGGGCAGGAAAAGGATTTTCCACAGGAAACGCAGCCGTAAATCCTGGGAATAAATCCTGGGAATAAATCCCTGCCCCGCTCTGGGGGGACCGGGGGGACAAGGACAGCACGGTCCCTCATCCTTTGGGGACAAGGACGTCCCTGTGCCTCGTCCTTGTGTATTTCCCACCCCTCTGTGCAGAGCTGGGATGGAATTCCCGCTCCCAAAATTCCCGATTTTTCCATGGATTTCCACCCACACAAGCGGCGAGTTGTCTCCAAATTCGGGGACGGGGGACAAGGACACCGCTGTCCTTCATCCTTTGGGGACAAGGATATCCCTGTCCCTCGTCCTTGGGCATTTCTCACCCCTTTGTGTGGAATTCCTGCTCCCAAAATTCCCGATTTTTCCATGGATTTCCATCCACACAAAGCAGCGAGTTGTCCCCAGATTCGGGGCCGGCTGTTTTCCCCCGCTCCAGCCGAAAGGTGGGGATACATCTGAGGGGACACGCAGGGTGGGCTTGGGGACACGGGGGCAAAGGGACAAAGGGAGGGTGGCCCTGGGGCAGGGGTTGCCATCCGTGCTGCGGGAAGCACCTCCTGGGCGGCTCTCCTGGTTTTCCGCGGGATTTTCCAGCGTTATCCACTGTGGGAAAATGGGATCACGTCAGGGGCAGCTCCAAGAGCCCGGGGTGCCCCAGGGAGGGTGGCCCGGTGTCACCTCTGTCCCCTCACCTGGCGTTTTTCAGGGTGGCCGTGTACTGCTCCATCAGCTGCAGCATCTGCAGGAGCTCTGCCGGGTTCTGCATTCCTGCTGGGATCAGGATGGGATTCATGGGATGGGATGGGATCCATACAGGGGATAGGATGGGATGGGATCCATGGGACTGGGATCCATGGGATGGGATCCATGGGATTGGGGATGGGATGCATGTGATGGGATGGGATCCATGGGATCCATGGGATGGGATCCATGGGATAGGATCCATGGGATTGGGATGGGATGCATGGGATGGGGTGGGCACCCAGAGGACACGGTGACTCCCCAGCCTGTCCCCAGTCCCCCCAGGACTCACCTATGGTGCCCAGGGTGGCTGGGTTCTTCAGGAGCTCCATGTAGGTGCCCGTGCCAGGGAAGGAGCTTGAGCGGGCGGCGCTGCCTGGCGCCCGCAAGCCTGGCATGTCCAGGTGGGACATCTGGGGGGACAGCGGGCACTGCTCAGGGCTGGCACCACTCAGGGGTGGCTGTGCCCAGGGGTGGCACTGCTCAGGGGTGGCACTGATTGGTAATGGCACTGCTCAATGGTGGCACTGCTCGGGGGTGGCACTGCTCAGAGGTGCCCCCAGCACCCAGCAGGAAATTCCCACATAAACAGAATCCCAGTGTCAGGAAGGAAAACCCCAGTGCAGAGGTGCCCACGCCCATGTCCCCGTGGGAGTCCCCATGTCCCCAATACCCCATGTGCCCAGAGCCCCATGTCCCCAATTCCCCGTGTTGCCATGTCCCCAGTTCCCTGTGTACCCATGTCCCTATGTCCCCGTGTCCCCAGGTCCCCAGTGCCCCATATCCCCACCTTGGTTCCCATGCAGACCCCGAGCTGCTGCCTCAACGACTCCTCCATTGCCGCCGCCACCTTCCTCTTCTCCTCCAGCTCCTTCCCCACCTTCTCCTTGTCCGCCTGCAGCCTCTTGCTCTCCTCCTCGCCGTCCTTCAGGCGCTTCTGCAGCCCCTGGATCCTCTGCTGCAGCTCCTGCGTGTCACGGGAGCAGTTGTGGCGGCAGTGCTGCACGCTCAGCTCGCAGCTGCTCCTCCACACAAAGAGCGAGTCGCGCTCCTTCTGCCGCCGCAGCAGCTCCTCCACACGCTCCCGGATCTGCCCCAGCTCCTTCTCGGCCTCTCTGCACTGGTATTGCTTGGCCAGATCCAAAACCCTCAGGATTTTCTCGCTCACGTCGCTCTGCAGGGAGCTGCAGCGCTGTTTCTGCACCTCCAGCTCCATCCTGCTCAGGTGGCCCTCGGTCCTGGCGCTCTGCAGGTCCTGCTGGCACTTGTCCCTCTCCTGGGTGGCTTTGGTCAGCTCGGCCTGGCTCTGCTGCCTGCTGTCCTCCAGGGTTCTCTTGGACGAGCTGGCCTGGTCCAGCTGCTGCTGCAGCTGCAGCTTCTGGGCTTGGGGGGAGTTGGGGGGCAGGGTTTGGGTCTGAAGGATTTGGGATCCGGGGGTTTGGGTCCCCCCAGGTGCCACCCCATGGCTTGGGGTGATGCCTCTTCCTGGGGCCGGTCATGGGGGGGTGCTGGGGGTGCCCAGGAGGGTGGGGAGGGAGAGTTGGGGTCCCCAAGGGGTGGGAAGGGGGTGCTGGGGGTCCCCAGGGGTTTTTGGGGGCTGGGGGTGTCTCTTACTGGTGCAGGTACTGTTGATGAGGGTGGTGATCATCTGGCACTCATTCAGCCTCATCCGCTGGAACACGAGCTCCCGCAGCTGCACGGGAGGAAGAGGAGGAGGAGGGGGGGGGGGGGTCAGGGAATCCCAAAAGGACCCCCCCGGCATCTCCTCGTGGGCTCTGGGAGAGCTCCAGGGCAACGGGAGGAAGAGGAGGAGGAGAGGAGGAGGAAGAGGGTGAGAACATCCCAAAAGGATCCCCTGGCACCACTTCGGGGGCTCTTGGAGAGCTCCAGGGAGGAAGAGGAGGAGGAGGGGGATCGGAACATCCCAAAAGGATCCCCTGGCACCACTTCAGGGGCTCTTGGAGAGCTCCAGGGAGGAAGAGGAGGAGGAGGAAGAGAACGCCAAGATTGGAACCCCCTTGACCAAAACCCCCTGGCACTTTCTGGGGTCCCCTCGCCGCCACCACCCGCAGGGACGAGGGGGCGACAGCAGCGTCACCCGCAGGCGGTGCCATCCTCCCGCGGGGTCCCCAGCGCTGCCCGGAGCCCGGGCTCACCTGCGGGATGCTGCTGGAGGCCTGGCTGCTGTTGCACTTCTCCAGCTCCCTCTGCACCTTCAGCGCCATCCCCTGCGCCTTGTCCCTGTCCTTCAGGGTGGCGTTGAGCGTGCGGCTCAGGTTGGCGTTGGTGGCACCCAGGGCGACAATCCTGCGGTAGTGGCTCTGCACCTGCTCCTCCAGCAGCCTCAGGTGGGTGTCGGTGCCCGCCTGGGCGTTCCCGTACACCATGAAGAGCACGAGCCCCAGGATGATCAGGAATTGGATCAGCGAGGTGAAAAGGAAAATGTATTTGAGGTAAAAACCGCAGTCGCGCTTCGGCATCGCCTCCTTGTGCTCCAGCCCGAACTTGGCCATGGCGAAGCTGCTCTTCTCCATCCTCGCCGCGCTCTGGCCGCCCCACCCCGCGGGGACCGCGCTTTTCAGGGGGGCCGCGCCGGGGCGGGGCTGCTCCCGCCGCCGTGTTTATATCCCAGGATTTAATATTTCCTCCTGCCGGGCTCCTTCCTGCCGTGCCGGATGCTCCCGGGGACCCGCCGGGTTATCAGGGCACAGCTTCTGCTGGGGCTGTTGTTCCTGAAGTGTGGAAAGGGGGGAAAAAAAGGGATTTCATTCCCTCCATCCAATTTTGGTGCCGGGAGCGCCCCTGGAATTGTCCGCCCCAAAATTGCCACTCCCGGCGTGAGAATTCCAAGAAATTCAATCCCGCTGGGTGATCAGGGCGCTGGGATTGTTGTTCCTGGAGTGGAGGGGGAAAAAAAAGGGATTTCATTCCCACCATCCCATTTCAGTGCCCGGTGTGCCCTGGAATTATCTGGAATTGTCTCCTGTCCCCAAATTCCCACTGCCGGCGTGGGAATTGCAGGGAATTCGATCCCACTCCCCTGGCATTGTCTGGAATTGTCACCTGCCCCAAAATTCCCACTCTCGGCACGGGAATTCCAGGGAATTTGATCCCGCCGTGTGATCAGGGCGCAGCTTCTGCTGGGATTGTTTCTCCTGGAGTGGAGAGGGGGGGAAGAAGTGGGATTCCATTCCTTGCAACACATTTCAGTGCCCACCGCATCCCTGGAATTGCCTCCCGCACCAAAATCACGGGACTCGATTCCCCCCATCCCATTTCGGTGTCCTGCGCTCCTGGAATTGCCTGGATTTTGCCTGGAATTGTTTGGAATTGCCTGGAATTGTTTAGAATTGTCGGGAATTGCCTCCCGCCCCAAAATTCCCATCCCTGGCACGGGAATTGCAGCGCTGATCCCGCCGGGAGTGCCGGGGGGGACCCCGAGGGTGGCACGGGGGTGGCACACGGGGACGGGGACAGCTCGGGTGGCAGCGAGTGAGGCGGGGACGAAGCCCCCGTGGGAAGGCAGAGCAGGGACGGGGACAGGGACCGGGAGCAGCTCTGCCGTGGCTTCCCAGCATCCTTGGGTGCACTTTGAAGAGGGCTTCCAGGAAAGTTGGATTTTCCTGCGGCCGCATCCTGTGCAAAGGGCAGCGACGCATCCGGGCTCCCCTCCCCCCGAGCCCCCCGACCCGCCCAGAGGGGACAGAGGTGACATCCCAGTGTCCCGCCCCCTCCCCGAGCCCCCCGTTCCTCCAGGGGATCCCCCCGAGCCGTCGGGAAGGGACAGAGGTGACATCCCGGTGTTCCCATGAGCCACTCCCAGCGGGGGGATCCCAAATCCCAAACTTGGGTGGGGCCAGAGCGGCCCCCCCGCCCTGCGAGGGTTCGGGATGGGGAGGGGAACTGGGAACGGCGCTCCCGAACTGGGAACGGCATCCCCGAACTGGGAACAAAGTTCCCGAACTGGGAACAGCATTCCCACGGTGTGGGGATGGGTTAATTAGGGCGGGGGTTAATTGGAGGGGTTAATTTGGGAATGGGAGGGTATCTGTGGGGTCCCGGGAGGCGGCGAGGAGCCCTCGGGATGGGATCCGGGATGGGGCATCCCAAAGGTGACGCCGGCGGCGCGGGGGCGCGGGTGGCAGTGTCCCCTCGGGGGGATTCAGGGATGGCGGTGTCCCCTCGGGGGGATTCAGGGATGGCGGTGTCCCCCCTCGGGGGTGGCACTGTCCCCGCGGGTGACTCACTGTTATTTGCAGCTCAGGAAAAGGAAGCGGCGGTAGCTGAGAATGGCTCCGGCAGCGACACCGGCCGGGCCATCGCAGACACTTCCCGGTCCCCGAGGGACGCGGGGCAGCCAGGGCAGGAAACAGCCACCGGCCAGGGGTCAGCGCCCGGGGGGCCCCGAGGTTCGGCCCCCCTGAACCTCCCGGAACCCCTCGGGACACCCCGGGGACCCCCCAGGAACAACCAGGAACCCCCCGGGCGTCCTGCGGGGATCGCGACATCCCCACGGGATGGGGAGAGGGGGACAGTGGCCCGGTTTGAGGTGGCACTGAGTGACAAAGGGCAGCATCCCCCCTTCAGCCGTGCCACCCCAAACTCCACCCTTTTCCCTGCGCTGAGTCCCCTCCATGTTCCCAAGGCGTCCCCAAGGCCGCCCCGACCCCCAGGGACCCGCAGGGACCGGGATCGGGTTGGGGACACGGTGACAACCCCAGCTCTGCCACTCCCGGCTGGGCGGAGCCGCCGTGGCAGCGATGTCCCCGTGAGGGGATGGACACCGGCGGTGGCCCCACGACAGGGGGGTGGCTCTGAGCCACCCTCGGGGTGTTTTGGGGTCCGGGATAGGGGAAATCCCTGGAGTTTGGGGAGGGGACAGTTGGGGTGAGAGGAGCAGGGGACAGCGGGCTGGTGGCACAGGGACATGTCCTGGTGAGCAGCGCAGCTTTTATTGCCCAATCTCCCCCAAATCCCCCAGATTTGCGCTGGTCCCGGGTTCTGGAGCGCCGTGGATGTGGCCGGAGCTCCCGGAGGGGATTCCAGGGAGATCCGTGCTCGGGATGAGCCGAAACTGCCCCAAAGCTGAGAAGGGACGCCCCTGTCCCCTGTCCGGCTGCGATGGGGACACGGCGGGAATGGGACATGGGATGGCAGCACAAAGGAGTCGGGATTGGGACTGGGACATGGCGGGATCGGGGTCGGGATCAGGATCGGGATCGGGGTCGGGATCGGGATCAGGATAAGGACACGGGATGAGATCGGGAGCCAGTGGGGCCAAGAATCACAGTGGGATCAGGAATCAATGGGATCAGGACATGGGATGCGATCAGGGATTGATGGGATCAGGGATCAATAGGATCAGGACCCAGTGGGATCAGGGATCACGGTGGGATCAGGGGATCAATGGGATCAGGACCCGTGTCCCACCTCCAGGGCTCCCACGCTGCGCTGGCGGCTCCGGGGCCGAGCCAGCCCCGCAGGTGGCAGCGCTGGGGGCACCGCGGCACCGGGGATGTGGCCGGGGGGGCTGCGGGGCCGGGGGGGCTGCGGGGCCTCAGCCCTTCCTGCAAGGGGCGGGACGGGGAGTGAGTCCCGCACGGGTCCTGCTGCCCCGGGGACGCGGCGACAAGGGCGGTGAAGCCGCCGCTCCTTGCTGCCCCTCCTCCCGGGGGTGTCCCCTCCTCCCGGGGGTGTCCCCTCTTCCCAGGATGTCCCCCCGTGCGGGATTTCCCAGTCCGTGGGTTGTGACACCTTCCAGGGGTGTCCGTTTCCCGGACTGTCCCCCTCCCCGGGCTGTCCCCCCTCCCCGGGTCCCCCCAAGTACCGCTGGCCCGGGGGACACCTGCGCCCGCTGCCTCTGTCCCGGCCCCGCCGCCGCAGCGCCTCCAGCTCGGCCGCGTAGTCCCGGCTGTGGGGACAGCAGGGACACATTGGGGGGTGGCCCTGATCCGGGGCTGGGGGCGCTGGAGGTCCCCAAGGGGAGGAGGGACAGGACAGGGGCGTCTCCAACAGGGGACGGGGACAGGGAAGGGGAGGAGGGGACTGGGGGACACGTGAGGGGTCCCCATAAGGAGGGAGGGACAGGACAGGGTGTCACAAGGGCCGGGGCTGGCTGCTCTGGGGGTGGCGCACCCTGAGGAGGGTGACAAGGACCTCAGAGGGAGATGTCCCCGAGGGACAGGGGGTGTCACCACGGACCAGGGCCCTTACAGGCTGTCCTGCAGCTCCCTCTGTCGCGCCTCGCAGCGCTCCCGGCGCTCCCGCAGCTTCCGCTGCTCCTCCAGCGCCTCCTGCAGCCGCCGCCGCAGCTCCCGCGCCTGCTCCGCGCCCCGCGCCACCTCCTCTGGGGACAGCGGCGACACCGGTGTCACCCCAGGGCGGAGCGCAGCCCCCGCCTCCGGGCCGGAGGGGGACAGAGCTCACCTTGCAGCGCCACTTTGTCACCGGCCAGCTGGGCCCGCTCGCGCCGCAGCGCCACCAGCTCGTCCCCCAGCGCGGTGACATTGGCCTCCAGCCTGGCCTGGGGACAGGGGACACGTGGGGACAGCGGCGGGGAGTGTCCACCCCCACCGCCACCCCCGACTCTTCATCTGCTGCCAGAGCCCTCCTGCTCCTCTGCCTCACTGTCACCCCATGTCCCCAAACCGTCCCCACGCTCCTGGTGGCCTTGGGTCCTCCTCTCATCCTCCTCCAAGGTGGGGGATATGGATTTGGGGACAATCCCTCTGCCCTGGAGGGATGGCTCATTCTGAGGGTGGGGAGCACAGGAGAGCCCCAGGTCACCCATGTCCCCAAGTGTCCCCCCACTCCTGGTGGCCTTGGGTGCCTGTCCCCCTCCCATCACGTCCCTCAAAGCATTGGGGACATGGCCTTGGGGACAATCCCTCCTTCCTGAAGTGACACTCCTCCTGGGGGAGCTGTGACCTGTCCCAGCAGGCCGAGGTCACCCCGCGGGTGTCACCGCTGGTGCCAGGGAGGGGACAGGAGCTCTCCAAGAGGCTGCCCAACCCTGCCCTGCCCGGCTCCCGGCGCCAGCCCCGGGAAACGGGGACATTTTCCAGCCTCTCCGGGCCATTGTTCAGCCGGATGAGCCCGAGAGGGGCGGCGGGACCCAGCTCTTCCTCCGGGCCCTTTCCCGGCTGCGACCGCAGCTAAAAATACCCGGGAAGAACAAACCCGGGAGCTGCGGCCCCGCCGCTGCCTCGGGACCCGGTAATTACCGGGATGCAGCCGGGAACAGCGGCTCCGCCGGGAGCGGGACGGGCGGGGCTCGGCTTTGGGGTGTCCCTGCAGGGATGTGACGGCCGTGCCCCCCAGGTGGCTGCGCCCGTGTCCCAGCTCACCCTCCCGGCTGG
This sequence comes from Calcarius lapponicus, assembly GCA_039654755.1. Taxonomy (NCBI): domain Eukaryota; kingdom Metazoa; phylum Chordata; class Aves; order Passeriformes; family Fringillidae; genus Calcarius; species Calcarius lapponicus. The sequence continues at coordinate 10,840,682 of JBBFKN010000011.1, forward strand.
AACTGGGAATTCCCCCAGGGATGGAGCAGCCCCGGGCTTGGCCGCTGGACAGGGAGGGAGGGACAGGGGACACTGATGAGGGGACAGGGGGTGCTGTCCCCATCCCACTTTCCATCCCAAAGTGACCAAACCCCTCCTTGTCCCCATCCCTCCGGCCACCTACCGCCCGCTGGCGGCAGGACACGAGGCTGGCATTGTCCCTGCTGCTGTCGCCCCGTGCCCGCGCCAGCTCCCGGCGCAGCGCGTCCCCGTCGCTCCGCAGCCGCTCCCGGTGCCGCTCCAGCTCCGCCAGGCGCGTCCCGAGCTCCCGGCTCTCGTTCGCCGCCCGCTCCCGGCAGCCGCGCAGCTTCCCCAGCGCCTCGGAGCGCCACAGCAGCAGCGCCACCGCCACTGTCACCGCCGCCACCAGCAGCAGCAGCGCCGCGCACAGCGCCAGCACCTTCAGCGTGGCCCGGGGCACCGCGGGGTCCATGGCGGGGGGGACAGCGGGGACAGGAGGGGACAGAGAAGACAGGAGGGGACAGGAGGGGACAGACGGGGACGGGAGGACCCGCTCTGGTGGTGGCTGTGTCGGGATGTGGCGGTGGCACTGCTGGCGACACCGTAATTGTCGCGCGTGGGCCGAGGTTCGTGGCAGGTCAGGGCCCAGAATAGGTTTTTGTTTGTGCTGGACAGGGGACAGGGCTCTGCCCCAGCTGCGGGGACAAGCCGGGGTGGCCTCGGTGACCGCTGGGACGCTGAGGTTCCCATCTGTCCCCAGCACGGAGCTCCGTGTCCCCCGCAGAGAGAGCGAGGCAGGTTTGGCCAGGATTGGAAATGGGTTCAAAATGAGGATTTGTGGAATGGGTGTGGCTCAGGGCAGCGTTGGCATGTCCCTGTCTCCAGTTCCTGTCCATGTCTCTCTCCCTGTCCCCGTCCCCTGTCCATGTCCCTGTCACGGTCCCCTGTCCCCTCCCTACCCTTGGTGGCCAGAGGGGAATGGTCACTCCAGGATGTCCCCATGGAGCTGGGACAGAGGGACCCACACCGTCTGTAACCCTTTGCTTTTATTTTCTCCTATTTTCCTAAATCCCGGTTGTCCAAATCTGCATTCCTCTAATTACACTGCTGGCTTTAGAACCATTTCATTCCCATTCAACTTTTACTATTTTAAACACAAGGGATTGGCATTTTTCACAGGGCTGTCCCCTCAGGCGGTGGCATCGCCCTCGGGGCTGTCCCCTCAGAGAGTGGCAGGGCTGTCCCCTCAGGGCTGTCCCCTCACTCGGGGCTGTCCCCTCAGGGGTGGCCCGTCCCCGGGGTCAGTTGGTGGCCTCCCCCTCGGGGCTGTCCCCCCCATCCAGCAGCCCGTAGTGCGCGTGGCTCTGGCAGGGCCGCTGCAGGGGATGCGCCAGCAGCTTGGCCATGCAGTTGTGCAGCTCCAGCGCCGGCCCCGCCAGCGCCACCTCGTACTTGTAGTTGGTGCCTTTGGTGTCCAGGCTGCCGAAAAACCCGAACATGTCCTGGGGAGGGGACACGGTGGGGTCAAAGCTGGCTTGTACTGACCTCAAATTCTGAGAAATTTCCTCTTTTTGTCCTCTAGATTTGCCCAAAAATTTTCCCCCAAAATGCTGTTCTTTTGTCACCCCATTGTTGGTGATCCCCCCAGTGTCCTTTGGCCTCCTAAATCCCCCACAAACACATCCCATTTCTACCCTATTTTCCCCTAATCCCCCCATTCCCACCCTATTTTCCCCTAATCGTCCCATTGCCCCCTAAATCACCCCATTCCCACCCATTTCCCCCTTTTTTACCCCAATCCCCCCAACCCCCCCTTTTTTCCCCAATTTCCCCCCATTTTCCCCAAAAAATCCTTCTCAAATCCCCTCCAAACCCCCCCATTCCCACAAAAAAAAATGGGGGAATTTGGGGGGGAAAATTTGGGGGGAAAAAAGGTAAAATGGGGACAAATGAGGGGGAAAAAGGGGGAATTTGGGGGGGGGGGGAAGGGAGGATTTGGGGGGAAGAGAGGAATTGGGGGAAATTTGGGGGAAATAGCGCCCTTTTACCTTCCAGCTGCTCTCGTCTTCCTTTTCATCCACCCCGTTGTGGATGTAAACTACGTCGAAGAAGAAATAGGGGCACTGCAGCAGCTTCTGGGGGGAAAAGGGGGAATTTGGGGGCTTCGGGGGGAGATTTAGAGGGTTTGGGGGGAGATTTGGGGTGGAAATGGGGAATTTTGGGGCTGGCATGGGGTGATCTGGGGTGGAAACGTGGGGATTTTGGGGGTGGCACAGGGGGATTTGGGATGGCACAGGGGGAATTTCGGGGCGTCACAGGGGCAATTTTGGGGCTGGCACAGGGGGATTTTGGGGCTGGCATGGGGTGATCTGGAGTGGAAACATGGGGATTTTGGGGGTGGCACAGGGGGATTTGGGATGGCACAGGGGGAACTTTGGGGTGTCACAGGGGGGATTTTGGGATGTCACAGGGGGGATTTTGGGGTGTCCCAGACCTTGACGTGCTCGCCCCCACAGAAGTGGGGCTGGCAGCGCGGGCGCCCGAACACCAGGATGGTTCTGACCACGAAGGGCGGGGGGATGGTCTGGACATTGTCGGTCACCGGCAGCTCCACCTTCTGCTGGCTGGGACGGGGACAGGACAGGGTGGCACCCAGGGGGACAGGGACAGGACAGGGTGGCACCCAGGGGGATGGGGACAGGGTGGCATCCACAGGAATGGGGGGCACCCAGCGGGTCAGGGACAGAGATAGGACAGGGTGGCACCCATGGGGACAGAGACAGGGATGGGGTGGCACCCACAGGGTCAGGGTGGCACCCATGGGGACAGGACAGGGTGGCAGCCACAGGGACAGGGCTCAGGTGCCACCCCCCCAGCACCCTCCAACCGCCCCAGCACCCCCAGAATGTTCTGGAAGCCCCCAGTGCTCACATGAGGTTGAAGAGCCCATCCAGATCTGAGCTTGGAGTCAAGGCTGGTCCTGGCACCTGTGACACCCCCAGGGCCACCCCCAGGGCCACTCTGGCACCCAAGACACCCCAATGACACCCAAGGGACCCCAGTGGCACCCCGGCGACCCCGGTGGCAAAGAAGGGACCCCCCCCTGGCACCCAGGACACCCAGGACCCCCTGATGCCACCCAGGTGGCACCCAGGACACCCCAGTGGCACGGCAGGATACTGAAGGACTGGCACACGACGGTGTCCAGGTCGTAGAGGCAGCTGCAAACCTCACGTGGGTCTGACGTGAACCCCGAGAGCTGCGGGGGCACCAGGCTGGCACTGGCCCTGTCTCCACCCTGTCCCCACCTCTGTGCCCACCCCTGTGTCCCTCCCTGTCCCTTTGCCCTGTGCCCATCCCTGTCCCCACCCTGTGCCCGTCCCCTCCTGGTCCCCCAGGCCCCCTCTCCCTGTCCCCATCCGTGTCCCACCCCGTGCCCATCCCTGTCCTTGTCCCTGCCCGGTGCCCCCTGGCGCCCCAGCCCCCCGTGCCCCCCCTGTGGCTGTGCCTGTGTCACCCACCCAGGTGGCATCGTTGTTCACCACCACCAGGGCGAACTCGTGGCTCTTGTCGATTTTGTGTTTGGTCCTGACAAACATCTCGATCATCTTCTGGGCCACTGTCAGGGCGTTGCTGCGGCACCTGTGGGGCACAGGCTCAGGGCACCCCAGAAAACCCCAAAACACACAAACCCCACACACCACCAACCCCAGAAACACCCCAAACCCTGCCCGGCACCCCAAACACACCAGAAACCCCAGGAACCCACCCAGCACCCCAAAACCACCACCTGGCAGCCCCTGGCACTGACCCATTGAAGGACTCCAGTTTGGGCACTGCCATCTCCTCGGCCAGGTCCAGGCAGATGATCTGGGGGGGGGGGGGGGGGGGGGCACGGCTGAGACCCCCGAGTGTCCCCAGGGACCCCCGAGTGTCCCCAGTCCATCCCAGTCCCTCGCAATCCCCTCCCAGTCCACCCCAATTTCCCCCCACCAACTCCCTCCCAGTCCCTCCCATTTCCCCCCAGTCCCCTCCACCCCCCCCAGTCCATCCCAGTCGCCCCCAATTCCCCCTCCCAACCCTCCCCAGTCCCTCCCACTCCCCCCCAGTTCCTCCCAGTTCATCCCAGTCCCTCCCGGTCACTCACCACCTTCTCGGGGCAGTTCACCCGCGGTGTTCTGACCGTCACCTCGCCGTGCTGCTGCCCGTGGCTGCCCGGGCCGTGCCAGGCCGTGCCAGGCTGCCCGGGGGGGCTGTGCCCGGCACTGGCCGCCTCCCCCTCGCCCTCGCTCCGGTTCCCCGGAGCCTCTCCCCGGTTCCCCGGGGCCTCTCCCCGGCTGCCCACGCTGCCCGGCCCGCTCGGGGCTCGGTCCTCAGCGCCCTCGGGGTTGGAGCGGGTGCGGGGGCCGAACTTCTGGAACCTTCTCCTCCTCATCCTCGGCCGCGCTGCCCGGCTCCGACGTGTCCATCCCGAAACTGGGGGGCTGGCACCCCAAAACCGGGGCGTGTGCTGGGGCTGGGACCCCGCATCAGCGGGTCAGGGGGTGCGTGGGGCTGGGACCCCAAACCTGGGGGTTCTCTGTGCCTGGGACCCCCTAATGTGGGGAAATTCCAGTGCGGCTGTGACCCCAAAAATCAGGGGTGTCCCGGTGCGGCTGTGACCCCAGACGCGGGGGGCTCGGGGGGATCTCGCTGCGTGCGGAGCAGCTCCAAGGAGTGGGGGGGTACGAGGGGCAGGGGCTCGGAGGAGTCTGGGGGGTCCCCCACTCAGTCTCCCCCCCCTTGGAGCCCCCTCCCCACTCAGCCCCATTCTCGGACCCCCTTTCCCACGCCCCCCACCTTCCCACGCCCCTCCCCTGCCCCATTTCCCCGCCCCACGCCCCCATCTCCTCCCTGCCTCCCTTCCCCATCTCCCCCCCCCCCACCGTTCCGCTCCTGCTCGCCCTCGACCCCCAAAAACTCCCCAAAACCCCCTTGAACCCCCCAAAATCCCCCGAGCCCCCCGCGCTCACCGCTCACCGCCGCTCGGGCTCCGCCGGAAATGGCGCCGCGGGAGGGCTGCTGGGAGTTGTAGTCCCTTTGGGCGCCCCGCCGCCACCGCGGGGGGGACCCCCGGGCCCCGAACGCCTCCTCACGGCCCCGGCCTCTCACGCACCCCCTTACCCACCTCCCTCCCGTTCGTGTTCGTCCCCTGAGCCCCCCAAAATCCTCCTGAATCCCCCCAGAGCCCCCGCGCTCACCGCTCCGGTCCGGCCCCGTTCCGCCGGAGGTGGTGCCGCACGGAGGCTGCTGGGAGTTGTGGTCCCCCTGGACCCCCGGCAAAGTCCCCGAACGCCGCCCCCGCCCCACAAATGCCGCTCTAAACCGCGCTGCGCCTCTGCCGCACCCCAAACATCGTATGAACCCCCCCGAACGGCTTCCTGCACCCCAAATATCCCCGTGCACCGCCCTCTGTACCCCAAATGCTCGTGTTTTACCCTAAATATCCATGTACACCCCCAAAACTGCCTCCCGCGCCCCAAATGTCCACGTGCACCCCCTATATACCCACCTGCACCCCAAATATCCACGCGCACCCTAAATCCCCGTGTACCCCCCCAGAACCGCCTCCCACACCCCAAATCCCCCCGCTCCACACCCCTCCCTCCTTGCACCCCAAATACCCTCCCAGCACCCCAAAACCAGCACCCCCTCACTTCTCACAGCACCCCAAAGCTCTCCCAGCTCTCACCCCCAAATTCTCCTGCACACCCCAAAAGCGTTTTGAGGTCCCCGTCCCGTTGCAGGGGGTGTTCTCTGGGGTGAGGGTGGCACCGGCATGGCACCGGGGAGGGCACGGCCACACGGGGGGCTGGGGCATTTGGGGGGGTTTGGGGTTTTTGGGGGGTTTTGAGGGGGTTTTGGAGGGGGGCTGAGCACCCCAAAAGGGCCCGCGGTGCCCCCCAGGCGGGGCAGCTGAACGGTTAAAGGAAGAGGAAATCGCGGCAGGAACACGGCCGGGGGCCGGAGGCGCTGCCCGAGCTACCGGAGGTGCCGCGGGACGGGAGGGGACCAGGAGAGAGCGGGGGGAACCGGAACGGAACAGGGGGAACCGGGACAGAATGGGAACCGGGAGAGAACGGGGGCACCGGGAGAGAACGGGGGGAACCGGGACGGAATGGGAACCAGGGGGACCGGGACAGAACGAGAATGTGGGTGGAACCGGGACAGAATGAGAACTGGGACAGAACGGGGGGAACTGGGACAGAACAGGGGGAACCTGGGGGGACCGGGAGTAAATGAGGGGAACTGGGACAGAATGGGGGGAACCGGGAGAGAACTGCAGCTGAGGGAGGACTGGGACAGAACGGAGGGAACTGGGACGGAACTGGGACAGAACGGGGATGTGAGGGGAACCAGGAGAGAACGGGAACCTGGGGGGAATGGGGATAGAACAGGGAACCGGGAGACAGCAGGAACCTGGAGGGAACCGGGGGAGAACGAGAACTTTGGGGGCCTGGAGAAAACGGGAACCTCGGGATAGAGCGGGGCCTGCTGGGAGCCTGGGGGGAAACTGGGACTGACTGGGAGCCTGGGTGTGGAGCCAGGACATCCCGGAGCCCCCGTGTGGAACCGGGACGTGTTGGGACCCTCAGAGTGGACGTGCTGGGAGCCACGGGCAGGACGATCCCGGACCGCGGGCATGGAGGAGGTGAGCGGGCACTGTCCGTGCTGGGCACAGCGCGGGGCTGACCCCAGACGGTGCTGACCCCGCCCGGTCCCGGGGCTCCCCGTGCCGCGCTCCGCGGTGGAATTCCCGCTCCGGGCACCGGGACGGGGTCGGCGGTCCAGCGGGCCGGGCTGTTGGCCGCAGCTCATCCCTGTGCCAGGAGAGCCCGGTAGGTGCCGCCCGCTCTGCCCCCGGGGCTGAACGGGGCACGGGCACCCCCACGGGCACCCCGGCCCGGCCCCCGCTCCAGGAGGAGGAGAAGGAAGCGGAGGAAGAGGATGAGGAGGATGACGAGGACGTGGCCGGGGACACCGAGGACATCCCGCTGCTGGCAGGGGCCTCCCCGCGACAGCAGCGCCCCGCCAGGTACCGGCACCGGGAGAGCCACCCGCGGGGACACCGGGACCGAGGGGACACCGGGACTGAGGGGACGCCGGGACTGAGGGGACGCCGGGAGCGAGGGGACACCGGGACTGAGGGGACACCGGGAGCGAGAGTTCACCGGGACCTCACCGTGTCCTTCCTCGCCCCGCAGGGAGGATGAGGACGGCTGGGAGGCCACCGCCACTGTCCCCACTGTCGCCGCTGCCAGCCCGGACGGTGAGCGCCCCGCCCCGTGCCACCGCAGGTGCCACCGCCGCGCTGTCCCTGCCCTGACGGCGGCCGTGTCGGTGTCGCTGTCCCCAGCGCGCAGCCCGGATCTCTTCGAACGCCTGCAGCACGCCGTGAGCTCCCTGGAGCGCGCCGCCTTCTCCCGCCACCGGCAGCCCCCGGCGTGGCCGCCGCCCGCCCCGGCCTGGCACCGGGCGCTCCAGGTGAGCCTCGCCACGCCCGCGGTGCCCGCGGCGGCACGGCGGGCAAGGACTGACCGGCCTGGCTCGGGCAGCGCCTGCAGGAGCTGAGCCGGACACCGGGCTGGGCGCTCCGCTGCTGGCCGGAGGCGGCGGCGGGACCGGGGCCGCCGGCGGAGGTGGCGGCGGCGGCGGCAAGGAACGCGAGCCTGCGGGCGGCCCTGGGCCAGCGGGACGAGGAGCTGGGCCAGGCCACGGCTGCGCTGCGGACGCTGCGGGGCGAGCGGGAGCGCCTGCAGGACAAGGTGGGTGCAGGACAGCGGATGCCACCCTCGGGGTGTCCCCGGGTGCCACCGTCGGGGTGTCACCAGAGCGGTGCCGGTGCTGAGCCCCCTGTCCGGTTCAGGTGCGGGATCTGCGGGAGGCTCTGGCCAGGCTGGAGGAGACGGGAGGGTCTGGCAGTGACACCCCCGGCGTCGGTGACACCCCCGGAACCGGTGACACCTCTGTGACTGGCGACACCCCGAGAGTCGGTGACGCCCCCGGGGTCGGTGACACCCCCGGGCCCAGCAGCCCCCCGGGGCACCGGGTGAGTGCGGGGCTGGGGCACGGGGGGGGTCCTGCCCTGGCACGGGGCTCTGGGGTCCCCTCCGTGCGATGTCACCCGGGGTAGTGGCGGTGCTCGGTCCCACGGGGTGCCGCCCCCGGGATGACCCCCCCGGGCCACTCCCCTCCATGTCGCCCCCTCCCCTGCAGCCCCGCGCCCCGCTGTCCCCCCAGCCCTCGGCGGGGCCCGGTCGGGAGCAGGAGGAGCGGCTGCAGCAGCTGCAGGGGTGAGTCTCCCCCAAACCCCGAGTCCTCCCCAAATCCCCAGTCTCCCCCGAGCCCCGAGTCCCCCGAACACCCCTGGGGACACTGAGGCACGGCCCCGGCGCCCGCGGGCCCGCAGGGCGCTGGCGCGGCTGCAGGAGGCGAACCGGGAGCTGCTGGCGGCGCTGGGCGAGTGCAAGGGCGAGGCGGAGCGGCTGAGCATGGAGCTGGGCAGGCGGGAGGCGCGCTGCAGTGGGCTGCGGCTGGCACTGAGCTGCAGGTGGGACGGGGGACACGGGATGGGGACAGAGACAGGGATGGGGGCACGGGATGGGGACAGCTCCCTGAGACCCTCGGGATGGGGACCTGAATAGGGACAGGGATGGGATGGGATGGGATGGGAGGGGATGGGATGGGATGGGATGGGATGGGATGGGATGGGATGGGATGGGATGGGACGGGATGGGATGGGATGGGGTTGGGTGGGATGGGGTGGGATGGGATGGGATGGGATGGGATGGGATGGGATGGGGTTGGGTGGGATGGGATGGGATGGGATGGGATGGGATGGGGTTGGGTGGGATGGGGTGGGGATAGGGATCAGGATCAGGACTAGGATCAGAAGCAGGATGGGGACTCGGGTGGGGACAAGGACGAGGAATGGGGACAGGGACTGGACTGGGGACAGGGATGGGGACAAGGTTGGGGACAGTCCCCCTGAACCCCTTGTCCCCCAGCGAGCGCTGTGGGGGCGCCTACGCCGCCCTCCTGGACCTGGTGCGGGCAAAGGTGGCACCGCAGGGTGGCACCCGTGGGGGTGAGTGACAGCGGGGGGACACAGGGGGCTGGGGGAGACTGGGGGAAACAGGGGGGTCATGAGAGGGGGTGCTGGTGTGATGGGGAGAATACTGGGAAGATACTGGGAAGTTACCTGGGAGGATACTGGGGGATGCTGGGGAGCAGTCAGGGAGGATGCCAAAGGGATGCGTAAGGTCCACGTGGGGGTACTGGGGGATGCATGAGGGATACTGGGAAGTACTGGAAGGACTTCGGGGGGATGCAGGGAGCTTGTGGGGTATCCCAATGCCCCCCACACCCCCTTGCGGGCACCCCTGGGCAGCGGCACTGCCTGCACTGTGCCCAGAAACCGCGGCGGAACCGAGCCCGGACCGCGCACCGGGACTCGGCCCTGCCACACCGGAACTGAGCCCGGACCGCGCACCCGGAGCTGGCCCCGCCACGCCGGAGCCCCCGGGCCCAGCGGAGCCGGACAGCCGTGAGGACCCCGCGGACAGCCCCGGGGCTCACAGGTACCGGGGGCGCGGGGGTCCCGGCGCTGAGCCCCCCCCGGGTGCTCCGTGCCCACCGCCGCCGTGCCCGCCCCGCAGCCCCCGGGGGATGGAGGAGGAGGGAGGGCTGCGGGAGCTCATCCGACGGCTCCGCGCCGAGCAGGCGGCGGTGGAGGCGTCCCTGCTGGACGCCGCCGAGCCCTCAGAGCCCCCCCGGGAGCGCGACCCCCGGGGCCGGGCGGAGCGGGCGCTGCGGGAAGCGCGGGCGCTGCTGCCCGGCTGGAGGCGGCCGGAGAAGGAGGAGCTGCTGCAGGAGCTGGCGGTGCTCAAGGTGGGTTGGGATCCTTCCCTGGATCCCTTCATGGATCACGGATCCCTTCATGGATCCCTCCCCGGCTCCCTCCCCGGCCCCCGGCCCCCCCCCCCCCCCCCCCCCCCCCGTCTCCCCGGCCGTGCCTCAGTTTCCCCGCGGTGCCAGGAGACGCTGGCAGAGCTGCGGACGCGGCTGCAGCTGGCTCAGAAGGAGAAGCGAGCCCTGGAGCTGCTGCTGGCCGCGCACGGGCCCCGCGAGGCCGCGCTGCGCCTCCTGCTGCGGGAACGGGAGCGGGAACGGCACCGGGAGCGGGATGGGCGGGACGGAGCCTCCGGCAGCTCCGGCAGCAGCTCCGGCAGCAGCTCCGAGGAGGTAGGGATGGATCCCGTGGGGCCGTTCCCGGGATTTGGGGCATGCCGAGGGATGGGAGACAGCCGGAGATCTCTGCAGGAGGCGCGGATGGGGCGGGGGGCGGCGATGGCCCCGGGGAACCCCCCGGACCCCGAGAGAACGAGGGAGGAACTGCTCCGGATCCGGGCCAGGTGAGGGATGGGAGCTGTGGGGGATTGGGAATTGTGTGGGGTTGGGAATGGTGTGGGGTCAGGAATTGTGTGGGATCGGGAAATGTGTGGGATCGGGAAATGTGTGGGATCGGGAATTCTGTGGGGACAGGGAATTCTGTGGGGACAGGGAATGGTGTGGGGCTGGAATTGTGTGGGGTTGGGAATGGTGCCGGGCGGGCAGGTGGGGCGGGCTCGGGGTGGCCCAGGTGACACCGCCCCGTGTCCCCAGGACGGAGCAGCTGCGTGGCCGTGCCCGGGAGCTGGCGCTGGCCCTGGAGCGGGGCAGCGCTGCCAGCCGTGCGCAGCAGGGGCACAGTGCCACCGTCACCCTGGAGCTCCTCCAGGCGCACAGGTGGGCACGGGCCGGGGTCCCCTGGGTGTCCCTGGGTCCCTTGCGTGCCCTGGGTGTCCCTGGGTCCTCCGGGTGTCCTGGGTCCCCTCGGTTCCCTCAGTCCCCCTGACTCCCCTCATCCCCCTGGCTCCCTAAATCCCTGGCTCCCCCGATTCACTAAATCCCTAAATCCCAAAATTCACAGCTCCTCCTCATGCTCCCAGCTCTTCCAACTCCCTGACTCCCTAAATCCACAAATCCTGGTCTCCCCTAGTTCCCCGGGCTCCCCTGGATCCCCCGGCTCCCCCAACTCCCTGACTCCCTAAATCCCAAAATCCCCCGACGCCCCAAGCCCCCCGAGCTGCTCCCATTCCCCGGCTCCCTAAATCCCCAAACCCCCCAAACCCCCTGCTCCCCCTGGGTGCCCCCATCCTCTGACGCCCGGCGCCCGCAGCTCGCTGGCCCTGGCGTACCGCGGGGCGCGGCGCAAGCAGGCGGAGCAGCTGCGGCGGCTGCAGGCGCGGGCGGCGGCGCTGCGGGGCCAGCACGGCCGCAGGGAGCGAGCCCTGGCCCGGACACTGCGGGAGCTGCAGCCAGGAGGCGAGACCTGCATCTAGGGAGCCCCGGAAATCCCTGGGGAAACTCGGAAATTCATGGGGAAACTTGGAAATCTTTAGGGAAATTTGGAAATCTATGGGGAAATCTGAAAATCTGTCCAGTGTCCGTGTCCGGTGTCCGTGTCCGTGTCCGGGGGCCCGGCTGGCCCCGGGGTCAGAGATCAGGGCTTGGCCCCTTTTGAGATTCAAATTCGCTTTGTGCGGGGTCAGGGCCCTGTGACAGGCGGGGCCACCTTGGGGCTGGGGACAGCAGGGGACACGGCAGGTGGCACCGGACGCGGCAGGTGGCACCAGGACATGGCAGGTGGCACCTGGCGCTGGCACCTCCCCCCGCCACGCCCTCCTGAGCCCGTGGCCACTGCGAGTCCCTGCTTGGTGCCTCAGTTTCCCCCTGGAAAGGTGGAGATGTCAGGTCAGCCCCGGGGATTGTCCGGAGGTGTCACTGTCACCGCTCCTTGGGGTGACACTGGGGACATGGGGGGGTGGCAATGTGGGGACAGCGAGGCTTGAATGCCCAGAGTGGCTGAAAATCAGGGATTTGACCCCAAAATGTCCCATTTCACCCATGGGACATCGGGGCGAACGGACGGACAGAGGGATGGGGTGGAACCAGTCCAATCCCGATCCAATCCCAGTCCAGTCCTGATCTGATCCCAAATCCACACTGGGGATCGCCAGGCGATTTCACCCATTGAAAAAAAAATCCAGGATGATTTTTAGGATCTTTCCCTGACCCCCCACCAACCCCGGGTTTGTCCATTAGGAAGGATCTGGGATGATTTTGGGGATCTTTTCCTGCTTTTCCACCATCCCCAATCCCATCCCCATCCTCCACACCCCACCAGAACCCCAAACCATCCCGAAGCCTCCGGAGCCACCACCGACCCCAAAAAGGAGCCCAGAAAAACCTCGGAGCCTTCCCGGGGCCCTTTTGTGGGGTGGGAGCAGCAGAGCAGAGAGAGGAGGAGGAGGAGGAGGAGGAGGAAGGGTGGGAATGGGAATTATTCAGGAATTTGGGAATTCAGGAACTGGAAATCCTCTGGAGATCAAACATCAAAACAAACTCAGATCCAATTTCCACCTTTGTTCCTGGATTGTTATTTTGGGGTTTTTGGGGGGGGTTTGGGTTGGTTTTTTTCCAGGGAATCTGAGGCCACAAATCCCAGCCTGGCACAGGGGAAGGGTGGGGGTGACCCTGCTGGGCCCAGATTGGGATCCCCCAAAACCCAGCCCCATTCCCAGCTGGGGTTCCCAGGGCTTGTCCCATGATTGGGGGAATTGGGATCCCCTAAATCCAGGGAACTGGGGCACCTCACTCTTGGGGACATTGTGGGTACAGGAGGACTCTGTGGATTGGGATCCCTCAAAAGCCAGCCACGTTCCCAGCTGGATTTTCCAGGGATTGTCCCATGGTTTGGGGAACTGGGATCCTTTCAGAGCACCCTAAATCCCAGGAATTATCGCACCCCACTCTTGGGGACATTGTGGGGACAAGGGATTGGGATCTCCCAAAGCTGACCCCATTCCCAGTTGGATTTTCCGGGGGTTATCCCATGATTTGTTTGGCTTTAGGATCAAACCCCTAAATCCAGGGAATTCAGGGTTTAATTCCATTTACGGCCATCTCTGCCGCACCCCAGTTCCAGGCTTAGCTTCGCTTTTCCCTAAATCCCGACCCAGAACCCAGATCAGGAACTCCAAGGTCAATCCCAGCCTGGCACCTTGGGGACACTGTGGTGTTTTTTGGGTCACTTTGGGGACTTTGCCCCGTAAGTGCCTGGGGCAGGGTGGGGTGCCGGGGTCAGGCACCTTTTCCCGCTGGGATTATCCCGGTTATCCCGGGTTAATGATTCCCAGGAATCCCAGCACCCACCGGGAGACGGGTCTGACTGGATCGACCGCATTGCAGCCGCATTTATGGGGCCGCAGGACCTTTGGGGCCGCAGGGACTTTACGGGGCTGCGGGGAACTTTGGGGCCATGGGGACTTTATGGGGGTTTTTGGGGTCTCAGGACTTTATGGGGCCGCAGGGACCTTTTGAGGCCATGGGGGTTTATGGGGCCACAGGATTTTGTCCTGGTGCAATGTGGGGCTCCCAGTACAGCTTGATGCTGGGATCCCAGCTAGATCCTGGAATCCCAGTTGCAGGGCCAGGCTCCCAGTCTGACCCAGAATCCCAGTGATCCCATTCTGATCCCGGATTCCCAGTTCCTTGCTTGGATCCCGGTGCCACGTGGGGCTCCTGTCCCAGTGCCAGGCTCCTGGCACACTGTGGGGCTCCGAGTTTGATCCTGGAACCCCCGAGCCGTGCCAGGCCCCCGCCTGGATCCCAGGATCCCAGTTTGATTTGGGATCCCAGTGCCAGGCTCCCAGTCTGATCCCGGTTTCCCAGTCTGATCCCAGCTCCCCAGTCCCATCCCTTTTTCTCAGTTTGATCCCGGTTTCCCATCCCCATCCCGGTTTCCCGGTCCCATCCCGGTTTCCCAGCGCTCCCGGTGCCGGCCGAGCCCCGGGCGTGCCCGAACCGCCGCAGGGGCCCGGGAGGGGCCCCGGCCGCCGCCTCCGGGGCCGAACCGCGCTCTCCATCCCCGCTCCCCTCGCTCCCGCCGGCCCCGCCGGTCCCGGTGGCCCCGCTGGTCCCGGTGGCCGTTCCCGACCCGCGGGGCGCGGGGGGCGGGGAGCGGCCCCGGTGCGGCGGCGGCGGCGGGGCCGGGACCGGGGCAGGACCCGGGAGCGGAAGGGGAGGAGGCCGGGGAGGAGCATCCAGGGCGGCCACCGCGGCAGCGGCTGAACTTTGCTCTTTCACGGGAGGCGGGGAGAGCCCCGGGGCTCGGCGGAGCCGGTCCCGCCGCACCCGCAGCCGCACCGGCACCGGGCTGCGAGCGGCGGCGGGGCCCGGAGAGCGGCGAGGGCGAACCGGGGCAGCGCCGCCTCCTTCCTCCTCCTCCTCCTCCTCTTCTCCTCCTCCTCCTTCCAGCCGGTGCCGCGGAGCGCAGGAGCCACCGGGGGCGGGAGCGGCCCCGCATGCGGCCGGTGCCCGCGGGGGGATGCGCCGCGCCCCGGCCCCGCCGCCGCCGCAAACTTTCCGCGGGGCCGTGAACCGGCAGGAGGAGGAGGAGGAGGAGGAGAGCGACAAATCCCTGAGGGGGCGACCCCAAAAAAAAAACCTAAAAAAGAAAAACTACCCCAAAAAGCGGAGCTTTTTCCAGCCGCCGGTTCCTCGGTAAAACTTACCGAACTCGGCGCGGGGAAGCACCGGGAAGGGAAGAACCGGGAGGAGAAGAACCGGGAGCAGAACCGGGAGGGGAAGAACCGGGAGCAGAACCAGCACCGGGAGGGGAAGAACCGGGAGAAGAACCTTGAGGAAAAGAACCAGGGAGCAGAACCGTGAGAAGAACCGTGAGGAGAAGAACAGGGGGAAGAACCAGGAGCAGAACCAGCACCGGGAGGGGAAGCACCAGGAGCAGAAGCAGCACCGGGCGGAGAAGAACCGGGAGGAGAAAAAGCACCGGGAGGAGCACCGGGAGGAGCAGCAGCATCGGCAGGCTCCGCTCGATGCGGCGCTGAGCCCCCGCGGCCCCGCGGAGCCATGGCCATGGTGGCCGGCGCTTGGGGCGAACCGAACGGCGGCGGAGCCGGTGGCACCGGGGGCGGCGGCGGCGGCGGAGCGGAGGAGGCGGCGTCCCCCGGCGGCGGCGGCAGCGACGCGGAGCACGGCGAGGAGGAGCGGCCCGGGGCCGGCGCGGACTGCGTGGTGTGCGGGGACAAATCCAGCGGGAAGCACTACGGCGTGTTCACCTGCGAGGGCTGCAAGAGCTTCTTCAAGCGCAGCATCCGCAGGAACCTCAGCTACACCTGCAGGTGACAGCGGGGGGACAGCGGGGGGACACCGCGAGGGGAGCGGGGGACACCGGGAGATCTCGGCTGGGGATGAGTTGGGGTCTCGGTGTGGTGGTGCTGGGGGTGTCCCAGTACAAACCAGTGGCTCCGAGTGCAAATGAGGGGTCCCCAGTGCAGTGCAGCTCGAAACGGCGCTCCCAATTCAGCCCAGCGGCTCCCAGTTCAGCTGGGGTTTCCCCCAAATCCATCCCAGTATCCCCCAATCCATCCCTGTATCCCCCAGTCCGTCCCAGTATCCCCCAATCCATCCCTGTATCCCCCAGTCCGTCCCAGTATCCCCCAATCCATCCCAGTATCCCCCAGTCCGTCCCAGTATCCCCCAGCCCCGGCTGTCCCCATTCCCGGCATTCCAGGTCCATCTCCCGGCATTCCCAGTCCATCTTGGTCCATTCCCAGTCCATTCCGGTCCATCCCGGTGTTCCCGGCGCTCCCGGCGTTCCCACGGTGCCCGTGAATCACCCCGGGCACGGCCGGGATCCAACGGGAGCCGCGGGAATGCCGGGAGCACCGGGAACACCGGCATGGACCGGGATGGACCGGGAGCACCGGCATCCAGCAGGAGCAGGATCTTCTGGAATAGCGGGGGTAGCGATCCACCGGGATACCGGGAGCAGGGATCCCCTGGAATTCCGGGATAATGGGAGCAGGGAGCCTTGGAATTCCAGGATACCGGGAGCAGGGAGTCCCTGGAATTCCAGGATCCGGGATCCCTGAGGAATCCAGGATGGGATCCCCAGGAAGTTCGGAGCTTCCAGAACCTCCAGGAATTCCCAGAGTTTGGAACGAGGGAGTTCCCAATCCCAGGCTGATCCCGGAGGGTGGAATTCCCAGATTTCTGAGGGTCCCCATTCCGTCATCCCGGCTCAGGGAGGGCTCTGGAATTTTTGGGTGGAGGGAAAAGGATTGGAAATCATCCAGGAGCCATTGGATCCAATCTCGGCAGGAATTGGCTCCCGATCCTAAAAAATCCCGGATTTTGGGAGAAGTTCCCCTGAAATTATACCAGATTTTTTTTTCCAGTGGATAAAACCACCAGGATAATTCCCACTGTGCCTGTGGAATTTTGGGAAAAGCTCCCAGAGATATCCCGGATTTTTCCCAATGTGCAAAATCACCTGGATGATCCCTTGGAATTTCAGGAAAAGCTCCCCAAAACTCATCCCAGATTTCTCCCAATCCCAACAGGAATTCCCTCAATCCCTCCCCAGCTCCAGGAGTGACACAGGCTGGAATTCCCAGCTGGAAAACCTTCCCAAAAAATCCTCCTGGATTTTTTCCAGTGGATAAAACCACCTGAGTAATTCCTTGGAATTTTGGGAAAAGGTCCCTAAATTATCCTGGATTTTTAACCCAATGGATAAAACCACTTGATTAATTCCTTGGAATTTCGGGAAAAGCTTCGTAAATTCCTCCCGGATTTTTCCCAAGAGCCGAACCTTCCCCCAACATCGGGAAAACCTTTCCCAAAAATCCCCTCTGGAGTTTTCCAACGGGATAGGAGGCAGTGAGCTGGGAAATTTGGGAAGCTCCGAAAGGCCCGGGCTGCGCTAATGACTTAATTAGGGCGGGTAATTAGCGGGAGCGATAATTAAAGGCATTTTGAATATGCAAATGAGCTCAGGGCCGCTTTGGATTCCCAGAACAAAAGCGGAATCCTGGAGCTTTGTTCCTCTGGAAAAGCCAAAAATTCCCAAGTCACTTCCTGGCTTTTGAAATTAAAAAAAAAAGGGGGGGGGAAAGAACCTTTGGATTTTTCCTTTTTGGATTCTGGCCTGTGCCGCCCCTGGAGCTGGGGAGGGATTGAGGGAATTCCTGCTGGGATTGGGAGAAATCTGGGATGAGTTTTGGGGATCTTTTCCCAAAATTCCAAGGAATTACCCAGGTGATTTTATCCACTGGGAAAAAATCTGGCATAATTTTTGGGAGCTTTTCCCAAAATCCCAAGGAATTATCCAGGTGGTTTTATCCACTGAAAAAAGAAATCCAGGATAATTTTGGGATCTTTCCCTGCTGCTCCCAGACCTTGGCAGCTCCCCTGGATGCTTTCATCTCACTGGAAAAAAAATATTCCGGGATAATTCCCGTTTTTTTTTCCAGTTCTTCGAACCTTTCCCGGTTGTTTTCTGGGAATTCAGGCCTGGATGAAGACATCAGGGCTGCTCCTGATCCTGCTTTTCATCGGGATCACGTTCCCGGCCGCGCCGGGGATGTTGAGGATGAATTAATTCCGTGTTGGGATTCCGGAAGGTTCCGTGGCGGGATTCCCACGGCTTCGGCCCCGGAATTCATCCCAAATTCTCTTTTCCCATCCCAGTTCCGGCTGGGAAGAGATTTCCTGCTCTGGGATCAGCCTGGGAATGGGATCTGGGGGGGTTGGATGGGAGATTCCATGTGGGAATGGGAGCCAGGAGCCCTTTTCCAGGGATTTTGGGAATTTGAGGAATTTTGGGATGAATCCATCCTTTTGCAGGCTCTGAGGAATTTGGGGAATCCTCTCCCTTTATCCCAGAATTCCGTGGGATTTGGGCTCAGCACTGCCTGAGGGATTTCAGGCCCAACCCCACAGGAAATTCCTGGAATTCCTTGGAATTCCTGGAGCTGCATCCATGGGCTCACTAACAATTAAATCCCAAAAACGTTTCCAGACGTGGCAGGGGTCAGGATGAAAATCCAGTGAGATTTTTTGGGATCACCATGAAAAAAGCCCATCAGCAACGACCATTTCAACAAAATCCCATAAAAATTGGGGAATGGGCTCTGGGATTACTGGGATGGATTTGGGGGGGCTGAAATTCCCGGGAATTCCAGCTGATCCCGATGATTCCCGCAGGTCCAACCGGGACTGCCAGATCGACCAACACCACCGGAACCAGTGCCAGTACTGCCGCCTCAAGAAGTGCTTCCGAGTGGGCATGAGGAAGGAAGGTAGGGAAAAAATTCCCAAGGAATCCCAGGAATTCTGGGAATACCAGGTTTTGGGGGGAAAAAACCCTAATTCTTTCCTCTTTTTTGTGGATTTTTTGTGGATTTTTGGGGGATCCATGTGAGATCAGGATGAAAATCCAGTGGGATTTTTTAGGATCAGGATGAAAATCCAGAAGGTTTCTTTGGTATTGGGATGAAGATCCAGTAGGACCTGATTGGGATCAGGATAAAAATCTGGTGGGATTTTTTGGGATCGGAATGAAAATCCAGTAAGATCCATGTAGGATCAGGGTGAAGATCCAGAAGGATCCGTGTGAGATTGGGATGAAAATCCGATGGGATTTTTTTGGATTGGGATGAAAATTTGATGGGATTTTTGGGGATTAGGATAAAAATCCATTGTGATTTTTTGGGATCGGGATGCAAATCCAATGGGATTTTTTGGGATTGGGATGAAAACCCCGTAGGATCCGTGTGGGATCAGGATGAAGATCCAGTAGGATCTGTGTGGGATCAGGATGAAAATCTGATGGGATTTTTTGGGGTCAGGATGAAAATCTGGTGGGATCTTGTGGGTTTACTCTGCAAACCCAGTAGGATCCATGTATGATCAAGATGAAGATCCATGTAGGATCCGTATGGGGTTGGGATAAAAATGTGGGGGAATTTTTTGGATTGGGATGAAAATCTAACGGGATTTTTTGTGCTCACCATGAAAACCCCAACCTTCCTCCCCCTCCAGCCGTGCAGCGGGGCCGAATCCCCCCCAGCCACTCCAGCAGCAGCCCCAACCCCCTCCCAGCCGGCGACTTCTTCAACGGGCAGCCGGTGTCGGAGCTGATCTCGCAGCTGCTGCGCGCCGAGCCCTACCCGGCGGCGCGCTACGGCTCGCAGTATGCGCAGCAGCAGCAGCCGCCGGGCAGTGTCATGGGCATCGACAACATCTGCGAGCTGGCCGCCCGCCTGCTCTTCAGCACGGTGGAGTGGGCGCGGAACATCCCCTTCTTCCCCGAGCTGCCCGTGTCCGACCAGGTGGCCCTGCTGCGGCTGAGCTGGAGCGAGCTGTTCGTGCTGAACGCGGCGCAGTCGGCGCTGCCGCTGCACATGGCGCCGCTGCTGGCGGCCGCCGGCTTCCATGCCTCGCCCATGTCGGCAGAGAGGGTGGTGGCCTTCATGGATCAGATCCGGGTCTTCCAGGAGCAGGTGGAAAAGCTCAACCGGCTGCAGGTGGACTCGGCCGAGTACAGCTGCCTCAAGGCCATCGCGCTCTTCACGCCCGGTGAGGGGCTGGGGGCGGGTGGGAGGGACTGGGGTTTTCCTGAGGGTTTTTGGGGTTGGGGATGGGTAGGGAGAGGTTGTTCTGAGGGTTTTTCTGAGGGTTTAGGGTTCTGGGAGTGAGTAAGGAGAGGTTTTCCTGTGTTTTTCCAAGAGTTGGTGGTTGGGTCCATCTGAAGTTGGGAATGAACAGGGAAAGGTTTTTGCGGGTATTTCTGAGGGTTTGGGGACTTGAGATTTTGAAAGATTCCTGATGGATTTGGGGATATTCTCAATGGATTTGGGGACATTCCCTATAAATTTCAGGATATTTCTTTAAATTTTGGGATATTCGAAATGGATTTTGGGATATTCCCAATAGATTTTGAGAGATTCCAAATGGATTTTGGGTGATTGGATCTGAGGATATTCCCAATGGATTTGGGGATACTGCCTTTTGGGGATATTCCCTTGGGGATATTCCCAATGGATCTGGGGTTATTCCCAATGGATTCGGGGATATTCCCAATGGATTTTGTGATATTGGATTTTGGGTTATTCCCAATGGATTCAGGGATATTCCCAAAGGATTTTGGGGATATTGGATTTGGGGACATTCCCAACGGATCCCATGCCAGCCCCCACACATCCAGCCCCTCTCCGTTCCCTCGCAGATGCCTGTGGGCTGTCGGACCCGGCGCACGTGGAGACGCTGCAGGAGAAGGCGCAGGTGGCGCTGACCGAGTACGAGCGCTCGCAGTTCCCGTCGCAGCCGCAGCGCTTCGGGCGGCTCCTGCTGCGGCTGCCCGCGCTGCGCGCCGTGCCCGCGGCCCTCATCTCACAGCTCTTCTTCATGCGCCTGGTGGGCAAGACGCCCATCGAGACCCTGATCCGCGACATGCTGCTGTCCGGCAGCACCTTCAACTGGCCCTACGGCGCCGGGCAGTAGGGACGGATGGACGCACAGACGCACGGACGGATGGCAGGATGGATGGATGGACGCACGGACAGATGGGCAGTGGGACAGATGGATGGACAGTGGAGCGGATGGACAGCGGGACAAGCCAGACAGCAGGACAGATGGACAGCGGGATGGGCCGGAGAACGAGATGGGCCGGACAACAGATGGGCCTGAAAATGGGATGGGCCACACAATGGGACAGGCCAGACAGCAGAACATGTGGACAGCGGGATGGGCCAGAGAATGGGACAGGCTGGACAATGGGATGGGCCGGACAATGGGACGGGCTGGACAGCAGGATGGACGGACAACGGGACAGGCTGGACAATGGGACGGGCTGTACAACGGGATGGGCTGGAAAATGGGGTGGGCCAGATAATAGGGACAGGCTGGACAGTGGGATGGGCCGGACAATGGGCCAGACAGACAGCAGGATGGGCCAGAGAACAGGACGGGCACTCCCCAGGAAGGGGATTGGGATTCTCCGCAATGCCGGCGGCTCCTGGCCCTGCCGGAACGGGGGTGCACCCTCGCGGGTTGTGCGTGCGGAGCTGTGGGGTTGGCACCAAAGGTTTTGGGGTCCTGGCATTGTCACAGGAATTTGTGGGGTTCCAGCATTGTCCCAAAAAGTTTTGGGGTATTGAGGTTGTCCCCAAAAGAGATCCCAGTGTTGTCCCAAAAAGTTTTGGGGTTCCGGCATTCTCACCAGAAGTTTTGGGGTCGTGGAGTTTTCACCAAAGGTTTTGGAGTCCTGGTGTTGTCTCCAGAAGAGGTCCCGATGTCATCCTCAAATTGTCCCCAAAAATTTTGGGGTCCTGGCATTGTCCCCAAAAGTTCTGGGCTCCTGGCATTTTTCCAGAAGTTTTGGGGTCCTGGTGTTGTCCCCAAAAGAAGTCCCAATGTTGTCCTTAAATTGTCCCTGAAAGTTTTGGGGTCCTGGCATTGTCCCCAAAAGTTTTGGGGTCCTGGTGTTGTCACCAAAGGTTTTGGGGTCCTGAGGTTGTCCCCATAAGTTTTGGGGTCACAGTGTTGTCTCCAAAAGAGCTCCCAGTGTTGTCCCAAATAGTTCTGGGCCCTGGCCTTGTCCCCAGGGTGTCCCCAAAGATTGAGGGGACACAGACCCCCCCCCGGGACTGTCCCTCGGCTGGCACCAGGATGAGCCAGGATTTGGGATTTTGGGATTCTGGGACCATACCCGGCCGATGGAATCCTCGCTCCACCATATAAACTCATTAATTAATGCCAATTAAAGATGTTTCCTAGAACTCTGGCAGTCTGGAATGAGCCAAGATTTGGGATTTTGGGATTTGGGGATTTCAGGATTTTGGGATTTGGAATTTCAGGATTTTGGGATACCAGGACCATTCACCGATTGGAATCCTCACTCCGCCATTTAAACCCGTTAACTAACAACAATTAAAGACATTTCCTACAATCCCAGGGTCTGGATTTGGGATCTAGGAGAAAAATTGGAACTAGGGAGATCAAACCCACCCCAAAAATAGGGAACATTCCATAAAAATCCTGAAATTGGGAATTTTTTGGGGGGGAGGGGGAATTGGTGATTTCAGGGGCTCTTCTTCAGTTTGAGTTTTTTTGGGGGAGGGGGGAATTTGGGATTAGGGTGATTTGGGTTTCTCTTCTAAGATTTGGGATTTTTCTTCCTAAACAGAGATATTTGGGATTTCCTTCCCAAAGTGGAGGGATTTGGGATTTTCCCTCCAAAACTGGGAGGAGTTTTGGGGTCCCCTCCCAAATTTAGGTGAATTTCAACCTTCTCATTTCACTCCGATCCCAAATGAAAATCAGCAATTACACTTAATTTATTACAAAACAATTAAAATATTACACGATTCCCACAGATCCCACCAATTCCCTACAAAATATTTTGGGATTTTGGTCGTCCTTCCCCCCCAGAAAAAACCTGCAAAGGTTTTTTTTGTCTCCCAAACCCTAACTTGGGACACCCAAAACCCCTTTAAGGCAGCCAGGGGAGTGCAAACCCCATAAAAAAACCCTATTTACAACCAGGGGAAGGCACTGGGGGGGGTCCCAAAGGGTGTGGGGGACATTTGGGGACATCTTGGGGTGGAGGAGGGGTCACACCAACAGCTGCCATCATCCCCCCCACCCTTGGCACTGGGGAGGGCTCGAAACGAGAAATTTTGGAATTTTTTAAGGCAAAAAAAGGCACAAAAGTCTTTGGAGGGGGTCGGGGGGGGGGGGGGGGTTGGGGTGTCCCCCCTACAAATGTCCCTTTTTTTTTTGGGGTGGTGGCTTTGGGGTCAGCCCCGGAGCTTGTCGTAGTCGCTGACCATCCTTTTGATGTGGAAGAGTTTGTTCCGGAGGGTTTTGGATTCCCGCTTCTTGTCCTGGTACTCCGGGCTCTGGGAAGGCATTTGGGGACTTTAGGAGATGTCTGGGGACATTCTGGGGACATTCTGGGGATATGGAGGATGTCACCAAAGAGGGAGGCGACCCTAAAAGTCAGCCCCGAGAACTCACCCGCTTCACGTCCTTGAGGTGGTTGTACTCCTCGGCCAGCGCCTGCGGGGACAGCGGGGTCAGGGACAGAGGGGACAGGGGACAGGGACAGGGGGGACAGCAGGGTCAGGGAGAGGGGACAGAGGGACAGTGGGAACAGGGACAGGGGAGACGGGGGGGACAGGGACAGAGGCACAGGGGACAGGGACAGGGGATGGGGGGACAAAGGGAGCAGAGGGAACAGGGAGGGGACAGAAGGACAGCAGGATCAGGGACAGGGGACACAAGGACAGAGGAGACAGAGGGGACAGGAAGGGACAGAGAAACAGGAGGGGACAGGGACATGGAAGGGACGGGGGGACAGAGAGGGGACAATAGGGGAGGAATGGGGGAAGAAATAAGGGGGGAGTGGAGGTAAAAAAGGGGTCAAAAAGAAGGAAAAAGGGGCAAAAAGGGGTGAAAAGGGGCACCAAGGGCAGTCTGGGGGGCAGCGGGAGCACACCTGGTACTGGGCGCTGTCCTCGGGCACCTGGTCCAGCTGTGCTGCCAGCTGTGCCAGGCGCTCGTTGAGCCCGTCCATGTGGGCACAGAGCTCCTTGTAGCGCCGCAGCTCCTGCCCAAAATCCGCCTTGTAGCGCTGGCGTGTGCCCGGGGAGCTGATCGGGGGGTACAGCCTGCAGGAGGACATGGGCACATCAGGGGGGACATGGGGGTATTGGGGACATTGGGGATATTGGGGACAGTGGATATGGGATATTGGGGACATTGGGGACATTAGGGCCATTGGGACATTAGATATGGGATACGGGGACATTGGAACATTGGGGACATTGGGGACATTGGGACATTAGATATGGAATATGGGGACATTTGGGATATTTGGGCCATTGGATTTGGGATATGGGGACACTGGGGACATCGGCAACATTGGGGACACTAGGGACATTGGGATATGGGGACACTGGGTGTGGGACAGGGGGGCACTGGGGACGCTGGGGACACGGGGACACCAGACACAGGGCCACAGGGCCACAGAGACGCAGTGACTCGCGCTGTCCCCGAGTGTCACCTGTGCCACTGCTCGCTGTCACGCTCGTCGCTGGACTCAGGGGCAGTGGCGGGGTCGGTGTCGTACTGGGAGCCCTGGGAGCCCTGGGAGCCCTCGGGCTGGCGCCGGCCCCGGCGGCCCGCGGCGGGCGGGGGGCTTGTGGAGGGGCTGGGCTGCGTCCGGCTCCTCCGAGGGCGAGGGGGGGTCCGAGGGGGGGTCACTGGGGACACACGGGGACATCGGACACGGGGACACGGCCCTGGGGGTGCACAGGGGGATTCCCCCTTTCCCGACCCCTCAAATCCTTCCCCACCCCTCTCCTGACCCCTCCCCTTATTTCCCAACCCCTCCACCCTTTCCCGACCCCTCCCACATCTCCCAAACTTTCCCGCCCCTTTCCAGACCCCTCCCCATATTCCCCACCTCTTTCTCTCCCCTTCCCACTTTTTCCACACCTCTTCCGACCCTTCCCCATATCTCCCCACCCCTCCTCACCTTTCCCTCCCTCTTCTGCCCCTTCCCCATTTTTCCACCCCTTTCCCGCCCCCTCCCCAGATTCCCCGCCCCCTCCAATCTTTTCCCGCCCCCTCCCCATATTCCCCACATTCCCCATTCCTTCCCCCGGCGCTGCCGCCCCCTCCCCACCTTTTCCAGCCCTTCTGGGGGGGGTCGCTGTACAAGGGGGGGCTGTAGGGTGGGGCCGGCCCGGGGGTCCCGCCCTTCTCCGAGTACGCGACGGTGGCGGCCTCGTCCGGAACGCTCGTCCCGCCCGACACGTTCTTCACCTGGAAAAAGGGATTTGGGATTTTGGGGGAGAACTCAGCTGGGATAAAGAAGAAGCCGGCGAGAAACGTCCCGAGAAATTTGCGTGGGAATTGGCCCGAAATTCCCGGAGAAATCTCTGAAGATTCACCAAAAAGCGCCCGAAAATTCCCTGAAAATTATCTGAGAAATCCCAGAAAATTCACCGAGAAACCACAGAAAATTCCTTGAAGATCCACCAAGAAATCCCTAAAAATTCCCTGAAAATCCACCAAGAAACCCCAGAGAATTCCCTGAAAATTCACCGATAAATCCCTAATAATCCCACAAGAAATCCCCGAAAATTCCCTGAGAAATCCTGCAAAAAGTCCACGGAAACCAGGGGTTGTTGTCCCACCTGGAGTCCCCCTAAATCCTCCAGGGACATCCCCAAAAAGCCCAAAGCCCAGAAACCCCAAAACCAAAAACCCCAAAAACTCCAAAACCAAAAAAATTCAAAACCCCAAACCCCAAAACCAAAAAAAAACCCAAACCCAGAAACCCCTCAAAACCCCAAACCCCCTAAAAGTTAAAACCCCAAAACCCCCCAAACCCAGAAACCCCAAAACCGCCAAAACCCCAAAAACCTCAAAAACCCAAAAAAAACCCGAAACCCCCAAAAAACCCCAAACCCCCAAAAAACCCAAACCCCCAAATGCTCGTGGAGAGACAGCGACAAAGGGACAGAGCTGGGGGTTGGTGCCACCCTCAGGGTGACGCCCCCAAAGGTTCGTGGTGGCCCCACAGGGGGACAAGGGACATCCGGCTGTCCCCTGTCCCCTTCCTTCCGGCCCTTTGTGGGTTGTTTGTGCCGGACGCCGGTCCCCGCCGCCTTGGTGGCCTTGGGGACATCCGGCCGGACACGCCACTTCCGCCGCTGTCCCCTCCCGGGGGCCACCAGGTGTGTCCCCAGGCTGTGGTGGCATCTGGGGACAGAGATGTCCCCAAAGGGGGTGACATCCCCAAAGCGGGGGAGGTGGCACGGGGGGGGGGGGGGGGTGGCACCTGGGGTGGCACCTGGGGTGGCACCGTGTCCCCAGAGGGACAGGAAATGCTCGGCCAGGGAGGGGCTTTGAGCAAATAAAGGCGGGCACGATCAAAAGAAATGAAAATAAATAAAATTAAATAAAATGAAAATAAATAAAAATCGACACAGAGAACATGGCCCCAGGGAGACGGGACTGGGAGTGGTGGCGTGGGGACAGGGATGGGGACAGGGGAGAGGGATGGGAACAGGGATGGGGACACAGGGGACAGGGATGGGGAGAGGGACAGGGGACAAGGAAGGGGTTGGGGGCAGGGGACAGAGATAGAGACAGGGGACAGGGACAGGAGTGTCCCCAAAACCACTGTCCCAACCCTTCCCACGGGAACGCTGTGACATTCCCACCCCTCCCCCAGCAGGTGACACATCCTGGGCCACGCTGGCCCGCACCGGGATGTCCCCAAGGTCCCCATCCAGTGCCACCACTCCAGGTTTTCCCGGTGCCACCTCCCGGTTAATCATTGGCCAGACCGAAACCGCGCCGTGGCCCCGGTGTCACCTGGCAGTGTCACCTGGCAGTGTCACCTGGCAGTGTCACCTGGCAGTGTTCCCAAGCACTCTTGGGGTCCCTAAACCCCCTCCTGAAGTCGCCACACGAAGTCCCCAAACCCCTCCTGGTGTCCCCACATCTCCTGAAGTCCCCAAATTCCCCGGAAGTCCCCTCCTGGTGTCCCCAAACCCCTTCTCAGTGTCCCCAAATCCCCTAAATCGCCCAAATCCAACAATTCCAACAATCCCAAACTGCCAAAACTCCCAAAATTCCAACAATCCTAACAATCCCCAAAATCCCAACAATTCCAACAATCCCAACAATCCCCAAATCCCAACAACACCAAACTCCCAACAATCCCCAAAATCCCAACAATCCCCAAAATCCCCAAATCCCCAACACTTCCAACAATCCAAACAATCCCAAAACCCCCAAAAACCCAACAATCTCAAAGTCCCAAACAACCCCAAATCCCGAACTCGCAGCTCTCACCCACTCCTCGACGTCGGGTCCCTGGGGCTCGACAGGGATTTTATCCCAGTAAATGTTGTGTTTTCCGTATTTCCAGATCTTGCTGCGTGTTTTGTGCGCCAGGACGCAGATGAGGCACAGCAGGAGCACGGTCAGGAACCCGCAGGCGATGGCCACGGCCTGAGGGAGCGCGGGGGTTATTCGGGAATTATTCAGGAATTATTTGGGAATTCGGGGATTCCGGGTTTGGAAATTCGGGGTTCAGGGATTTGAGGATTCAGGATTTGGGAACTTGGGGATTCGGGGGTTTGGGAATTTGGGGTTCCGAAAGATTCTCTGTGTGCTTCCCAAACCCCAAACCTTCCCAAATGTCAAATTCTAAACCTTCCTAGATTCCAAACCTTTCCCTGTCCTTCCCAAATCCCAAATCCCACCCCCCAAACCTTTCCAAATCCCAAAGCTTTTCTGTCCTTCCCAAACCCCAAATCTTTCCTCTCCTTCCCAAACCTCAACTTTGGGATATGGGAAGTTTTGGGATTCTAAAAAGACATAAAAGGTTTGGGGTTTGAGAAAGTTCGGGGTTTGGGAACGACAGGCAGGATCTGGGGGCTCCCGGTGCCAGCCGGGCACTGCCGGGCCCCCATCCCGTGCCTGTCCCGGGCGGCCCCGGGCGCTCCCGGTCCCACCGGCCGGGCTGGAAGCGCCACATTCCAGTTCCAGCCCCGGCGGGGGGAGCGGCCCTGGCCTGGTCAGGCACGGGACCGGGACCGGGACCGGGACCGGGATCGGGACCGGGATCGGGACCGGGATTGGGATCTGGGAATGATTTGGGACCCGGACCGGGAATGCTTTGGGATCGCTGCTGTTTGGGGCTGGCTCAGAGAAGAGCAGGGGAGAGGTGAGGGAGGGGGCGGGGCTGATTCCTGAATCCCAAATTTTTCTCTGCCCTTCCCGAATCCCAAACCTTTCCGTGGGGATCCTTTCCTCACCCCCGGGGTTTCCTCCCTCATTTTTGGGGGGGTATCCCTCCCTCAGTCTCTCCCTCCCCTCCTGGAGGTCCTTCCCTCATTTCCTGGTGGTCCTTCCCTCATCTTTTGGGGGTCCTTCCTTCCCCTCCCAGTGGTCTCCATCTCCCCGGTGGTCCCTGTCCCCTCTCGGTAGTCCCTGTCCCATCCTGGTGGTCCCTGTCTCCTGGCGGTCCTTCCTCCCCTCCTAGTAGTCCCCATTCCCTCCCAGTAGCCTCATCCCCTCCTGGTGGTCCCTGTCCCCTCCCGATGGTCCTCATCCCCTCGTGGTAGTCCCTGTCCCCTCCTCGTGGTCCCCATCCCCTGGTAGTCCCCATCCCCTCCTGGTGGTCCCTGTCCCCTCCCGATGGTCCCCCATCCCTTCGTGGTAGTCCCTGCCCCTCCTGGTGGTCCCCATCCCCTCCTGGTGGTCCCTGTCCCCTGGTGGTCCCCATTCCCTCCCAGTAGCCCCATCCCCCTGGCGTCCCCGCTGACCTCCTGCGGGTCCACGGTGCAGTAGTGGTACAGGTACTGGTTGAGCACGGTGCCCCCGGCGTACACCTGGCTGCACATGGCCAGCAGCGGGCTGTAGTAGTACCCCCCGCCGCTCATCTGCGCCTGCGGGTTCACCCCCACCACGTAGACGATGCTGGCCACCAGCATCACCAAGGCCAGCACGGCGCACACCACGATGACCACCAGGTAGAAACGGCGCGACCGCGAGCTGCTGGACTTGCTCAAGCTGGCCACCAACAGCCCCAGCTGGGCCAGGAAGCAGAGCACGGCCATGGCAATCATGAAGCCGTTGGCTGCCCGCGGGTTGGTGACGCCTCCGTAGTATCCCCCATAGCCGTACCCGTAGTTCACCCCACTGCCGTAGTAACCGGAGCCGTAGAAGCCGCCCAGGCCGGTGCCCAGCATGCCGCCGTAGCCGTAGCCGTAGTCCCAGGCCAGCGTGGAGGCCACGCAGGCGAACACGGCGATGCACAGCAGCATCACCACACCCTCCAGCAGCCGCACCAGCCCCGGTGGTGACGACCACTTGTAGAAATGCTGAGGGACGTCCTCGATGTAGTAGGAGCCCGGTGGCGGCGAGCGGGCGCCGAAATCGTAGCCGTAGTCACCCGTGGGTGGCCCGTAGGAGGCGGGGGGTGGCCCGTAGGTGCTGTCGTAGGGCTTCTTGGTGAACATCCCTGCAGGGGACAGGGGACAGAAAGCTCGAGAGAGGTTCTGTCGCCGGAGGAGGTGGTGGAGGAAGGACTTTGGTCCCTTTGTCATCGTTGCCACCCAGCTGGAGAGGGAGTGGGAGGCAGGGCGGTTTGTATGGGGAAACTGAGGCACACGGTTGTTGCACGGAGTTGGGGTGTCCAAAAAACTTTGGAGATCCCACCAAAGAAGCCTCGGAGACCCCACCAAAAAACCCGGGAAACCTCCTTGAAAAGAACCTGGAGAGACCCCCACAATAACCTTGGAGACCCCACCAAAAAAACCTTGGAGACTCCTCCAAAAAACCCTTGGAGACCCCAATAAAAACCTTGGAGATCCCACAAACAAATTCAGAGACCCCCAAAAAATACCTGGAGACCCCCCGCCAAAAACCTTGGAGACCCCACCAAAAAAACCTTGGAGACCTCACAAGAACCCTGAAGCCTCCATAAAAAAGATGCCACAGAAGTTTCGTGGGGAAACTGAGAACTGAGGCACGGCGTCGCCGTGGGTTGACGTGGGGAAACTGAGGCACAGTGAGTCACCGGCCGGTGCCACCCCAGGCACGCCAGGCTCTCGGTGTCACCTCCCTGTCCCCAACAGCCCGGAGCCGGCAGGGAATTAATTGGGATTGTTGGAATTCCCCCATGGGAAGCGGGGGCCTAAGCTGATCTGGCCGGATTAAAAATCAAAATAATCACAATCAAAATCAAAATAATTAAAAATAATTATAATTACTGAGTCCATGTGATGCAGAGCCACGAGGAGAGCGGCTGGAAAATTGGGGGGGGGGGGGGGCAGGGCTTAAAATCAGCAAAATTAATGTGGGGACCCCCCCGTGCCATGCAGAGACCCCAAAAAAGAAACAAAAAAAAAACAAAACCCAAATCGCTGCGGGAAACGCGAATTCCTGTGGGAAACCCAAAGCGGGCGCCCGTTCCGGCGGTACCGGGGCTCGGCGGGACCCCCGGGAGGGGCGGAGAGGAGTTTTGGGGGTGCCCAAAGGTCCTGGTTCCCAATCCCACCGATTCCAAATGCCCCGGTCCCACCGATCCCAAATCTCCCGGTCCCACCGATCCCAAATGCCCCGGTCCCGGGCGGATCCCTCCGTTTGACTCCACTGGGGACCCCCGGGAGGCCACCGGGACCCGCAGCAGGGACCGGAGCGCGGTGTCGCCGGTGGCGGCCGGGCCGGGGACGGCTCCGGTACCGGGAGCAGCACGGAGGGGATTTCGGTGGTGTCGGGGAGCCCGGTACCGGGGCGGAGCCGCTGGGGACCCCGCTACCGCTCTGGAATCCGGAACCGATGGGTACCCTGGTGCCGGTGGGGACCCCGGTACCGCTCTGGAATCCCGTGGCCGCTACCGGTGTGAACCTGTTGGGGCCCCGGACCCGGTGGGGACGCCGGTACCGCTTTAGAATCCGGTACCGAGGAGGACCCGGGAGCCGGTGGGGACCCTGGAACCGGTGTGGACCCGGTGGGGACCCCGGTACCGCTCTGGAATCCGGTACCGGCTGGGATCCTGGTGCCGGTGGGGACCGCGGTACCGCTCTGGAATCCCGTGGCCGCTCCTGGTCCGGCCCACGGTACCGGAGAGAAGCCCGGCGAGGCCCCCGGTGTCTCGGGGAAGGACGAACCCCTCCCGCGCGCAGCGGGGAGCGGAGACCCCCGGTGCTCCCTCCCGTTCCGGTACCGCCCTCCTCCCGCGCTGCCGCTGCCGGTACCGGTACCGGAGGTTCCCGGTACCGCGAGCCGCTCACCTGCCGCCTCCTCGGCCGCTTTGTTCACCTTAAAATGGCAGCCGGGAGCGGCGGAGGCGGCGGTGGCGGCGGCGGCGGCGCTGCGGGACCAGCCTCGGGTCCCGCCCCCGGGGAGGGCGGGGGGCAGCACCGGGCACGGAGGGGTTAAAAGGGGGCGGGGCCTAACCGGGAGGAGCCCCCGGCGGAGGTTTGGGGAAATTTTGGGGGGACAAAAGGGGAAATTGGGGACAGGAGCTTCCCCAAAGCGGGGGCGGCTTGAGATCGTCCCCCGCCCCCCCCCCCCCCCGAAAAAAACCTTGGAGATTTTTTTGTTAATTACCAAAGGTAATTAATGAATTAATTGATGTTTAATTATCCCAGTTCCCGGGGGGGTTGGGGGGGGGCAAGGGACACATCCAGGGGGGCGCAAAGGGGGAGGGACCTCCCTAAAAACCTCAAAATGAGGGGAGGGGACCCCGGGGTGGCGCGGTGGGTGTCCCCGGCCGTCCCCGATTGTCGCGGCTTCGGTGGCACCGGGATCGGAAATGGATCCAGCCGGGATCGGGAATGGATCTAGGCAGGAATGATCACACCGGGATCGGGAATGTCGGGCTGGATCCAGCCGGTATCGGGAATGTTGGGATGGATCCTGTTGGGATGGATCCCACCCGGATCGGGAATACTGGGAATCCTGCTGGGATGGGTCCAGCCGGGATCGGGAAAGTCCGTGATGATCCCGCTGGGATCGGGATGGATCCAGCTAGGATCAGAAACGTTGGGATAGATCCTTCCAGGATGGATCCCACCGGGATTGGGATGGATCCTGTTGGAATGGATCTAGCCGGGTTCGGGAATATCAGGATGGATCCTGCAAGGAATGATCCAATCGAGATCGGGATGGATCCATGCGGGAATGATCCAGCCGGGATCGGGAATGTTGGGATGGATCCTGCTGGGATCGGGATGGATCCTGCTGGGATCGAAAATGTCGGGAATGGTCCAACCGGGATCGGGAATTCTGGGGTGGATGCAGCCAGGATGGGAAATGTCGGGATGGGTCCTTCCAAGATGGATCCCACTGGGATTGGGATGGATCCTGCCGGGATGGATCCAACCGGGATCGGGAATATCGGGAATGATCCAACAGGGATCGAGATGGATCCAGCTGGGATCGGGAATGCCGGGATGGATCCCGCCGGGATCGGGAAGGATTGTTCGGCTGCGGTGACACTTTCGGGGGCCCCTTTGGGGACCCAGCGCCGTCCCCCGGCCTCCCCCGCGCCCCGGCAGCACGGAGCGTCCCTCGCGCTGTCACCAGCTCGTCCTCGAAGGTGACACGCCTGGCACGCGCTGGCGGCGACATCGCCACACGAGGGGTGGCGGCGCTGAGGTGGTGCTGTCGGCGTGCGGGGGGACACGGCGGGGACCTCGCGGGGACGTCACCGCTCCTGGCGACTGCGGCACTCCCGGGGGGCTCCTGGCGCTTCGAGACCACCCCTGGAGGGGACACATCAGCCGCGGTGTCACCGTGACTCAGTTTCCCCCCACGCGCCACCTGCGACCATCCCTCCTTGGTGGCACCTCGAGGCCACCGTGTCCCTCGGGGTGTCCCTATCCCCCCAGTTTGGGCTGTGATGAGCGGGAAACACCCGCTGGTGATGCTCAGGGACCCCGTGTCCCCCCCTGTCCCCTCCCCGTGCCAGCCCTTGGGGACAATGGCCGGTGTCCTGTCCCCTGCCACCGCCGTTACCTGCCCGTCGCATGGGGAGGGGACACACGCGACCTCCGGCACAGCGCGATGTCCCCTGGCTGCTCCCCAGTGCCACCGGCAGTGCCACCAGCAGTGCCAGCAGTGCCACCGCCGCCCGGCACCGCGCGTTAATCATTGACAGCCTCGCGCCACTCCGATTATCGCACGGGGCCACCACGGGGCCACCACCCCACTCCCCTACCCGGGGAGTGTCCCCCACCCTCCTGGCCCCCCAAAAAGGGTCTGGGGGTGCCCCAAAAATCCACGCGGGGTTTTGTCACCTCCACAAAGTTCCCAGGGCGGGGGGAGCTCCAGGGGAGGGGGAAACCCAAAAAAACCTCAAAATCCCCCCAAAACCCAAAAAAATCCCCCCAAAACCCAACGCCCCCCCTCCAAACCTCCCCAAAATCCCCCCAAACATGCCCCCCCCAGGCCGAGCAGAGAGCGACACGTCCGGTTCAGGCTCCTTTAATTTGCACCTCAGCCCACCCAAAAAACCCCAAATCCCCCCAATCCCACCCACAACCCCCCACAGCACAGAGGGAGCAGAACCGGACCCGGGGGGGTTCCAGGACTGTGGGGAGTGGTCCTGACCCCCCCAGGGGGTGGGGGATGGGCTCAGTATTGCATCCAGGGGTGCCCCCTCTCCCCCTCCGCCTCCCCCCGCCAAATCCCCCCCCCCCAATTTTCCAGCGGGGAAACTGAGGCACGGAGAGGTGACGGTGATGTCGCCAAGGTCACTTTGGGGGCAGAGCCACAAATGGTGACCCCTCCCCCAAAAAAATACCCCCCCCCCCGCCCCCATTTTGGAGGTCACCACGGGGGTCTCCCCGCCCCGAACCCCCCACCCTGTCCCCAGATTTCAGCCTCCCCCCAAAAACCACTCATGGCTCCTGGTTTGTCCCCTCTGTCCCTTGTCCCCTCCCCTCTCCCAGCCCCCTCCCCCCCAAAAAAAAGGCTCAGCTAGGCTCCCACCGCTTGGGGGGGTCCCGAAGGGATTTTGGGGGCGTCCCGGGGGGGTTTGGGGGGGTCCAGCACAGTGAACGCAGGAGTTTTTATACAGAGCTTTCCAGAACAAAGCTACGGGAACGGCCACACGATGGCCAGAGATAAACACGGGGACCCCCCCGCACCCCAAAACCGCGGCGGGAATGAGGGGATGGGAGACCCCCCTGCACCCCAAAACCAGGGAGGTACAAAGGATCCTGAGACCCCCCCCACCCCGCACCCCAAAACCGTCCTCCTGGGGCTGGGGGGGACACAAAGGGGTCTGGGGGTGTCCCCACGCCCCCCCCCCCCCCCCCACGGCGTCACCCACTGTCCCAGGCGACAGAAGGTGACACCGGGGTGTCCCATGGCCCCCCCACCCCACTGCCACAGTCCAAAGGGGTAGGAGAGTGACAGAAGGGGACAGGGGGCTGTCCCCAGCACCCCTCAGCTGCTGTCCGAGTGAACACACGGTGACACGTGGTGACACACCGGTGACATGGTGCTGTCCCCATCACCCCGAGGTGACACACAGTGACACAACACGGGTGTACCGCTGCTGTCCCTCAGCTGCTGTCCAAGGCGACTACGGGTGACACACAGGTGTCCTGCCGCTGTCCCTCATCCGCTGTCCGAGGCGGCTCGGGGGCTGTCCCGGGGGCTGTCGCTGCTGTCGCTGCCGTGGCAGGGGCTGCAGGGCGCGGTGGTGTCCCGCGGTGTCCCCGCTGTCCCCGGGGCTGTCCCCGGGCTGTCCGGGCCGGTCTGGCGGCGCAGGGCGGCGCGGCCGAGCAGCGCGGGCAGCGCCTGCAGGAGCCCTCCCAGGGCCTCCAGCTGCGCCTCCAGGGCCCCCAGGCGCCGGCCCAGCTCCTCGTGGCGCTCCTGCAGCTCCGAGAGCAGCTCCAGCATCACCGACTGCGTCTGCAACCGGTGCACGGTCAGGGGCACCCCAAAACCAGGGGGTGTGGGGGGCAGAGAGACCCCAAAAACATGGGGGGTGTGGAATCAAGCATCACTGACTGCGTCTGCAATGGGGCATGGTCAGGGGGGACCCCAAAACAAGGGGCAGTTTGGGGTCAGGGGGACCCCAAAATATAGGGGGTTTGGGGTTAGGCATCACTGACTGCGTCTGCAATGGGGCACGGCCAGGGGCACCCCAAAAATAGGGGGACTTTGGGGGAAGGGGGTCAGCAACTGTGTCTGCAATGGGGGTTGGGGGCAGTGAGGACCCCAAAACATGGGGGTTGGGGGCAGCGAAACCCCATAACAACGGGGGTTTGGGGTCAGGCATCACTGACTGTGTCTGCAACAGGGGTTGGGGTCAGGGGGACCCCAAAACAACAGGGCTGTGGGGGCACAGGTCAGCGAGACCCCAAAAACGTTGGAGTGTGGGGGCAGGGATCAGTGCCACCCCCAAAAAATGGGAGGTTCGGGGTCAGGGATGGGTGTGACCCCAAAACAATGGGGGGGTTTGAGGAGGGTCCTGATCCCATAAAAACAGGGGGATTCAGGGGGGGCTGATCCCATAACAATGGAGTTTTTGGGGTCAGGGGGGCTGATCCCATAAAAACTGGGGGGTGGTAGGAGCTGGGTCTGACCCCATAAAAATGGGGGGTTTGGGGAGGGGCTGGGTCCCAGAAAAAAGGGGGGTTCAAAGCTGGTCTGACCCCACAACAAGGGGGTTTTTGGAAGGAGCTCACCTTGGCCAGGTCCACCAGGGTGTTGGCCTGGTCGTTTGAGTTTGCGCTGCTCCATCTTCACACTCCTCAGCCTGAGGGGACAATGGCAGGCTTGGGGACACCCCTGGCAGCGCTGTCACCCCCCGGCAGCTCTGTCACCCTGCAGGCGTGGTGTCCCCCCCCCAGCCGGTAGCACTGTCACCCCCCAGGAGCGTTGTCACCACCCTCAGGAGCTCTGTGACCCCCCCCCCCCGCAGTGCTGTCATCTCTGTCACCTCTGTCCCCCTCCATGCAGCCCCTCCCCCAAACGTGCAGCCCCTCCCATCAAGCGCAGCCCGTCCCCCCAAACCAGCCCCCCCCGGGTTTTTGGGGTGTCCCCCCCGCCCCAAATGTGGTGGCAGAGCCCGTGCGAAGCTGGGGGGGGGCAGGGGAGGGGGGGCACTTACTTCTGAGCTCTGCAGGGGCAGCGCAGCAGAGGGAAAACAAAGGGTTAAAGGCGAGGGGACAGAGCAGCAGGGACACCGCCACCACCCCGAAGGGACCCCAAAAACGGACCCAAAGGGACCCCTCTGTCCCAGCCAGGCCACCCGCAGACCCCACCCAGGAGATGGAGGTGCCCGGGGATCACCCCAAAGGTGACCGGTGAGGGGTGAGGGACAGGGACAGGAGGGGGACAGGGATGGGGACAGGGACAGGGGACAGCAGAGGTGGGGGACACGGAATTGGCACAAGGGGACAGGGATGGAACAGGGGATGGGGACAGCGGATGGAGGACAAGGACAGGGGACAGGGGACGGGGACAAAGAGAGAGAGGACAGAGGACAAGGACAAGGGAATGAGGGACAGAGAACAAGGAACAAGGACAAGGACAAGGGACAAGGACTGGGGACAAGAACAGTATAGAGGACAAGGCCAGGGGAGGAGACATTGAGAATGGGGGACAGCGGGACAAGGAATGGGGACAAGAATTGGGGACAAGGAACGGGCAGAGGTCAAGGCCAGGAGATGGGGACAAAGGCAGGGGACAAGGACAGGACAGAGACCAAAACCAGGTGACAAACCCAGCAGAGACACCCGCCAGGGTGACAAACCCAGGCCACCCCAACGCTGACCATCTGTCACCCACCCGGAGGGGACACACCCCCTTTGGAGACAGGGCCGTGGCCAGGGGGGGTGACAAGGAAGCAGGAAAAGCGGTGGCACTTACTGATGGATGGCTTGAAGGAACTTACGCTGGTGGGTCCGAACTTTGGCGTGGTCGATCTTCTCACCAGTTTGGTGTGCTTGTAGATGAGCCACGTTTCCCTGAGCACGTTGGCAGCGGCATTCTTCACCTGCAACCCCAAATCCCACCAGTCACCCCGGAAGGGACATCAGAATTGGCTTTTTCCCATTTTTTTCCCATTACCCCCTCAGTTTTTTCTGGGGTTTTTCCCATTATTTATGGGGTTTTCCCAATTTTTATGGGGTTTTCCCCACTTTTAATTGGGTTTTTTTGCAATTTTAATTGAGATTTTGATGATTTTAATGCAATTTTTTCTCAGTTTAATGTGGTATTTCCAGGTTTTAATGGGTTTTTCCCAATCTTAAGGGGATTTTTCCCATTTTAATGAGTTTTAATGGGATTTCCTCCAATTTTAACAGGGTTTTCCCTATTTTTACCAGGATTTCCCCATTTTTTTGGCCAAGCCAGGCGCTCTCACCCGCTTGGTGAGCTGCGTGTCCATCATGAAGTTGTGGACATGTTTCTCAGCTTTGGTCAGCTCCAGCTTCCGGGCCACCACAGCCACCACCAGCGCGGTGCAGCCAGCACCCTGCGGGGACATTGGGGACAGTGTTGTCTCCACCCGTTCGTTTCCATTTTTCGCATTAATTTGGGTTTAAAAATTAAAAAAAAAAACATGGCAGGAAGCAGAAATTCCAGTTTGCTTCTCAATCTGGAGTTAAAAATAATCACTTTCCCCGAGTGGAAAATCTCCTCGTGGTGTCCCCAGGGCAATGTCCCCTCATGCTGTCACCTCTTGGTGTACTCTTCCATGCGCCCTCTTGGTGTCCCCTGGTATGTCCCCATGCAGTGCCCCTCACAGTGTCCCCTCTTGGTGTACCATGCTGTGTCCCTGCCTGTCTCCTCTCGCTGTCCCCAGCTGTGTCCCCGTGTCCCCAGCCTGTCCCCAGCCGTGTCCCCACGCTCACCATGATGCCAGTGAGCAGGCACACGCCCTTGCCGCAGTAGGTGTGTGGCACCATGTCCCCGTAGCCGATGGACAGGAAGGTGATGGAGATCAGCCACATGGCCCCCAGGAAGTTGCTGGTCACCTCCTGCTTGTCGTGGTACCTGCGCAGGGCGGTGGCACTGCTGTCACCGCTGTCACCACCATAATTGAATTCCTCCCCCCATTTTGGGCTCATTGCAGTGGATTTGGGGTGTTGTCCCCAAGATGGAATTGGGGACACCATGGGGATGTCCCATGGCCAGGCTGTGTCCCGCTGGGACAATGAGGGGACAGAACAGAGGTAGCACTGCTGTCCCCAGAAGTGCAGGACAGCAATGTCACTGCAGTTGTTGGATCCCTCCCCCTGTTTTGTGCCCATCGCGCCCATCGTGGATTTGGGGCGTTGTCCCCAAGCCAGAACTGGGGACACCAAGGGGATGTCCCATGGCCGGGCTGTGTCCCCTTGGGGTTGGGGGACACTGAGGGGACAGCACAGAGGTGACACCACTGTCCCCAAAAACACGGGATGCTGATGTCACTGTGCATCCCCAAAGACCACCGCGGGTGACATGGGGGAGGGACAGCGGGGGACACCGTGAGATTCTGATGTCACAAACACCACGGTGCCACCACCACCCTGTCCCCAAGGGTGGGGACAAGCCCGGCTGGGGGACACGGAGCAGCGGCCAAGCCGGGCAGGGGGACAGGGACATGCGGGGAAATGGGGTGGGAAAAGGGGAAAATGGGATTGGGAAAGGGGGAAATGGGATGGGAAAAGGGGAAATGGGACTGGGGAAAGGGGAAATGGGGTGGGAAAAGAGGAATGGGGTGGGAAAAGGGGAAATGGGATTGGGAAAGGGGGAAATGGGGTGGAAAAAAGGGGAAATGGGGTTGGGAAAGGGGAAAATGGGTTGGGGAAAGGGAAATGGGATTGGGAAAGGGGAAAATGGGGTGGGAAAACGGACCAGGGGTGGGAAAAGGGAAAATGGGGTCAGAAAAGGGAAAAGAGACAGAGGAACAAGCCGGGGTGGGGCTGTGGGGTCTCAAGCATCAGGAATTTAGGATTGCTGCTTCCCAACCCGGTCTGGGCTTGGAACCTCACCCGGCAGGGACTCGGCAGGGACAGCCTGCAGCGAGGGGGGAAGTGACAGCACGGTGACAATTCCCGGGACCCGCATTCCCAAGGAACACCCAGGATTTCCCTCCTCCGCCAAGGAACACAAAACGCGCGGGGCCAGGAGGGGAAAGGTGAAGGGACAAAAGGTGAAGGGATCCCAGGAGAAAAAAAAAAACCCTTTGAAGACTCCCAGCTCCTTGTGGGGTCTCTCTGAAAGTGCCCCACAGCCACCACGGAGGTCCCCAAGGCGGGGGACAGTGGGGAGGGGACAGGAAGCAGCTGCTGAGGTTCCAAGAGGAAAAGGGCTCCAGGCCCCTTTCCGCACCCCCTGCCCGCCCCCGGCCGCAGCCAATCCTAAATTCTGGGGATTCGAGGAGCAGAAGCCTGGGGCAGGGGACGGTCCCTGCGGTCACTCGGGACGGTCCCCGCGGTCACTCACAGTTTGTCCCTGCAAGCAGCAGAGCGGGCAGGGAGGGAAAACAACAGCGGTTAATGCGCGACCCCGGGGGGCTGGGGGGGCTCGGGGCCAGCAGGGGCGGGGACACGGCAGGGACATCCCGGGCACCCCGCGGGGACATTCCTGACACCCGCGGGGAGCAGCTGAGGAGCACCCTGAGGGTAAGTCCTGGAGAGTCCCCTCGGTGTCGGACCCCTCTGTGGGACCCCAAATCTTTGGTCCCCTCTTCAGGACTCCAAATCTTTGGTCCCCTTGGCAGCTCCAGCTCTTTGCACCCCTCTGCAGGACCCTCAACCTTCAGACCCCTCTGTGAGACCCCAAACCTTTGGCTCCCTCTGAGGGACCCCCCGTTTTCATCCCCTCGCCACCCCCCAGCTCTTGGTCCCCTCTCTGTCACCCCCAGCCCCAGCCGGCCCCACCCCAGGGTGACACGGAGGAGCCTGGGAACAACTCCACCTGACAAACCTCAAACATCCTGACCATGGGGGCCTCCTCACCCCTCAAACTCCCCAATTACTCCTCAGCTGCACCCCCAGACCCTCCCACCTAAACCCCCTCACTCAGAACCCCGTGAAAACCCCAAAATGGAACCCCTAAAAGACGGCCTTTGCCTCCACCCCTGAAAACCCCAAAATAGAACCCCTAAACCCCAACCTTTGCTCCATCCATGAAAACCCCACGAAAACCCCACGAAAACCCCAAAAACCCCCAAACCCCGACCTTTAACTCCACCCCCAAAAACTCCAAAATGGGAACCCCTAACCTACAGCCTTTGCCTCCACCCACAAAAACCCCAAAATGGAGCCCCTAAACCGTGGGCTTTGCCTCCACCTAGGAAAACCCCAAAATGGGACCCCTAAACCCCGAACTTTCCCTCCACCCACAAAAAACCCATGAAAACCCCATGATAAGCCCTAAACAAGAACCCTCAAACTGCAACCTTCCCCTCCCTCCCCAGCCCCTCACCTCTCGCAGACGCGCACGGTCCAGGCAGCGATGATCCAGGAGGAGATGCTGAAGACCAGCAGCACCGTCCCGGGGCAGATGGTCATGAGGGTCTTCATGACGAAGCGCGTGTTGAAGTTGATCTTGTTGAGCGCACCGATGCTGCGTGACGAGGCGTCGGTGAAGAGCTTGCTGTGCAGCAGCATCACGCGGCCGATCAGGTAGAGCCGCAGGAACATGGGGATGGACAGGATGATGTCCACGTCGGCGTGGGCCACCGAGGCCGCGTAGGTGAAGGCCAGCCGGGCCGTCCAGGTGAACAGGTACTGCCCGGGGATGGGGTGGATGGCGCACACCAGCAGCTCCAGCGCGATGAAGAAGACACGCTCCGAGGTCATGGCGATGCGCCAGTCATCGGCGCCGTTGTCCACCATGAACAGCTGTGGAGGTTTGGGTTCATTTGAGGGGTTTTGAGATAATTTAAGGGGTAATTTTGGTTAATCTGAGGGGGTATTTTGGTTAATTTG
The DNA here is from genome assembly GCA_039654755.1 of Calcarius lapponicus. NCBI lineage: Eukaryota > Metazoa > Chordata > Aves > Passeriformes > Fringillidae > Calcarius > Calcarius lapponicus. Next base: position 10,881,106 of record JBBFKN010000011.1, read on the forward strand.
CAGTTTTTTTGGGTTAATATAAGGCGGGGTTTTTTTTGTTAATTTGAGATTTCTTTTGTTAGTTTGAGGGTTTTTTTGTTAAATTAAGCTTTTTAAAATTAATTTGAGGGGGTATTTTGGTTAATTTAAGGAGATTTTTGGTTAATTTGAGGAGTCTGAAGTTAATTTGAGGGTGTATTTTGGTTAATTTGAGGGGTTTTGGTTAATTTCAGATTTTTTTGTTAATTTGAGATTTTCTTGATTAATTTGAGAGGTTTTTTGGTTAAGTTAAGGGGGGGTTTTGGTTAATTTGAGGGGTTTTGAGTTAATTTGAGGAGGTATTAACTTATGGGGTATATTAACTCATGGGTATTATTTTAAGGATGACTTGTTTTAGTATAAACCCAAAACTTCTTTTTATTTATTTTTGGGAACAGAGGGGTCGGGTTTTTCCTTGTTTGGGGTTTTTTTTGCCGGTGCCACACCCTCAGCCAGGTGCCAGCAGGTGCCCCCCTCCCCCCCCCGCCCCGGCCAGGGGCGCGCACCTGGATCTCCCTGGCGTGGTACATGACAATGAGCCCCAGCAGGATGAGCGTCGAGAGGCTGATAAGGCATTTCAGGGCAAACGAATACGACGATTCCTACGACACCATAGAACCACCGTGAGCTCAGCCGGACCCCGGATCCCCTCATCCTCACCCTGAGACCCCTCCCCACCTTGGTGTAGACCCCCCAGGAGAGCTCGGTCTCGGTGACCATCACCACGATGCCGAACATGCCGAAGATGAGCGCGTAGTCGCTGAGCCGCTTGCGCTTCTCGAAGAGCGCTCGCCGGTGGCCCAGCTTGTAGCCGATGTTCTGGTTCCGCCGCTCCTCCGCCGCCCCCTGCCCCGGGGGGGCCGCGGCGGGGCCGGGCTCCGCCGTCCCGGGCTGCTCGGGCCGGGACACCACGACCTGCAGGCGGGGGCTGGGGCAGGGCAGCGGCGGCTGCGGGTCCCGGTGCGGCGGCTGCGGGGTGCGGGCGGCTCTCGGGGGGCCCCGGGGCCGCGCCACCCCCCCATTGTAGCGACAGCTGCTCATGGCTCTGCTGGCGACAGCATCGGGCGATCCCGCATGGCTCGGCGGCGCGGGGGCGACCTGCGGGACAGGGGACACGCGGGGGGGACACGGTGGGTGGCCGGGGAGGGGACGCGGGGAGATGGGATCCCGCCCGGCCTCGGGGGTGCTTGCCCGGCCTCGACGGCGATGGGGACACGTTCTGCCCGTGGGGGACACGCGGTGAACCACAGGTCCGTGTCCCGCCTACGGCGGGGACGCGTGGCGCTCGTGGGGGACGCGGCCGTGTCCTGCCCGTGGCGAGGACACACGGTGACCACAGGGACGCGTCCCGCCCGAGGGGACACGTCCTGTCCGCGGGGCCGTGTCCGTGCCCGTGTCCTGCCCACGGAACCGCGTCCCGCCCCCCGCGCTGCAGACACGGCCGCCAGGACGCGGCCACCCTCCGCTCCGGGTGGCCGCTGTCCCCTGTCCCCTCCCCGCAGCCGCGGGACATCCCCGGTCCCCAGCGGCGGCTGCGCGTCCCCGCCGCTCCCGAACGCGCCGTGCCCGGTGCCGCCGCGCCAGGGGCTGTCGGGGGGGCTCCGCCGCGGCTCCCCCCACTCCTGGTGCGGCCCTGCCGTGCCCGGTACCTGCCGTGCCCGCGGCCTGCCCGCCGGGCCAGGGCCGGGTCCCGGTCCCGCCGCCGCCGCAGCCCGAGCCGGTCCCGGGGGCGCGCGGCGGCGGCGCCGGAGCCCCGGGGGCGGGGTTAGAGGCGTGGTCCGAGCATGTCCCGCGATCTGATTGGTCCGTGCAGCCCCCGCCCTCGCTGACGAGCCCCGCGCCACGCCCTTGGTCACGCCCCCCTTATGTTGGCCACGCCCCCTGCTCCCTCCGTGCCCTCCCGGAGACCCCCGGACCCCGCGCCCCCCTCCCCAAAAACGCCCCCTCTCCATCCCAGCCCTTCAGCACCCCTCGGGACCCCCTCCCCACCCTCGAGCCTCGCTGCACCCCAAAATTCATCACCCCCCCTTGTCTTCCCCAAAAACACCCCCGTGCGCCCAAAACATCCCCAGTGCTCCCCAAAACACCCCCAGTGCAGCCCAAAACATCCGCAGTCACCCTAAAACGCCCCTGGTGCACCCCAAATATCCCCAGTGCACCCCAAAAGACCCCCGTGACCCCCCCGTACCTGCTGGGGCTCCCCGGGGCCGCCCGGGGAGGTCCCGGGGCCGTCAGGGGCTGCGGGGCCGGGGCCGGCTGGGGGGCCGGTCCGGGGGTCCGGGGGCCATGGGCTTCCTTCCACGCCTGCCCAGGGGACACGCGGCGTTAGGGGGTCCCCAAACCCCCCCGGTGACAGAGCTGGCACAGCCCAGGAGGGTCCTGCCCGGGCAGTGCCACCCCCAGGGGTCACACTGTGCCCTGCACCAGTGAGCGCCGGGCATGAGAGGAGTGTCCCCTTGGCATGAGGGGTTGTGTCACACCAATGTCCCCATGGCACAAGGGGCTGTGTCACATGAGTATGTCCTTGGCACACAGGGCTGTGTCACACTGATGTCCCTGTTCAGGAGGGGTGCACCACACCCATGACCCCATTGCATGCAGGGCCCTATTGCACCAACAACCCCATTGCACGGGGGGTTCCATCCCATAAAAACCCCGTTGCACACACGGCTGCACCATTCAAATAACCCCATTGCATGGGGGATTACACCCCATAAAAACCCCATTGCACAAGGGGCTGCACTGTACAAAAACCCCCATTGCACGAGCAGCCATACTGCACCAACCCCATTGCACAAGGGGATACGTCACATAAAAACCCTATTGCACGAGGGGCTGCCCCATACAAATAACCCCAGAGCATGAGGGGATTACATCACATAAAAACCCCATTGCATGAGGGATTATGTCTCATAAAAGCCCCATTGCACACAGGCCTACCCCATAAAAATATCCTCATCGCATGGCAGCCCTATTGCACCAATAACTCCATTGTGCAAGGAGCTCACCACAGGAAAACCCCACTGTATGTGGCGGGGCTCTGTCACATGAAAATCCCATTGCACAGGGGGCTGCACCGTACAAGAAAAACCCCATTGCATGAACAGCCCTACTGCACCAACCCCATTGCACGAGGGGTTACATCCCATAAAAACGCCATTGCACGAGGGGCCCTATTGCACCAACAACCCTGTTCTGTGACGGGCAGCACCACACTAAAACCCCATCGCATGGGTGCCTCTGTCACACCAAAACCCCATAGCACGAGCGGCCCTACTGCTCCACCCCCATTGCTGCCTCACAAACCCCCCTTGCACATCATCTCACAACTCCCCAGACCCCAAACCCCAAATCACCCCCGAACCCCCGGGGGCTCCTCCATCCCTGCAGCGCCTCCCGGGCTTTGAGGCCACCAGCAGGGGACAGCTCCTACTGTCCCCATTCCCGGGGGGCTGCGGGGCCCTGGTTCCGCGGTCCCTGAGCTATCCCCGGTACCCCGGGAGCCCCGGGGGGAGTGGGGTCGGCTCCAGCTCCCCACTGCTCCGGGTGTGCGGCCGGGCCTGGCTCCCCTCCAGGGCCGGATCGTTTTCTCTCCATTCTGCCAAATTTATGGCAGGAAAATGGGCTCCGATTTCTTTTTAATATTTGGCGTGGTGAGGAAAAAGCCGCAGCGGGCAGGGACAGAGGGGAAATGTTCCCCCCAGCCTCCAGGGCCCTGCCCTGAGGCTGTGCCAGGCCCCACAGCCCGGAAAAGTTTTTGTCACCTCGGATGGGGGTGGGTGAGGCCACCGCGGGCTGGGGACGGTGAATATTTCATGAGGCACCGCTCCGTGGTGGCTTCACTGCTCTGGATGGCGGCAAACAGGGCCCAGATCCATCTTCCCCCTGCCCAAGCATCCCCAGGGACGGATCCCGCATCCCAGGGAAGACTTCTGTCCCTGTCACCTATCCCCTGTCCCTGTCCCCAGTCTCTGTTCCCTGTCCCCTGTCCCTGTCCCCAAGGGGATGCCCTGGCTGGTGGCTGCGTGCCCAGGGTGGTCCTGCCTGTCCCCATCGTCCCCAAGGCGGGGATGGGCATGGGGACATGGCAGGTCCACAGTCACTGCGTGTCCTTGAGCCACGGCCACCAGTGTCCCTGCCCCGGGATGTGACACTGCATCAGGACACCCACGGGTGGCTCTGCCACCCCCCACACAGGGACAACGGACAAGGGAGAGCTGCAGATGCCACCACGCTGGGGCGGGACCCTCGGGTGGCGACAGCAAAGAATGACAGCACCTCCCGCGGCAGGGACACGCGTCGGGAACACCGCACGGCCGGGCTGCAGCAGCCCCCAGCGCCCCGGGGGTGACAGTGGGGTGGCAGCGGGGGGACAAGGGGACCCCCCGCCCCCCCCCCCCCCCCCCCCCCCCCCCCCCCGTGCCCGGAGCAGCGGCGCTGCCTCGGAGCAACTGCAGAGGAGGGGAGGGCGCGGCTATAAATAGCGGCGGGCTCCCCGCGGGTGATTTATTTATTCCCCTCTCGCTAATTCCTGCCGGGGCATCGCTGCGGGGTGGGGCACGAATCCGGGGGGAGCCGGGCTCGTGGCACCGCGGGGACAGCAGGGTGACTCCCGCTTGCGGTGCTCGGGGCTGCGGGGATAGCGCGGTGACCCCGCCCGGGGTCACCGGGGCTCCCCGCCAGCCGCCACCGCGGCCCGGGGCTGGCCGGGGGCACCAAGTGCGTCAGACCCCCGGCTGCCCCCCCGCGTCCGTCCCCAAAAATCCGCCGCGTGGCCCCGGTTCCTGCGGCCGCCGCCAAGTCCTGGCCATATGTCCCAGGCCGGGAGCAGCTGGCGGCGCCCGCGGGAGCCCCCGGCCCCCGCTGCCCACCCGCCGGCGAGGGGCGGGCCGGGGGCGGCACCGCCGCTGCCCCCCGAGGGCAGGGCAGGGGGGCTCACTGTGCTTGGGGGGGCACAGAACCGGCTGAGAGGAAGCAGGACGAGGCCACGCGGCTCCCCACAAAGCAGCGGGATGGCTCAGCCCAGCCGTGTCACCGGGGGACCCCTAGGGTGGCAACACCCGCGACCCCCAGGTCCCCCCGTGTCCCCCCCCCCCCCCCGGCACAGCGGGGTGGGGGCACAGGGGCAGTGCCCGGCCTGGGGGGTTTCCCCCACGCAGGATCGGGCCCGTTGCCACCCGTGAGGCGTCCGTGTGTCCCCCCCAGCGCAGGGGGAGGCACAGGAGGTGGCACACCCGCGGGGACACCCGATGCTCCCCGGCCCCGCCGCGACGCCGGGGAATCCCCGCCTGGTGTCGGGGTCTCCCCGAGAAAATCCCTCCGCAGAGCCCCGCCGGGACACCCGGGACCGCCGCTGCATCCGGGGGACACGGCCACAGCCTCCATGTCCCCAGGGCTGGCAGAGACAGCCGTGATCCCCCCCGCGACACCCTCAACCCAAGGGGGGGACCCCATCCCCATCCCGCCCGGCTCAGGAGGGGACGCGCGGCAGGGGCCACTGTACCTGTTTGGGGCCCCGCGAGTGCGTGGGGCTGGGTTGGGGGGTCCCGGGGGGTACAGCGGGGGGGGGGAGGTCCGGGCTCCCCACGCCCCCCCTCGGCCGCCACCGCACCGGCGTCCCCAGACAAAGCCGCCGCGCCGGGTTCTCCCTGCGCCTCCCCCACGCGCTCGGCTCAGCCAAAGGACAAAGCCGCTCCGCCTGGCTGCCCCCGCCGGGCCACCGCCGACCCCCGCTCGGGGCCACCCGGGGGGGACACGGCCGTGCCCGCCGCCCCTGGCACCGCCATAAAGCCCTCGGCGAGGGGGGGACTCCCAAAGCTCGCTCACACCCTTGTGGAGCCCCGTGTCCCCGCTGCAGGGCGGGGGTCGCCACCCTGAGCAGGGGGTCCCCGCGGTGTCCCCCCCAGCGCAGAGTCCCCAGCGGTGGACCAAGGTCACCGGGAAGGTCGCGAGGGGCGGGAAGGCCCTCATGTGTCCCCACGGTCCCCGCCTCGAAGGCTGCGCCCCGCACGTCGAAGCCGCAAAGGCCACGCGGTGCCCGAACCCGCCCGGAGCCCCCGGTGCCCCCCGGGCTCGGCTGCGGCCCCGGGGCCCGCCGGCTCCGGTGGCTGTGGGACGTGCCACCCCGGTGTCACAGCTGTGCTTGTGGCGCTGTGTCCCCCTGCTTGTGGTGGCTGCTGAGACGGGTGTCACCCCGCTGCGCCACCTCTGTCACTCCTCTGTACCATCAGTGCCACCCCACTGTGCCACCCCAGCAGCTGGCGGCCAAAACCGAGGGAGCCCCGAGTGCCACCAAGCCCTCAGCTGCGCTCACGCCTTTGGTGACAGCAGCCACATTGTCCCCAAGGACGGGGACCCCCAAATCCCCTGACTCCATCAGCCGGGGGGTGCCCCGAGCAGCCGAACCTCGCAGGGAGGAGAGTCCCTGATGTCCCCACACCACAAACAGCGCAGGGAGGGCGTCCCCAATGTCCCCACACCACAAAGATGTCCCCACACCACAAACAGCGCAGGGAGGGAGTCCCCAGTGTCACCACACCACAACACCCCCCGAGCAGGACATCCCTGCTGTCCCCACACCCACACGGAGGGCGTCCCTGATGTCCCCACAGCCGTCCCCTCCCAAGGCTGGACACCCCTATTGTCCCCACACCCGCAGGGAGGGTGTCCCCACTGTCCTCACACACCACAACACCCCCCAGACAGGACATCCCTGCTGTCCCGATCCTCGTCACCACCCAGGCAGGACATCCCCGCTGTCCCCAAACCCTACACCGGGGAACGCCACGCGCGGGGTCCCCGCCACTGCCACCCTCGGAGTGTCCCCCCCGCCGCTGCCACCCCCGCGCCCGCTCACTTGCCACGGCCCCGTGCTACCAGGACCGTCGGGGGGCCCCGGGGGCGGCGGGCGCTGCCGGCTCTCGGCTCGGCGGAGCGACACTGGCGACAACAGCAGCGTGCGGGGGGGTCGAGGGCTTCCCCGCCCCACGCCCCCGCGTCCCCCCCGGCAGGGCAGTGACCTTGAGGCCGCGGCGCTGGCAGTGGGTGGCAGCCCGCGATATTTTTAGCCGGCCAGTGTCACTCCTAGAGCGTCCTCATTGTCACCGCCGGGGGATCCTCCCGCGCCCCTCCGCCTCAACTCCCCCCCACCCCCGCCGCCGCACCGGACAGGGCTGAGCAGGCCTCGGACACCCCGGAGCCTGGGAACGCCGGGGAACCCCCGGGGAACCCCTCCGTGGTGCCCCCTCCCCTTGCCAACCCTCCCGGACACCCCCCCGCCGCTGCGCCGGGGGCTTCCCGCGAGCTGGGGGATCCTCCCGAGCAGGGGGATTCCCGGGATTCCCACGAGCCACGGGCTTCCCCAGCACCGGCAGCCACCCCTGGAGCGGGGGCGGGGGGGGGGGGGAAGGTCCCCACCCTCGCAGACCCCCCCCAAATTCACCCACCTGCCGCCAACCCCCGGTCTCCGCTGCCCGCGGGCGCTGCCGCCGCTGACCATGGCCCGGCGGCGGCGACACGTGCGGCGCCGAGCCCGGGATCCCGGCGGGTCCCGGTGGCACAACCGGGGGCCGCGGGCGAGCCTGGACAGCGGCTCCGCGGTGTTGCCGAGCCCCTCCCGGCCGCGCCGTGCCTCGGTTTCCCCAGCGCGCAGGCGGCGGCCGCGGGGGCTGCGGGCGGCGATGCGGCGCCGTTGCGATGCCGCTCCACACGCGCAGCCGCGCGCACCCCCCCCGCCGCCTGCCGGGGCTTCCCGGGGCTTCCCGGGGCCTCCCGATTCTTCCCGGAGGCTTCGGGCCGCCGCTGTGGATAAATCCCGCCGCCTAACGGGGTCCCCTCCCCGCGCTCCGCCGCAGCCGCGGGGCCGGGGGGGATCGCCCATCCGCGGCTCCTCCCCCCCTCCCCCCCACCATGAGGACCCCCCCGGTGACCCCCCCGGTGACATCGGGGCGGCCCCCCGGGTGGGGCTTTCTCCCTCCCGCTAAGGTGTCGGTGTCACCCCCGTGGGGGCTGGCGGTGGGGAGGGGGCGCGGGGTGACCCCGGGTTGGGCGTGTCACACATGGGGTGGGGGGGAGGCCGGAGTGTCGCCCCCTTCCCGCAGCCCCTCCCGGTCCTTTGTCACACCACGGGGATTTGGGGACATGGGGGGAGTGGGGGGGTGAGCAGCGCAGTTGGCACGGGGGGTTCGCGGGGCAGAGGCGGAGGTTTGCGGGGAACAAAGAACGTGGGGCGAGGAGCGGTGAGCATGGGGGTGTGTGCAAAGCACGGGGTCCCTGTCCCTGTGTCCCTTCCCCTATCCGTATGTCCGTGTCCGTGTGTCCGTGTCCGCGCGTCCCTGTCCCTGTTTGTATGTCCCTGTCCGTGTGCCCCTGTCCATGTGTCCGTGTCCCCTGTCTGTATGTCCCTGTCCCTGTCGCTATCCCTGACCGTGTGTCCCTGTCCCTCTGTCCGGTCTCACGCCCGCAATCCCCGCTCGGCACCGGGGGGAGGGGATGCTGAGGGGGGGGTCGTGCTGCAGAGGGCGGGACCCAGGCGGGGGAGGGGCCGGGCGGGAGGGGGAGGGGCCTCGGATATAGGGGGGGTGCCCGATCTGGGGGGATGATGCCCGATTTGGGGCTGGGGGGGTTCCCCCATGCCAGCCGAGCCCGCTGGACCGCAGCCCCCGCTTCTCCTTCCCCCCGCTCGTTGCCATGGCAATGTCCCGTCTCTCTCTCTCCCCCCCCCCCCCCAGTGATGGAAAAAGGGGGAGTCCCCGAGGGGGGAGGGACAGGGAATCCCCTCCCTACTCCGCCCCGCCCCTCCCCCCACTGCAGCCGGAATCCCCCGTCCCCCCCCCCCCCCCCGTCCCCTCGGGAGCCGCTTTGCCGGCGGGATGGGGGGACACCGGGACACCCCCCCCCTCCCCCCCCATCCCGGCGCACTGCGGGATTCCCCCAAATCCCACGGGAAATAGGGGATCCCCCACTAATCCCGCCCCTCCCCCCGCTGGGGGATTCCCCCCTTTAATGGGGACCCCCCTGGCATGGAGGGGCTCCCCCAAATCTCCTAAAGCCTGGGGAGGACCCCGGAAATGTTTTGGGGTCCCCTCAATTCCCCCTGATCCCATGGGGCTGTTTTGGGGGGAGATGAGGGGACACTGGGAATGGGATTGGGAATAGGATTGGGAAGGGGAAAGGGGAACAGGGAATGGGAATGGGGAACGGGGCATGGGAATGGGAATAGGAACGGGAATGGGAATGGGGAACAGAGAATGGGAATGGGGCATAGGGATGGGAATGGGGAATAGGACTGGGGATGGGAAAGGGGAACAGGAAATGGGAATGGGAATAGGAATGGGGATGGGAACGGGGAATGGGGAATTTAACAGGGAATGGGAGTGGGGAATGGGGATGGGAAAAGGAAGGGAATTGGGAAGGGGAATTCCCAGGATGGGGGGACACCCCTGGAATTAGGGAAGGGGAATTCTCGGAAACAGGGGGGTACACACTCCTGGGGTTCCTCATTCCAGAAGCAGTGGGAATGGGGGATTCCCCTCCTCAGGAACAACCTGGAGGGGTTCCAAAGTGAGGGAAAGCCCCCCAGTCCAAGCAGGAATCCCACCCCCAATTCCAGTGGGATCTTCCACATTTTCAGGGATAAAACTGAGCAAGGCAGGGAAAGAATCCCCGCAAACCCTTCCCAAATTACTCCTTCCCAATTTAATCAGTTTTTTTTTTTTTTTTTTTTTCTTTAAATTTTTAATTGAATTCAAACACACCAAACTCACACAAAGGGGGGCGGGGTCACTCCTCCCTGGCTGGATTTGGGAATTCTGGGATGTGGGAACAGGGCCCAGCCCAGGGGGAACAGCCCCAAAAAGAGGGAAAAGGATGAGCCTGGATGAATGCCATGGGATTTTGGGAAGTTGTGTGGCACCTCCAGTCAAATTCCTCAGAAGGAATTCCATTCCCAAAGGATGGGAATCCCTCCTCCGGGTGGATTTGGGGCTCCAGCATTCCAGAGGACACTGGGAATGTCACCTGGAGTGCCTGTTCCCCCCAGGAAAGGCTTTTCCCACTCCTCCCTGAGGGATTTTTCCTCTTTCCAACGCTTCTACCCCAATCCCAAAGGAAATAGGACCAAGGATAGCCCCAATCCCAAAGGAAAATGGCACCAGGGATTTTGGGGATGGGCCAATCCCAAAGAAAATGGCCCCAATCCCAAAGGAAACAGGAGCAGGGATATCCCAATCTCAAAGGAAATGGGAGCAGGTATTTCAGGGATATCCCAATCCAAAGGAAATGGGAGCAGGGATTTCAGGGACATCCGAATCCCAAAGAAACAGGAGCAGGGATTTCAGGGATATCCCAATCCCAGAGAAACAGGAGCAGGGATTTCAGGGATATCCCAAAGGAAACAGGAGCAGGGATTTCAGGGATATCTCAGGAGCAGGGGTTTCAGGGATACCCCAGTCCCAGAGGAAACAGGAGCAGGGACACCGAGGGGAGATCCAGGGTCTGGAATCTCTTCAGGCTCACATCCCAGGAGCATTTTCCACGGGACAACTCCAGAACTCCAAGGAGGGAACGCCAAGGGACGCCTGAGAGCCACTGAGAGCCGCTTTTCCCAGGGAATTTCAGGAAGGAGAGGGTGGCATCAGTCCAACCTCGAGCTCGCCCCAAATCCACGGGGGGAGAGAGAAAGAAAAAACCCCAAAAACCCCGCAGGGGTAGAAGGGTCCTGGCGAGGATCCCAGTCCGGGGAGGCACAGGGCTATTGGTGGCTGTTGTAGGGTTTGTGGCGCTGGTTCAGGGGGTTCTCCGGGGACCTCATCCACTCCTTCTTGAGCAGCTGGCGGAGCTGGCTCAGCCGCATGTTGGGGTTGTCCCGCCGCAGGCGCGGCAGCTGCAGCTCCTCGAAGGCGGCAAAGGCGGCGCGGAGCCGGCGCTCGGGGTGGCGCTCCAGGGGCTGGGACACGCTGGGGACACGAGGGACATGGTCACAGGGGGATGGGGACAGGGAGGGACATGGTCAGGAGGGGATGAGGCATGCGGGGGACAGGGAGGGACATAGTAACAAGGGGACAGTGACACGCTGGGGACAGGGATGCGTCAGGAGGGGATGGCAACATGGGGGGGACACAGTCACTCTGGGGGACAGGGAGGGACAGGGACACGGTCGGGGGGATGGGGACATGGAGGGACAGGGACATGCTGGGGGATGGCGACACATCAGGAAGGGATGGGGACAGGGCTGGGACATGCCAGGGAACAGAGAAGGACATAGTGGGGGGACAGGGACAGTGAGGGACAGGGACATGGTCAGGAGGGGATGGGGACAGGGATAGGCATGCTGAGAGGGACAGGGAGAGGGATAGACACAGCCCAAAAAAAATGGCCCCAATCCCAAAGGGAACGGCACCAGGGATAGCAGGGATGGCCCCGATCCCAAGGGGATGGGGACATGGAGGGACACAGTCCCAAGGGCACAGGGACAGGCATGGGGCTGGTCTCAAAGGAAACAGCCCCGATCCCAAAGGGAATGGCACCAGGAATGGCCAAATTCCAAACAAAACGGCCCCAGGGACAGCAGGGGCAGCCTGATCCCAAAGGAAGTGGCCCCAGTCCCAAAGGATTTCCTGTATCCCCCAGTCTAACAGGAATTCCCCCATGGATTTCATGGACACCCCAATCCCACAAGAATCCCCCACGGATTTCAGGGACACCCCAATCCCAAAGGATTTCCCAGATCCCCTAATCCCACAGGAACCTCCCATGGAATTCAGGGACAGCCCAACCCCACAGAATTTCCTGGATCCCCCAATTCCACAGGATCTTCCAATCCCCCAATTCCACAGGAACCCCCATCCCACCCCCTGCCTGCCCAGAACCCCAGGACACAGCACGCCCTCCCCAGCCACCCCAAATCCCAGATTTCCCGGCGGGATCCCAACTCCCAGGGACCACCTTTGGGGGGGATTGGGGGGGGGGGGGGGGGATTTGGCAGGAATTCGGGGTCGGGGCGCACCTGAGGGCGGCGATGGCGTCCTCGATGCTGCGTGCCTCCACAGAGCCCTCCTCAGGCAGCCGCCGGTTCAGGTTCTCCTCCAGCGGCAGCTCCAGGTGCGATTTCTCCTTCTCCCCTGCCGGGAAAACCGGGAATGCTAAGGAACTCCCTCGGGAAAAACGGATCATGCCTCTGGAAAAATCAGGAATTCCTTTAAAACCCCCCGGGATAAAGTCCGTTTCCCCCTCTAAAAACTTTAATTTTTCCTCTAAAAAACCTCAGTTTTTCATCTGGAAATTTCCCCTCTAAAAAACTCCGATTCTTCCTCTGGAAACTTTTTTCTTTTCCTTGGAAAACTCAATTTTTCCTAAAAAAAAAAAAATCAAATCAGTTTTTCCTCTGCAAAAGGAAATGTAGGAATGGGAAATGTGGGACTGTGAAATGTGGGATGGGGAAAGACATGGAAAATCAAGAAGTCCAGGACCAGGAGTATAAATCACAGAATTCTACAGAATTCCACATCCAGAAAAGAGCTTTGGGATCAAACACAACACCAAACCCCATCCCCAAAGAGCCACATCCAGGATTTTTTGGGGACAATTCCAGGGAATGGGAACCCCAAGCTTCCCTCAGCCATTCCCAAGGTATCTCCTGGAGCAGCAGTAGCACCCTAGCCCAGAATTACAGGGGAATTCCCAAACCTGCATCTGTGTTTTCCCTCTGCTGCTGCTCCTTGCGGACATTCTCCTCGATCTGGGCCCGGGTGATTTTCCCAGGATTTCCCTGCTTGGGGCTTTTCCCTTTGAGCTTGGAGTCCTCCTCCTCCAGCAGCCGCTGCAGCTCCTTGCGGCGCTCCAGCTGCTCCAGGCGCCGCTTCTCCCGCTCCTCCTGGGAGGGAACACGGATTCGTGGATGGATTGATGGATGGATCCATGGATGGACCCATGGATGGATTCATGAATGGATCCATGGATTGATTATGAATGGATTCATGGAGGTATCCACAGATTCATGGAAGGATCAACAGATGGACCCATGGATTTGTGGATGGATCCGTGGAGGGATTCATGGACGGATCCATGGAGGGATCAACAGATGGACCTACGGATTTGTGGATGGATCCACGCATGGATCCATGGATGGACCCATAGATGGACCCATGGATGAAGCAGCTCCAGCTGCTCCAGGCGCCGCTTCTCCCACTCCTCCTGGGAAGGGCACACAGATCCACGGGGAGCACATCCGCCCCAGCAACCTCCTCCCTCTCTGGATTTCGGGATCCCCACCTTCCTCTGCTCCTTCCTCAGGACGTGTTTGTCCTCGTCCTTCCAGAGCTCATCCTCCAGCTCTTGCTGCCGCCGCGCCTCTGCCGCCGCCTTGGCCTCGGCCCTGCGGGCACGTGCCGCCGCCGACTTGCTGTTCTCCCCCTGGAATTTCTTGGGCATCCCTCAAACCCTCTGGGAGAAAAATTGGGGTTCTTCAAGGATCTGGAGTTGGTTTTTTTGGTTTTTTTTTAATGGGGTAAGCTGGGATTGAGGTTTGAGGTCAGGCAGGCGGAGTTGGGAATTTGCGCCCTTGGAAATCTGCAGGGATGGGGATTAAAAGTTCCCAAGGTTTCCTTCCCCAGTTTCCCTCAGGAATTCTCCAGCCCTTTCCCAGAAATTCTCCAGCCCATTCCCAGAAATTCTCCAGCCCCTTCCCAATTTTCCTCAGGAATTCTCCAGCCCCTTCCCAGATTTTGGGGATTTGGAGGGGGGAGAAGTCCCCAAAACCGAGGAAAAGACTGGGATAGTCCCCCCAGATTTATCCCAACTTCAGAGCGGGATAACCCTGCGATAAATTTCCCAGATTTCCTCCAGATCCTAGCTGATCCCAAATCCGCTCTGTCCAGGCCAAACTCCAGCCTCCCAGCCCATGGAAAAAGCACGTGGAAGTCCAAAAAAACCCCGTGCCAGGAAAACCCGGGATTGAGGCGCCTCTATCCCGATCCAGGGGGATCCAGAGGGAGGGGAGAAACTCCTTTAATTTGGATAAACAGCCCCCAAAACGGGCTGTGATTGTTATCCACGGTGGGAAAAGTTGAATCCAAGGAAAACAGGAGCTTTCAAATCAACCACACACGGGGGAAATCACAGCTTGGGGAGCTCTAGGGCGGAATCTTTGATTTTAATGGCCGATAATTATTAATTAAATTAAATTGAAAATAAATTACTGCTCCATTCCCGAGGTTTGGGAATGGACTCAAGGCCTGGGATGGACTCATTCCTTTCTCCTGCCTAGAACGTCCTCGGAGCCATCCTAAAATGCTTTTCCCTGCATTTTCACGCTCCTTAAAATCCTTTTTCCCGCTCTCCGAGCCTGCCCAGGAGCGGCATCGGGGCAGGGCCTCACCTGAGGGGCGGCGAAAAGGGACCCCCGAGCCTGGCCCCCCCCCCGCCGCCTCCCTTTCCCGCCACCATCCGGCCTTCCCCGGTGCCCCCGGTGCCGTCCCTTCCCCTCGCTCCCGACCCGGGCCCGTCCCGGTCTCTCAGCCCCGCCCAGCCCCGAACCGGCCCCGCTCCTACCGGGCCCCGCCGCCAGGCCGTCGCGTGCTTTGCTCTTCATCACGGCGCGCCGTCACCACCTCCCCCAATGGCAGGGCGGGCAGGGCGCGCCGCCGCCATGTTTGTTAAGGGCAAGGCCGGGCATAGCTGCGTTGCGTCTTTGCGGGAGCGGCGGCGGAGGGAGCGGAGGGAGCGGCGAGAGCGGCGGCAGGGGCGGAGAAGACCGATCAGGGCGGCGCGATGGGAAAAATCCACTGGGAACTCTCGCAACGCCCGCCGGCGACGGAGGCTGTGCCCGGTTCAAAGATGGCGGTGCCCAGAGCGGCACCTAAGGGGACGAGCGGACCTTAAAAGGGCGGGGTCGCTGTCAGAGGGGTGGGCGGGGCTTAAAGGAGAGGGGCCCTTTGTCACCTGCAGGAGTCGGCATCGTCACCTGAGTGAGCGGGGCTTACAGGGGAGGGACCCTTTATCACCTGCATGAGTCCACATTGCCACCTTGGGGGCGGGGCTTATCATGGTATCGCCATTGTCACCTAGATGGGCAGAGCTTGGCAGGGCGTGGCCATGGTCACCTAGGTGGGTGAAGTTTGCAGGGTGTGGCCACTGTCCCCTCCGGGAGTGGAGCTTGGCAGGGTGTGGCCATTGTCCCCTGGGCTGGCTCCTGAAATTCCTCATTGCGCAGGATGCCTCCCAGACCCAAGCTGGCACCAGTGGCAACTCGGGCTGGCTTGACAGTGCCAAGTGGCTCCTGCAATCTGCCATCAGGAACCGGGGTAGTGAGTTTTGTTTGCCAGGGAAAAGGGCCAGCCTTGCTGTTCAGGGGCCTGTGGCCCTGTGAGTCTGTCTGAATTTTCCCTCATCTGCCTCACGATCGTCATTGGGGGACCACCGAAGAAAAGACCCCCCCCCCCATCTAAAATCTCTGGCTCCGAAGGAGAAAGTCACACGCCAAAGGCTCTGAGACCTGAAAGCACAGTGTTAAGTTACTCTTTTCAGAGGTGTTGTTTGCTGTATGCTATACTGAGCCCAATTAGAAGAAGAAGGGGCACTGTGCCCTGTTTGCTACAATGGCTTTGGAAGCTGTCCCACCTCTTGGCCTGGCTGGAATTCTCCTGAGTTTCAGAGGGTCTCCCACAGAAGACCCTCACCTGTTTTACAACCGCTGTGACAGACAGACTGAGATGTAAGAAGCCTCTCCATCAAGGACTGAGACATGAAACCCCCATGTGAAAAAGCCCCTCTCCTCCTTCCAAGGACTGGGACTGAAACCCCCAACCCGGGAGGTGTGTGGGGGGAGGCAAGCTGACCAAAGCGAGATGTTTGCCTGCAGGTGTGACCACTGGACCATGAAAACAACGGCTCTCGTTTACTGCTGAGAACATGGACTACCTGTTACATCTATTCCTTATTGTATCTGTTCCCCCCCCCCCCCCATTTTCAATAGAATTATCATAATAAAAACCTCTGAGTTAGCTAGAGATTTTGAGATCTCCCCAACGTAACAGGTGGATCCTCAACTGGACTGGACCAAAGGACTTCGTTTCTCTACGTTTGGTAGCTCTATCCCCCCAAAGTTCTATGTCTTACCAGTTTTCTGCCCTTTTGCTCCAAGTAGTTGTTGCAAAAAAGAAAGCACTGTTATTTTTCTGAAGAGTTTTCTTCTATAACAAGCCCTTTACTCCCCTAGAATTTGAGTCCAAGGAGCCAAACAGCTGCAGCTGCTCTGAGGGCTTTTATACCCGATGGCATAAAACAACTGCCATCCTGTGCTGCCATCCTGTGCTCATGGAGAGCAACCGCTCCAGCTGTCCCAGCCTCAGGAAAGCACAGAAGAGGGCTTCACACAGATCAGGGATTAAGCTAGACCAGGTTGGGCTCAGCTCAGTCACCATGGCACTGTTAGAAGCCTTAAACCCTTTTTCTATCAGATTGATTGTGGTTGTGGTGCAGCCACTGTGTTACTGTCAATGTGCTCCCCTGCAGCCTAGCCTGACATGGTGAGCAGGGGCTTGGGGTTCTGCCTCATGTGTTAAACATCAAACCAGAAGATAAAACAATAGATAAAACCCCTGCCCTGCCATGTGCCTCACTCTGCACCACTGCTATGAGAGGAGGGTGAAAGACCCAGTCAGTTTTAGCTCTGTAAAGAAGCTACAGAGCATTGATGAGTGCCTAAATCACATCCCCTGCAGCCATCAGGGGAGGGAGGGCAGGGAAAAGGGCAGAAAAACAGAAATAAAAAAACAACAGAGCCACCAAGACTGGAGGATGTGAGGATGAATCCAAAACTATGCTCTCCAAGAGCTGAAAGAACACATTTCTTAAAAAAAGACATCCAAAATGGAATGAGGGTCTTGCACTCTTTCCAGATCTTCCCAGCACCATAACTAATTAAAAAAAAAATCTGTAGAAATGGGATGCTCCTTTAAGCCTTGCAGAGACTTTCTCCAGCACCACAAACCACCCTTCCTGTTGCTCTTTCTTCACCACTCAGGGCTGGGTTTTTTTTTTTTTAAACCAAGAAAAAAATCAATATCATATTTCAAAAAGAACCCCCAGAGCTTTGGGGAAAGTGGGCATAAATGTCAAACAAAGCACAAAGAAAGACTGAGCTACTGAGGAATCATACTTAGAGCAGTAGTGGTGGGGTGGGAGGGAAGAAATTTAGCAGACAAATTTAACACCATTTAGGAGGCTTTATACACAATGTTTTCATTGCAAGCAGCATTTAGAAATGACAATTTAGTGATTTATCATATCCCAGCACACTCCTTCCCTGTCAAAGTGATAGGCAGAACCAGCAGAGCAGCTCTGAACACACTGTTCACTACAAGGCACCACCAACAAACCCAGAACAGCTCCACCCTTGCCAACCCTCTCCCCTCGGGCCTTCTGAGAAGCTGAGATTTAGGAGAAGGCCTTGCAGGGGAACAGTGTTTCAAATGTCAAAGGATTAAAAAATATACAAAGGGCTATGAAAGGCTATGAAAGCTGATGGGATCTGAAAGAATTGAAGGAGAAGGTGTCTTAGCAGAGCATCTTTAGCCAGTGCAGCCAGGAAACCTCAGATATCATTACTGGAGGATCTGGGAGTGAAGCGCAGCAGGAGATGCTGCAACATGAACTCCTGCCCCATACAAGAGATTACCAGGGACCAACAACTCCGTGCAGAGCAGACAGGATCTGACCACAACACCTGCCTTGGGCCAACCTGCTCTTCATTTTTCACGATCCACACAGAAACGTGGTGTATTTATGATCCCTTCTCTCACCAGACCTGGTTGCAATCAGCACTGGATCCCAAAACTGAAGGAGAAGCCTTGTGTAGACAATTCCTCCTTCAAGGCTCAGCTCCAGTACCAGGCTCAAGACCTGGCATGCACATGCATTTGGCAGGGAGTAGCAAATCAAGTGAAAGAACATTTCAGGGTTTTTTTCAGCTGATTGTTTAAGGATTTACTTGGAATAAGCTTCCTCCCCAAGAGGGATTTCAATTCTACACATGCACAAAGAGGAGAAAACTAATTCAGCGTTGAGACAGCTCCGTGCTGAGAGCAGTGGTTTTAAGGTTAAGGCCCTTGTATATCTGGGAGGGTGAAACCTCTGTGTTCAACCCTCTGGGATCATCACTTGGGCTTCCTGTGCTTGTCAAGCTCTCAAAGTAAAATTGACCCACCAAACTCATCTTTGTCTCAATCCTAATCCCTGCATCATCCTTCAGGTGTATTTCCTCACAATGAAATTGGAGTAGGAAATGCTTTAGGAAATGCTTTGCAGCCCCTTCTTCCCCAAGGCCTAATCTGCTTTAATTAGGAATGCTCATCAAGCACAAGGTTTGGGTGCAGCCAGTGAGACTCACATTTCAGAAGGATCATCAACGGTCCGATAAAGACACAGCACTTTCAAGCAGGCTGCTGGGACTGAGGAGGATATTTGAAACCTCTTGATACGCAGTTCTAGCAGAAGTGCAAAATGAAATGTAGTAGAACTGGAAAATGAAATGCTGTTAGACAAAGCTGCTCCCCAGATCGGCTCAGCCTGGATCCACCTGCCCTGCAGCACAGCCTTCTCTCTTTCTCTTCACTGCCCTCTGCTCAGCACCAACCCAAACCTGGGCTATTTCAGTTCCTGTCAGGCACAGAGCAGCTGATGGGCAGCAAATGCAGCCTTCCCAAAGTGGCTGCCCATGACCCAGCCTGCAGGGCAGAGCTCAGGGAGGAGGTGGCAGCTTCCTCAGTGGCTTTTCATGTCCTCTCTCTGCCATGCAGACACTGGCATGCATGTGGAGATGTTTGGCAGCTGCCAAACAGCTCTGTTTTGGCAGCCAGTCCTTTGGCGGGGCTGTATGAGCACAGGGTGAGCACAGGGTGAACTCTCTCCTCCTTGCTGTGACACCTGGGCTGGCAGGGATGACACAGTGACCTCAGCCAGCCGCTGCTGCCTGTGCCATCACCTGGCACTGACGTGTTTGATGAAAATCCTTTCGGTGGGATTTTTCTCCTGAGAAGCCTCAGAACAGAAATGGAACCAATAACGATCTGCTGGCTGTGGAGTGTGGGCTGGAGATGGTTTAGCAACAGGGGCATCTTGGATTGGTCTCCTGTGCATTGTTTCTACTTGATGACCAATCATGGTCCAGCTGTGTCGGGGCTGTGAGCAGTCCCAGGTTTTTATTATTCATTCCTTTCCAGCTTTATAATGTCTCCTGGCTCTTTTAGTATAGTTCTAATATCTCATTTTCTTTTAATATAATAGGAATCATAAAATAATAAATCAGCCGTCAGAAAGGTGGAGTCAAGATTCTCATCTCTTCCCTCGTCCTGGGAACCCTCAAACACCACCACAATCAACGGCTTGAGCTGGTCTGGGCAGCACCAAAAAAAATAAAATAAAAAGCTTTAAAAATAGAAAAATGCAATTAATGTGTTTTTTTAATTTTTAAATTTTAAGTAGTTTTTCAATTAAAAATAAATGAAAAACAAAATAAACACCATAAAGTGCCATAAAGTGCCATAAAAGTTCTATAACAGAAGTGCCATAAAGGCAAGAAAAGGGCAAGAGGAAAGGGCAAAAAAGGCTAGAAGAAAGGCAAGAAAAGGCTAGAAGAAAGGCCAAGAAAAGGGCAAAAAAAGGCAACAAAAAAGGCCAAAACATGGCCAAAACACAGGTAAAAAAGGCATGGAGAAAGGGCAAAAATGGCCAAAAAGTAAAACTGCCGTAAAAAGCGACTGTCAAAAAAGCTGCCGTAAAGCGCGACGGTCGTAAAAGGTGCCGTAAAGCGCGATTGCCCCCTGCCAGCCCCTGAACGACCCCCGCAACCCATCTTCCACCCCCAATAAACCCAAAACCCCCAAAAACCCTCAACTCCCCCCTCAAAAAATCGTCAAAAGGCCCCAAAATCTCCCCTCAAAAAACCCCCCAGGGACCCCCAAGCCGGACCCTGACCCGGTGCCGCCCCTCCCCTGGCCAGCCCCCTGAGCGACCTTTGGGACGTGTCCCCCCCCCAAAAAACCCAAGACCCCCCAAAAAAGCCCTCGTCCAAAAACCCAAAAAGCCCCTTAAACCCCCTCCAAGAATCTTAAAAAACACCCCCCATAAAATCCTCAAAAAAACCCCCTAAAAAACCCCCTTCAAAATCCCTAAAAATACCACAAAAATACCCTTTCAGCGACCCCAGGGACCCCACACCCCAAAAGAACCGCTGAAAAAATACCCCAAAAAAGCCTTCAAAAAACCCCTCAAAACCCCCCGAAAAAACCTCAAAAAAAAAAAAAAACAACCAAAAAAACCTCAAAAAAAGTTTCCAAAAACCCACAGAAAATCTCACAAAAACCCCCATTAAAACCCCAAAAATAACCCAAAAAAAACTCACCAAAAAAACTTTGCTCAAAAAAAACCCCAAAAACTGTCGTAAAAGCGGCCGTAAAGCGCGACTGTCGTAAAAGCGGCCGTAAAGCGCCACTGTCGCAAAAGGTGCCGTAAAGCGCGACTGTCGTAAAAGCTGCCGTAAAGCGCGACTGTCGTAAAAGCGGCCGTAAAGCGCGACTGTCGTAAAAGCGGCCGTAAAGCGCGACTGTCGTAAAAGCGGCCGTAAAGCGCGACTGTCGTAAAAGCTGCCGTAAAGCGCGACTGTCGTAAAAGGGTGCCGTAAAGCGCGACTGTCGTAAAAGGTGCCGTTAAAGCAAAACTGTCGTAAAAGCTGCCGTAAAGCGCGACTGTCGTAAAAGGTGCCGTAAAGCGCGACTGTCGTAAAAGCGGCCGTAAAGCGCGACTGTCGTAAAAGGTGCCGTAAAGCGCGACTGTCGTAAAAGCGGCCGTAAAGCGCGACTGTCGTAAAAGGTGCCGTAAAGCGCGACTGTCGTAAAAGGTGCCGTAAAGCAAAACTGTCGTAAAAGGTGCCGTAAAGCGCGACTGTCGTAAAAGGTGCCGTAAAGCGCGACTGTCGTAAAAGCTGCCGTAAAGCGCGACTGTCGTAAAAGGTGCCGTAAAGCGCGACTGTCGTAAAAGCGGCCGTTAAAGCGCGACTGTCGTAAAAGCTGCCGTAAAGCGCGACTGTCGTAAAAGGTGCCGTAAAGCGCGACTGTCGTAAAAGCTGCCGTAAAGCGCGACTGTCGTAAAAGGTGCCGTAAAGCGCGACTGTCGTAAAAGCGGCCGTAAAGCGCGACTGTCGTAAAAGCGGCCGTAAAGCGCGACTGTCGTAAAAGGTGCCGTAAAGCGCGACTGTCGTAAAAGGTGTCGTAAAGCGCGACTGTCGTAAAAGCGGCCGTAAAGCGCGACTGTCGTAAAAGGTGCCGTAAAGCGCGACTGTCGCAAAAGGTGCAGTAAAGCGCGACTGTCGTAAAACCGGCCGTAAAGCGCGACTGTCGCAAAAGCGGCCGTAAAGCGCGACTGTCGCAAAGGGTGTCGTAAAGGACCAACACGCGGGGCCGCCCCGCCCACCGACGCTGGCCGCATTGGTGCTGCCCCGCTCCGCGGGGCCGCCCTGAGCCGCGTGGGCGCTCCGCCCGCCCGCGGAGCCGCACCGCGCGCCGCCCCGAGCCCCGTTGGCCCCCCGCCCGTCTCCCCCACCCCGCGTGCGTTCAGCCCACCGCGTGGCCGCTTCCTCCCGGCCGCCGCGGCGCCGTCGGCCACGTGGCCGCTCCGTCCGCCCGCGGAGCCGGCCCGGCCGCCGCCCCTCGCGCGTCCGGCCCCCCGCGGGGCCGCCGCGCCCGCCGCCCCGCCCAGCGTTGGCGCCCCGGCCGCCGCGGCGCCGCCGGCCACGTGGCCGCTCCGTCCACCCGCGGGGGCCGCCCCGAGCCGCGTGGGCGCCCCGCCCGACACCGCGTGCGATCCGCCCGCCCGCGGGGCCGCCCCGAGCCGCGTTGGCGCCACCGCCCGCCCCGCGTGCGTCCCGTCCCCCCGCGGGGCCGCCGCGCCCGCCGCCCCCGCCTGCCCGCGGGGCTGCCCCGGCCGCCGCCCCGCTTCGGGGACCCGCCTCCCCCCGGGTCCCCCCGCCCGCCGCCCCGCCCCCGCGTTGGCGACCCGACCGCCGCGTGGCCGCTATGCCCGCCCCGCCCGGCGCGGGCCCCCCGCCCGCCCACCGCCGGCTGCGGGGGCGCAACGCCCGCCCGCGGGGCCGCCCCCGGCCGCCCCGCCCCGCGTTGACGCCTCCTCCCGGCCGCCGCGGCTCCGTCCGGCCGCGTGGCCGCTCCGTACGGCCGCGGGGGCCGGCCCGGCCCGGCCTCGGCCGCCTCCGCGGGGCCGCTGCCCGCCCGCCCCCCCCCCGCGCGCGCGACCCGCCCGCCCGCGGATCGCCCCGCCCGCCGCCCCGCCCCGCGTGACGCCCCTCCCGGCCGCATGGCAGCCTCCTCCCGGCCGCCGCGGCGCCGCCGGCCACGTGGCCGCTCCGTCCGGCCGCGGGGGCCGGCCCGGCCGCCGCCGCCGCCGCGGGGCCGGCCCGGCCCGGCCGCCGCTGCGGGGCCGTCGCCGCCCGCCCCCCCCGCCGCGCGTGCGACCCGCCCCGCCCGCGGATCGCCCCGCCCGCCGCCCCGCCCCGCGTGGACGCCCCTCCCGGCCGCATGGCAGCCTCCTCCCGGCCGCCGCGGCGCCGCCGGCCACGTGGCCGCTCTGTCCGGCCGCGGGGCCGGCCCGGCCCGGCCGCTGGCCGCCGCCGCGGGGCCGGCCCGGCCCGGCCGCGGCCGCCGACGCGGGGCCGGCCCGGCCCGGCCGCCGCCGCCGCCGCGGGGGCCGGCCCGGCCCGGCCGCCTCCCCTCCCCCCTGACCGCCACCGGCCACTGCGCCCGCCGTCCCCCCCCGGGCTTCGCCGCGATGCTCCTACAGGTAGAAACTCACTCACTGGTAAGGAAAAATCCTTCCAAAGCATTTTTTTCTTTTTTTATCGTCTGGGTGTCCAACTTCTTTTGCTAAATTTGTACAGATTGGAGCTCAAATGATTATTTCTGACCAGTGCAGAGACAAATGATGAAACATTCCTGAGTTATTCTTACTCTTCATCTTATGGAAGTACCAGCCAGCACTAAATTTGCATGGTCTGACCAAGTAGACATTTCACAGAAAAGCACTTTCTATAGCAATATCAAAAAACTATAGATTGAGGTAAAACCATGAAGTTTCTGCCCTCGCTGGTGCAAAGTCCCATGTTGTTTGAAGAGCATCCCACTGAAATTTCTAAAGATGTGTAATGTGTCACAGGAGATGGAGCAAGGTTAAAACGCTGAGCAAAACTGAAGTTAACAAACGCAAGGTTCATCAACCTTGCAATAGAAGCTGGCAGAAACCTTTCAAGTCTCAGCCAATAAAGCCCTGTGGCACTTTGTTCTTCCCCCTCCTCCCAAATCTCCATCTGTCTGAGCCATCATCAGCCGGAAATTTTGCATGGAAGCTTGCCAGATAAAATAGCTATATCATCTACCATTAGTTTTAGAGAGTTGTTCAAAAATAGGTGAAAAATTATTTTATCTATTATTTATTAGCTGTGTCCTAAGTTAGGGATGGGCCAAGTCTTGTGTCTTTGTCTCACAGAAAGGTGGTTTGTGTGTCCCTTTAATATCATATGTGCAAATATTTCCAGTCTGCATTCTGCCTTATCAGAAAGCTAATTAATTACTTTATTATACTATATTACATTACATCTAAACTGAATCTGCCCAGTACTCAACCCTGCACACACCAGACAAAACTCGTGACTGTCACCCAACAGTAGAGAAGACATGGGAAATAGAACAATAGAGCCGTGTAGTTGGCTTTCTAAGTTGTAAAAAGTTTATGCAGCGGATATTAAGAAGGTTATGCTTATGAATAGAGCTTTATTCGTTGTCTCTTATAAACGGGCATCGTATTCAAGAATAAGCAAGTATTGTTTTAACCAAAGCTACGTGTGCTTATGGCGATTGGATAGAATTACTGTCAATATGCTTTTGCTTTGTGCAATTGGCTAAGACAGCTATGTGGTATGCTGTAACATTAAGTTTTCTAGCCTGCTGCCTGGACAGCGAGCTGTTTTGCATTGCTCCATTTTCATAATCATGTAATGAGAGTAATGCTGAAAAATAAATAGCTCAAGATGCTTTTCACAGCAGCCCCGTCGCGTTCACATCTGCACAGAAATTGCTGGCGTCAGCAGCCCACTCGAGATCAAAGGTCCTGGGCAGGGTGCAGGCCCACGGACACAAATGCCATCCCTTTTCCATGGGAAACAAAACTCATCACCCCAGTTTCCTTACATCAGTTTGCTGAAGACATTTGGTGCTCCCAGGTCACTCAGAGTTCTTGTTGGCTGCAGGCTTGGTCTTGGAGTTACAGAGTTATGCTTCCTCCTGACACTTACCTCCTCACCTCAGCCCCCTACTGCCGTGTCCCCTTCTCCACCCCTAACCCTAGTCTATTTTCCAGCCCGCCCTTGCTCCATCCCTCACTCCGCCCTCAACCCGTCCCACCACACTTCCCGCTCCGTCCATCACTTCACCCACCGCCCACCTGCGAGCCCCCTCCAGCAGCACGCAGGAGCCTGAACCCTTGGAGGACAGCGCAGCTCTCGCAGCAGGACAACACCCAAGTAAGATGGGCAGGGACAACGTCTGTGGGCTGCAGGGTGTCACAAGGGGCTGCGGGCTGACGGGAGGGTGCTGGAGGGTGACACAGAGGATGGGGGGAGTCAAGAGGCAGGAGGGGGGCTTTAGGAGCAACTGGGGGGCTCCAGGGTGGCACAGAGATGCTGAGAGTGGGGAACTTGAGGGTGACAGGAAGAGGGTGAAGGGAAGCAGATGCCTTGAGGGGCAAAGAGGGGGCTGCTGGAGGGTGACAGGTGAACCAGCCCTCAAACCACCCCTAACCTTACCCTAGAAACCACCCATAACGAGGTTGAGAGTGCACGGTGAAGGCCAGGGGGCCAAGGGACAATGTGGGGTGGCACACAGACATTGCGGGCTGAGGGGCAAGGAGGGGGAGGCTTGACGGAGAGCTCACACTGAGATTAAGGGGTGCAAAGGGACACAGGGTACCAGGTAGGGTTAGGGTACAGGTGCAGCAGCCCTCAACCCAACCCCAAGGTCACCCTAAACAGCACCCCCAGAACCCCAGTTTTCCCCAACAGCAGCACTAGGCAGCAACCCCAATGCTGGGACAGCCCCAGGTTTATTAGGGGTTGCAGGCAGCAGCCCTAATAAAAAGGTAGCAATGACGTTTGTGGTCTAGAGAGTGACAGGTAGGAGTTGGGGGCTGAGCAGTTTTTTTTTTTAGGGTTTTTCTCATGGCTTTAGAAGGATATTTTAGGGCTTTTTTCGGAGGAGTTTTCCAGGAATTCTCTGGGAACATTTAGGATACTTATAGGGCTTTTTCAGGGCTTTTAAAAGATTTCGTTAGGGTATTTTAAGGGCTTTCTTAGTACTTTTAAGAATTGTTTGGGGGGGGGGTGTTTGGGTGTTCTTGGGGTTTTTTTAGGACTGTTGAGGGTATGTGGAGGACTTTTTAAGGCTAGGGTATTTTTAGGGTTTTTGAGGGAATTTTTAGGTTTTTTAGGGTCTTATCAGGGCATTTTAAGGATTTTTGGGGTATTTTTAGAGCCCTTTTTGGACTATTTAGGGTATATTTAGGGATTTATAAAGTTTCTTTGGGGATTTTTAGGTTTTTTTTTTAAAGTAGGGTATTTTCAGTGTATTCTAACAGCGTTCTGAGGCTATTTTTAGGTTTTCATGGGCTTTTTAGGACATTTTGAAGATTAGGGGGTTTTCAGAGAATTTCTAGGTTTTTTTAGGGTCTTTTCATGGCACAACACATGGAGGCTGAGGGGCAGCTTGAGGGGCACTGTAGGGGCTTGAGGGTGACAGAGGCTGGGAGCTGAGGGAGGAACAGGGAGAGGGGACAGTGGGTGACACACAGAGATGCTGAGGGTGGCAGGGGCAGCTGTAGGATGACACAGAGAAGCTGGGGGCTGAGGGGCAAAGGAGACGGGTTAAGGGTGGCACACAGGAGCTGAGGGCTGGGGGACAGAGGGACCGGTTGTGGCGTAAAGGGAGAGGGCTTGAGGGCTGGACAGTCCAGTGGAGATCAGGGGCACAGGGTACAGCTGTACCACCCCTCACCCCAGCCTAACCAGCCCCCCTAAAAACAGCCTTTTCTCCCAACAGCAGCACAACACAGCAACCCTAACAGCGAGAGCAGGCAGCAACCCTCGCACACCAGGACAATGACAGAACCCTCAGAGGACAACCCTCAGACCCACTGCAAAAAGGTAGGGACGACATCTGTGGGCTACACAGCAAGAGGTAGAGTTTGGAGACTGAGACCTCTTTTGGAGGTTTTTTCCCAAGACTTTTAAAGGTATTAAAGGGATTTTGGAAGGGACTTTTCTGGGACTTTTTAGGGTATTGTTGGGGCTTTTTCAGAGCCATTTTATGATTCTTTAGCATATTTTGAAGATTACGGTTAGGGTCAGAGGAAACACTCTCTGAAAAGGCAGAGTTTTAGGACTGCAGTGGAATGCTTTAGGAAGGGGCCAGCAGTGGCACAGCAGGTTGGGTCCCACACTGCCAGTCCAAAGGTTTCAAGTTTTAGACCCAGCTAAGTTGTTGTGGCTAGGGTTAGATGCTCTCAGCTTCTCAGAAGGAGAACTTCTGCACAGAAAAACTCACCCCCCACGTTTCCCGATGCCAGTTTGCAGGAGGTGCTTGGCACCGCCAGGGCAGCCCGAGTTCTCGGCGGGGGCAGCTTTGCTCCCAGAGAAATCCTGCACTGGCCCTCTTCCCTGTAAAACCAAACTCACCCCCGCTGTGTGTCGACATCCCTTCGCAGGAGGCACGTGGCACTCCAAGGGCAGCAGGAGTTCTTGGCGTTGGCAGCTGTGGTCTGTGAGAAATTGTTCTCCGCAGTTTTGGAGGCAGAATCGCAGTTTCGGCCATGGGCACACAGAGAGGAAAGACTGTTAATTTCCTTAGAAAGGAAAGTCTGGTACCCCATGGTTTAGGGGGCAGATAAAGGGCTGTGTAGGGGAAGGAACTCCTCACAGGACCTTTCTTCACCTCAACCCCCACTCCAAGGTCTAGCAGCCCCCCGTCTGACCAGCTGCTCTCAGAGGGTTACCCAGGCACACCTGCACAGGGAGCTGCTAGTCCAGAGGGGCTAACAGGGGTATCCCAAGTGTCCCTTCAGGAACCGTGGTTGGAGCATCCGGCACGGACTAGGGAGCAGCCGGACCCACCTGGGCACAGAGCATCACTTTGAGAAAATGCCAAGGGATGAGCCCTTTTGCCAAGAGGCAGCCTCTGAGCAGGCCAGGCAGCATGTGGGGTTCCAGGAAAGGGCTTTCAACTTTCCCCTTTTACTGTGTCAGTCCATCCCCAGAGCCCCCAGACCCCCCACACCACTCCCAGAAAGGAGAGGGGTTATTAGGAGAAAAAGAGTTTAGAAAAAAGCTTCATTTTCCATTATTTTTTGTGTTCAGACTGGGAGGGACTCTGCTACCCCTGTAATTTTAATGGTCTCAGTTGAAAGAATCCCTGCCTTTTCTATGCTGTTAGGGGTGTTAATTGACAGGGAGTCCCCATTTTCTATTATTTTCCAGTTTAAAAAGAAGGGGAAAACATTGACAATGTTTCTTATGGGTTCGAATTAAGGGTAGCCACCCCCTTTTTGTTGTCCTGAGGCCTAAATTGAGGGAGAAGCCCAGCTATCCCTCCATCTTAAGGGTTTGAATGAGGGAAAAACCCCTCTTTTTTCATCACTGGAGAGATTTAAAGTGAGGAAAACCCCTCTTTTCCCAATACTCAAGGAGAGTAAATTAAAGGGCAGAAGCTATTTATTTGCCATTGTATCAGTTTCAGTAGGGGTAACTGCCCCATTTCCTCTTTTTAAGGGGTTCACTGGAAGCAAGCTCTGTCTTTTTCAGCATTTTAAGGGTTTAAAGCTACATTTCAGGGCACTTCTTTCTGTACCATAGGACCAGGTATCTCAGAGAAGGGCGAGCCTGGCATGCACTTAACCCTTACGCTGCCTGGGAGGCTTTTATTTTTCTTATTTTTACTTATAATGTAGATAGCCCTAATTAAAGGTCCCAAAGAGACTTAGACTATTTATATCATTAGTATTCTTCTCCACCCAGCTTAGTCACACATAAAGTACTACTTAGTAGCCGCTAAGGAATAATTATGTAAATTAACAGCAAATTACCCAATTTATATAGCTATTCTACCTAAACAGAAAATTTTATTTCTTACCAGTTTTCTGCTCTTTTGCTCAAAGTAGTTGTAGCAAAAAAGAAAGTGCTGTCATTTCCCTGAATATTTTTTTCCTGTATCAAGCCCTCTACTCCCCTTGAATTCAAGTCAGAGGAGCCAAACAGCTGCAGCTGCTCTGAGGGCTTTTATACCCGGTGGGATTTGCCCCCTCCCCTTTCCTGGGTGCCAGGGGAACGAGAGGCGGGCACAATCAGGGGTATATTAACCCCAGGCTTTGCTAAGGGGCTTCATTCCCTCGCTGGAATGTGCTAGGATAAGAGCTCTTCTCTCATTTCAGTGAAGAGGCTCTTTCAGCTTATCCCAGCTTGTTTTCAGCAGGTGTTTCTGGGCATCTAAAGTAACAGAGGCTTTGAAGATACTGCAAAGAAAACACCATGGAATACAGGCAGTATTAAGGTTTGTGATTTTGGGTTGTATGTTTAGGAGTGGTAAGGTGCTTTTGTAATATCTGGTTTTGCTCTTGGTTTATTGTTTTGTTTGGTCTTTTTGGGTGCTTTTTTTTGTTTTGGATTATTTTTGGGGTTTTTTTTGTTTGTTTTGCATTTTTTGGGTTCTTTTTGTTTTCTTGTTAGCGTTTTGGTTTCTTTTGGTTTTTGTTGGGTTCATGTGGCTTTTTTTTGGTGGCTTTTTTTTGGTTTGTTTTGTATTTTTTGGGTTCTTTTTGTTGGTGGTGTTTTGGTTTTTTTGGTTTTTGTGGGTTCATGTGGCTTTTTTTTTTTGGTGGCTTTTTTTTTTTGGTGGCTTTTTTTTTTGGTGGCTTTTTTTTTTGGTGGCTTTTTTTTTTGGTGGCTTTTTTTTTTGGTGGCTTTTTTTTGGTTTGTTTTGTATTTTTTGGGATGTTGGTGTTTTGGTTTTTTTGGTTTTTGTGGGTTCATATGGGTTTTTTTTTGGTGGCTCTTTTGGTTTGTTTTGGTTTTTGTGGGTTCTTTTGGTTTTTTTATTTTGGTGGGGTGTTTTTTAATGGTGGGTTTTTGTAGGGTTTTTTTTCTTGAGGAGTGCAACTCCCCAAAATTCTAGCTTGTGTCAAGTGTAACACTTCTTTCAGCAGATTTGTCATGTCACAAAGGGGATCTTCCCAGTGTCAAGGATGGTATTTGAGATTGAGGATTGTTAGTAGGAGAGGGAGGGTGAGCAGGTATCCATTTAGGAGTTATTGGGGGGGGGGGGGGGTTTGAAGGCAGTGGGGTGAGAAACTATGTCTATTTGAGGCCTGCCCCCCCCCAGGCTTTTCAGAAGTGTAGCAGAGGCATTCCCATGTCTTACAGCACACAAGGTCATCCACTGCACTCACAGGAATGCCATTTAACTTTGCCTTTCTCTAACCCACGTGCTGCTCATAATAATTGCCACAGCCTTGGAATCAGGATGAAGCTGGAGCCTGAAGGAGCCAGGCACACTCAGGAGAGGGCAAGTAGCTTGCTAGGATTTGGCCCACACGACACTGAACTCATACCTTGTTTTTTGTTTTCCTTATTGTAGCTGACCGAGAGGCTAACAGGTGATCACGGGGCCCTCAGAGGCAGACTCCTTTCAGGTGCAACGTGGATCCACATCACCGATCATCCAAAAGATAAGTTGGGGGCCACAGCCTGGAGATGGGACGATGGGAGAGTAGCAGGTTGGGAGTTCTTGGGACAGATTTAAAAATTAGCAGAAGGAAAAGCAATCTTCTCTAAGGGGCCTCTTAGGACAGCTAAAGGGAGAGGCTCTACTTTTGATGGCAGCTTTCAGGCAGGCAGCGCAGAACAGTTCCGGTCCACGTGGTGTTGTCCAGTGTACTGTGTTACCTAGTGTGTCTTTGGGGTCCCTTTTGCATTTTCCCCTTGAGGCCCTCACCACAAGCATAATGTGTCATGTTTAATGTCCCCCCTTTTGTCCCGTTCTGTGTCACGGGTGTCTGCACACGTTTGTGCCGGAGCTGCTCTGCCCTGCCGCATAGCCTGCTGCAATAGGACAAGTCCCGGGGACTTGGAGTTTGTGGGGTGTTGCTGGACTCTAGATGATAGTCATAGATAGACACAAGATGTTTGGAACTGTGAAGTTATCCTGCAGCCCTTTGACTTTTGTCCTTGCTTTCTTTCAGATGCAGAGGATAAAATCCAGGGCAAAATCCATCCAACCATCCCGGGTGAAGAGGTTTCCCCAAGCAGGTTAGTTGCCGTTTGTCTCTGCAGGGGGAGTGTGAAGTGTGACTCTTTTACAGCACTGTTTTTTTTCTTTTTAGGAAGTGAACCTGGATATCAGCAGGCAAGGTGAGCATTGAGTAGCAGATGAAGAAACAACAGGAAATTGTTGAACAGCAGTGCCAGCAGGAACTTCCCAGATAGAGGCCACCTTCTTTTGTACATGACACGGACGTGCATCCCCAGATGTCCGAGAGATAAGTAGAGGGCTACAAGGCACAGAGAGGGGATGAAAGCAGGGTACAGGGTAGGGACCCACCGGGAGGGGTTTTTGAGTCCCCTTTGGAGGTGGGGGGTGTCCATGAAGCGGCCCCTTAGGCCACATAAAAGAAAAGCGTCACTTTTGATGACAGAACCGAGGTGAGCAGGGCAGAGCAGTCCCAGTGTGTATCATGTCATTTGTCTGTCGTGCATTCTGTGTGTTTGGATGTGTCATGTCCTTTACCTTAGGCCTTTGAGGGGCCTGTCAGAAACCCTGGCATCATTGTTAGCATCTGTGATCTCTGCATTCCTTGTCCTGTCACCAATGCCATGGAACTTTTGACTCGAGAGCTCAGACAGGCATCAGACTATCTTCTCTCTTTAGAAGTAGCTGGTCAGATGTCTTTTCAGGTCTTGTTCTGAGCTGTATGGACAGCTATACCCCGCCAGGATCCATTATGGCAGATTAGGACTTGTAAGAATGTGAGGAGAGGTAGAGGATTCTGACTGTAGGGCTCCTGCGCTTTCATCGTTGCAGTTCTTGGAATAAATCATTCAGTTTAGCATCTTCTTCCTCCAGGTTTCTCTGAGCCTCATCATCTTACCATTAGTTTTACCTCAGTCATCTTCTTTGCGTTCTCTCAGTTCTTGCAGCCATTTTCCTCGCTAAGAGATTTCTCTCCGTGTCTTGTGCCCTTTGTTTGTCATGTCCTGTCTGTCCTGTGTCACGGGTGTCTGCACACATTTGTGCCGGAGCTGCTCTGCCCTGCTGCATAGCCCGGTGCAATAGGAGAAGTCCCGGGGGCTTGGGATTTGTAATGTGGGGTGTAGCTGGACTTTAGACGGGATTTGTAGATGGACACTAGATATCTGGAGCTCTTAAGTTATCTTGCAACAGTTTGACTCTTGTCCTAACTTTTTTTTCACTTTCGGATGGATTAAATCTGTTCCAGAGGGCCCCATCCCGGGTGAGGGGTTTCTCCTGAGCAGGTGAGACACCACTTGTCTCTGCAGCTGAAGTGCATATGGTGACTCTGTTACAGCTCTGTTCTTTGTGTTTCATTTTAGGAAGTAAGTCTGGATACCAGCAGTCAAGGTGAGCAGTGGAGAGAAATAGTTATTGCTCAGGTCTCAATTTCTGGTGCAGCTCTAAGCTTCCATTCTCACTTGTGCACTTCAGGCAATCCACTCGGAGTATGCCAAGCCCCCATCACCAACCGGCCAATGCAGCGGGTTTCCTGCACACGTGAGCCCTGTGGATGCATTACAGGACCTGGCAATGAAGCCCTGAGCTTTTCTATTCAAAGGTGCCATCCAGGTGGCCTTCAGCAGCTGCCAAGGGGTTGCGGTGAGTTGGAAGTAGGGAGGAGGAGCGAGGGTCCACTCAGGTTTCGGCCATGCCAAATCACCTCATCTCCTCTTAACCCAGGCACCCCCTGTGACGACGGCCTCGGTCTCCAAGCGTGCCCGAAGCGTGCGGCCCGAGCAGCCGAGCATTCTTAGGAGCGTGGTGAGCAGCACAGTTGTGGGGTTTTGGCTGATGGGCTGCCAAGATCGGGCACTGACGTTTGGTTTTCTTTAATATAGCTGTCAAAGAGAAAACAGCCCGGTGCCAGCAGGACCTTCCCAGCTGACGAGGTGGCCTTTTTTTTTGCACCTGAGACCAGCATCCCCAGATGTCTGAGAGATAAGTATGGGGCTACAACCCACAGAGGGGATGAAAGCAGGGTGCTGGTTTGGGAATTACTGGGAGGGGGGTTTTTGAGTCCACTTTTGAGGTGGGGGGTGTTCATGAAGTGGCTCCCTAGGGCCCATAAAAGGAAAGTCTCACTTTTGATCACAGTGCTGAGGTGAGCAGGGCAGAGCAGTCCCGGTGTGTATGCGTGTCACTTGTCTATTGTGCATTATGTGTAGTTTGGGTATCTCATGTCTTTTACCTTAGGCTTTTGAGGAGCCTGTCAGAAACCCTGGCATCATTCTTAGCATCTGTGATCTCTGCATTCTTCGTCCTGGCACCAATGCCATGGAACTTTTGACTTGGGAGCTCAGACAGGTATCAGAATTGCATCTCTCTTTAGAAGCATCCAGTCAGATGTCTTTTCAGGTCTTGTTCTGAGCTGTCTGGACAGCTATGCCCTGCCAGGATCCATTATGGTGGACTAGGACTTGTAAGAATGTGAGGACAGGTAGAGGATTCTGACTGTCACATTCTCAGGCATCCACCTTTGCAGTTCTTGGGATAAATCCTTAAGTCAGCATCTTCTTCCTCCAGGGATCTCTGAGCCTCGTCAGCTTGCCATCAGTCTTACCTTGGTCATCTCCTTTTGTATTCTCTCAGTCCTTGCAGTCATCCTTCTTGCCTAGAGATTTCTGTCTGTGTCTTGTGCCCATTGTTTGTCGTGTCCTGTCTGTCCCGTGTCACAGGTGCCTGCACATATTTGTGCCGGAGCTGCTCTGCCCTGCCGCATGGCCTGGTGTACTAGGACAAGCCCTGGGGAGTTGAAAATTGTAATGTGGGCTGTACTTGGACTCTAGATGCCATTCCTAGATTGACATAAGGTATTTGCAGCTTTTGAGTTATCCTGCAGGCGTTTGACATATGTCCTAACTTTCTTTCAGGTGCAGATGCATTGCATCCGTGGCAGAGCACCCCATCCTGGGTGAGGGCGTTCCCACAGGCAGGTCAGTCACCCTTTGTCTGTGCAGGGGGAGTGTCAAGTGTGGCCCTGTTACAGCCCTGTTCTTTGTCTTTATTTCTAGGAAGTATAGCTGGATCTCAGCAGTCAAGTTCAAGAAGGCCAGGTGAGCAGTGACCAGTAGCTTTTCTTGTTGCTGCAGTCTCAATTCCTGGGGCAAGTCTAAGTCTCCATTCTCGTTTTTGTGCCTTAGGCAATCCACTCAGAGCACATCAAGCTCCCATCCCCAGCTGGCTGACAGATAGCCGGGCTATCTTAGGAGTAAGGTGAGTAGCAGGCTTGTGGGGTTTTGGCCAATGTGGTGCCAAGATCAGGCATTGATGTTTTGGTTCTCTTTTATATAGCGGTCTAAGAGAAAACAGCCCAGTGAGAGCAGGACATTCCCAGCTGGCGAGGCAACCTTCCTTCGCACCTGACACGGACCAGCATCCCCAGATGCCCGAGAGATAAGTAGAGGGCTACAACCCACAGAGGGGTCAAAGTGGGGTGCTGGGTCAGGACTCCCAGGACTCCCTGGGTGGGAGGTTTGAGTTGGCTCTGGGGATGAGGGTAGCCAAGACCCTTAAGGCCCCATAAAAGGAAAGTTTCACTTTTGATCACAGTGCTGAGGTATGCAGGGCAGAGCAGTTCCGGTTTGTACCATGTCACTTGTCTTTTGTGAATTGTGCTGTCTGGATATCTCATGTCTCTTATCTTAGCCCTTTGAGGGGCCTGTCAGAAACCTTTCCTAGCGTCCATGATATCAGTGTTCCTTGCCCTGGAACTTTTTAACTCAGGAGCTCAGACAGGCATCAGTATTGCACCTCTTTGGAAGCATCCAGTCAGATGTCTTTTCAGGTCTTGTTCTGAGCTGTATGGACAGCTGCACCCGGCAAGGTTCTATTTTGGCTGATGAGGACTTGTAAGAATGTGAGGAGAGGTAGAGCATTGTGACTGTAGGGCTCCTGGGCATTCATCTTTGCAGCTCTTGGAATAAGTTATTCAGTTTAGCATCTTCTTCCTCCAGGGTTCTCTGAGACTCATCAGCTCACCATAGGTCTCGCCTTAGTCATCTAGTTTTGCATCATCTTCGTCCTTGCAGTCATCCTTCTTGCCCCGAGGTTTTTGTCTGTGTCTTGTGCCCATTGTTTGTCATGTCCTGTCTGTTCTGTGTCACGGGTGTCTGCACGCATTTGTGCCGGAGCTGCTCTGCCCTGCCACATGGCCTGGTGTACTAGGACAAGCCCTGGAGAGTTGAAAATTGTAATGTGGGCTGTACTTGGACTCTAGATGCTACTCCTAGATTGACATAAGGTGTTTGCAGCTTTTGAGTTATCCTGCAGGCGTTTGACATATGTCCTAACTTTCTTTCAGGTGCAGATGCATTACATTTGTGGCAGAGGGTTACGGTTAGGAGGTGCGGGGCCTTCTTAGGAGAACGGTGAGTAGCAAACTTGTGGGGTTTTGGCCGATGCGGTGCCAAGATCAGGCACTGATGTTTGGTTTTCTTTAATCTAGCTGTCTAAGAGACACCAGCCCGGTGAGAGCAGGAGCTTCCCAGCCGGCAAGGTGGCCTTCCTTCGCACCTGACACGGACCAGCATCCCCAGATGTCTGAAAGATAAGTCGAGGGCTACGACCCACAGAGGGGATGAAAGTGGGGTGCTGGGTCGGGACTCCTGACGTGGGGAGATGGGGTTTGAATTGGCTGTGGAGATGAGGGTAGCCAAGAAGTAGGCCCTTAGGCCCCATAAAATCAAAGTCTCACTTTTGATCCCAGTGCTGAGTTATGCAGGGCAGAGCAGTCCCGGTGTGTATTGTGTCACTTGTCTCTTGAGTATTATCTGTTTTCTGGATATCTCATGTTTTTTATCTTAGCTCTTTGAGGGGCCTGTCAGAAACCCTGGCACCATTCTTAGGATCTGTGATCTCAGCATTCCTCACCCTGGCATCCATGCCATGGAAGTTTTGTCTCAGGAGCTCAGACAGGTGTCAGAATTGCATCTCTCTTTAGAAGCATCCTGTCAGATGTCTTGTCAGGTCTTGTTCTGAGCTGTACAGACAGCTGTGCTTCGCCACAATCCATTATGACTGTTTAGGCCTTATAAGAATGTGAGGTTAGGGGGAGGATTCTGACCGTAGGATTCTCAGGCATCCATCTTTGCAATTCTTGGAATAAATCATTCAGTCAGCATCTTCCTCCAGGGTTCTCTGAGCCTCATCACTTTGCCATCGGCCTCACCTCGGTCATCTTCTTTTGCATTTTCTCAGTCCTTGCAGACATTTTCCTTGCCCAGAGACTTCTGTTCCTGTTGTGTCCCCGTTGTCTGTCCCGTCCTGTCCTGTGTCACGGGTGTCAGCACACATTTGTGTCGGAGCTGCTCTGCCCTGCCGCATAGCCTGGCGCAATAAGAGAAGTCCTGGGGACTTGAAGTTTGTAACGTGGGGTGTAGTTGGGCTCTAGATGGGATTTGTAGATGGACACAAGATATCTGGAGCTCTTAAGTTATGCTGCAGCCCTTTGACTTTCATCCTAACTTTCTTTCAGATACAGAAGGATAAAATCCAGGGCGGAGCACCCCATCCCAGGTGAGGGGACTCCCCTGAGCTGGTCAGTCACTGTTTGTGTCTGAAGAGGAAGCATAAATGGTGGCTGTTACAGCACTGTTCTTTGTTGTTCTTTTTAGGAAGTCAAAGCAGAGACCAGCAGTCAAGTGGGCAAGGTGAGCATTGAGTAGGGTACAGAAGCAGTTGTTATTGCTGAAGTCTCAGTTTCTGGTGCAGCTCTAAGCATGTATTCTTGTGTCTTTTTTTATTTTAGGTGGTCCACTTGCCATCTATCCTGGCCGAGCATGCCCTGCCAGGTGGGTGCAAGCTTAAGGTATTGGTGTGGCATACTTGTCAGGTTAGGGAGGCTGTGTTTTCACAGTATCTCAGCATGCTTTTCCGCTTTGTTTCTTTGCAGGTGTTGTCGCTGCCCTAGGCATGCCAAGGAACAGAAGAGGGCAGGTGAGTCGATGTTTAGGCAGGCTGACTCATAGGTGAGCGTTATGCAGCAGCATGCTAAGCGTGTACCTTTTCTTTTTGCAGGTAACTTCTGAGCAGCCTCCGGAGTCAAGTCAAGATTTGAGGTGAGCTGGGGCAGTGGTGCGGAAGAGTCCCGGGGATTACTGTTTTTGAGGGCAATAGTCACCTTTTCTGTTTTGTCTTAGGTACCCTGAGGAGCCTCGTAGCCAGTGCTTGGGAACGGCAGCACCGAAGCACACGAGGAGAACGTCTCACCGTCCGCGTCCCATCGAGGATGGATTTTGTCCGCTCCTCTTCCAAAAGCTAAGTGTCGGGGCCAGCGGTTGGGAGAAGGGGAAAAACCTTTACTATCACAGGGGGCAATTTGATGTCAGCTTAGCGGAGAGGTCTGTAGTGGGATAGGCTCTCTAGCAGTAAAGGGAGAGGGTTTCTCCTCAGCCTCACCAGAGCCTTTGCCGGGCAGGGCAGCTCCGACCCATCTCCACATTCTCACGAACTTTGCGTCGTCAGCCTTCTTCGACTCGACATCGTCACGGACCCTTCCCCCGAGGAGCTCGCCTTCACGTCCGGAGCTATAGCCACGGTCACCCGGCACGGCAGTCTGCTTCCTTCTCTAGGCTTACCGAGCCCCTCAACCATCCTCTTAACTGCTTTGGCAGTAACTTCTTTTAATGAGTTACATTTCATCATCACATGCCATTGTCATAGGGCTTTCTTTGGCATCATCAGACTCTGGCTCATCTTGTGCTGGGAATCTTGGATCCATAAGTTGAAAGCGCTAGGCAGTTTACACTTGTCTCTGTGTTATGCCGTCCGTGTCTATGTTGTGTCATCCGTGTCCGTGTTATGTAGTCTGTGTCCATCGTCTTCTGCGTCATAGTCCTTTGTTACATGTTGACACTTTACAGGCGCTATTTTGTGCCACATAGGGTGTATTTTACTCACGTTCCTTCCCGGATCCAGTTTATTCTGGCATCTTTACATTTTTACTCTTTGAGACAGGAAGGATTACACAAGATGTTCTCATCCATCTTCCTTCTCACTACCTGCTTTGGTAGTGCCTTTTCTTCGATGCCCTTCTCTTGGACCTCTAGAGGGAGCGTCTTACACCCTCCCTGCAGTTGTTCTGTAGGTTCCATCTTCTTAAAGGGTATAGGGCTCAACAATTAATCTTCCAAAGAGTTATCTCAAGTCCTGGCTTATATTGTGTGTACCTATGTTGGCTTATATTGTATGTACTTTACACTGTATTTACCTTAGTTGGCTTATATTGTGTGTACCTATGTTGGCTTATATTGTATGAACTTACATTGTGTGTACCTATGTTGGCTTATGCTGTATGTACTTTACACTGTATTTACCTATGTCGGCTTATATTGTGTGTACCTATGTTGGCTTATGCTGTATGTACTTTGCACTGTATTTACCTATGTCTGCTTATATTGTGTGTACCTATGTTGGCTTATGCTGTATGTACTTTGCACTGTATTTACCTATGTTGGCTTATATTGTGTGTACCTATGTTGGCTTATGCTGTATGTACTTACACTGTATTTACTGATGTTGGCTTATGCTGTATGTACTTACACTGCATTTACCTATGTTGGCTTATATTGTATGTACTTATACTGTATGTAAATGCATTGCCTTATATTGTGTGTACTTACACTCTATGTACACTTGCACTGTATGTGTTGGCTTACATAGTGTGTACTTATGCCACTTATGATCGGAGCTGCCCTGCCCTGGCATGTAGTCACAGTTAGGTGGAACAGTTGTAAAAACTTCATTGTTCATTTGTCTTTTATGGGATTTTGGGTAGAAAATTTATTGGTCCAGAGCGGGGACAAGTCCTAGGTGTCAGCCACTTGTTGACCGCTCTCTGTTGTCTCACAGGTTCCCGAGCTACCGATTTCCCCGGAATCTACCCTTTGACGTCAAGGAGCAGCAGCCAGAAGATGTGTCAAAGCACGTTCTTCAGCGTCTTGAGTAAGGGCTGCAGTGAGGGTGTAAGTGGGAAAAGTGTGTGGGTGTGTGTGAGAGCACGTGACTGTGTCTGTCTGTGTCCACTTGTCTCTGTGTGTGTGTTCACATGCTGGCCAGATTTAACCTTGTGTATGTGACCTTTGCTTTTCAGGTGTTTCAACTCATTTTTAAATTTAGAATAAAAAATCCCCAGCCGGGGGGGTTTTTTTTTTTTTTCCTCCCGGCTGGGTTTTTTTTTTCCTCGGTCCCGGTCGGCCTGTGAGGCGAAGTTAATCGCCAAAGTTTGGGCGCAGACCCTCCAGGGACCGGGGTTTTCGTCAGGCAGGAGGATTTTTTTGGAGGCTCCCGGGAACCACGTTCCTGAGGAGCGGCACAAATGCGTGCTGGGGGAAAGCAGAGCGGTTGAGGTGTGAGCGAGGGTGGGTTTGTGTGTAAGCTGAAGGAAGTGTGTGTGTATGTTGAAGGGTTCTAGGGTTGTAACCTTGTATGATTTTTGCTTTTCAGGTTTTTCAACTCATTTTTAAATTTAGAATAAAAAATCCCCAGCCGGGGGGGTTTTTTTTTTTTTTCCTCCCGGCTGGGTTTTTTTTTCCTCGGTCCCGGTCGGTCTGTGAGGCGATGTTCATCGCCAAAGTTTGGGCACAGACCCTCCAGGGACCGGGGTTTTCGTCAGGCAGGAGGATTTTTTTTGGAGGCTCCCGGGAACCACGTTCCCGAGGAGCGGTGCAAATGCGTGCCGGGGGATAGCAGAGCGGTTGAGGTGTGAGCGAGGGTGGGTTTGTGTGTAAGCCGAAGGAAGTGTGTGTGTGTGTGTGTGTGTGTTGAAGGGTTCTAGGGTTGTAACCTTGTATGATTTTTGCTTTTCAGGTTTTTCAACTCATTTTTAAATTTAGAATAAAAAATCCCCAGCCGGGGGGTTTTTTTTTTTTTCCCCCCGGCTGGGTTTTTTTTTCCTCGGTCCCGGTCGGTCTGTGAGGCGAAGTTAATCGCCAAAGTTTGGGTGCAGACCCTCCAGGGACCGGGGTTTTTTGTCAGGCAGGAGGATTTTTTGGAGGCTCCCGGGAACCACGTTCCCGAGGAGCAGTGGTTGCTGGGGTGAAATTTAGCAGTTGTGATGATAGGGACGGTGAGCTTGTTTGTAAGCTGAAGGGGGTGTTAATGGTAGATGAGTGTTGTTTTCTGTGTGCTTTTGTTGTTTTGGGTTTCCTGTAACAGTAAATCAACATGTAATGAACATAGAAAAAGGTTATCATCTTGTGTTAATATGTGTTTTGTGTTGCATTGCTCTGTATTGCTCTGTATTGCTCTGTATTGCTCTGTATTGCTCTGTATTGCTCTGTATTGCTCTGTATTGCTCTGTATTGCTCTGTATTGCTCTGTATTGCTCTGTATGTAAACTAGACTTTTACCAGCGCGTCTATGGATTGTATTTGCACTTGCTTTTGTATATGCTGTTTCCATGTATTTTGCTGATGTATAAATAAAAGCATTCATTTAATAAAGTTGAATCACCCTTGACAAAGATATCCCCCTGCCCTTCCCTACCCCACCATGGCTCCTGTCTTTTTTTGGTGTGGTTTTGTCATTTCTTTTGACTGTGTTTCTTCCTCTTAGTCCACGCTTTACTTTTCTATTTCTAACTTAACTTCCATCTGTCTTTAACCCTTTGTGTCTGTTTCTCACTCTGACACTGTCTCTGCTTCTGTAGCTGTTTCCATCTTCTTGATTTTCTTTTGTCTGTCCATTTCACTATTTGTCTGACTGTATTTTTCTCTCTTTTGTCTATACTTTGCACTTTTTCTTTATAACTTTCACCCTCACTCTTCTCGCTTCTTTTTCTTTCTCTGTTCTCTTTTTCCTTGGTTTGTCTTCTTTGCTCTTAGTTTTTTCCTTTTTCACTCTATCCTAGGTTTTCATTTTCCCTCTAATCCTAACCACCTTCATTTCCCTCTAACTGCTGTCCTCCTGCAGTTTTCCCACCCTTCTTTTCTTCCCTCTCTGCTGTCTTTTCTCTCTGTCTCCTCTTCTGTCTGTGTCTCTCTCTGTCTCCTTGTCCCTCTCATCTTCTTCTCTGTCTCCTCATCTCTCTGTCTTTTCTGTCTTTCTCTGTCTCTCTCTCTCTTTTCTCTCTCTTTCTCTGTCTCTCTTTT
The DNA here is from genome assembly GCA_039654755.1 of Calcarius lapponicus. Classification (NCBI taxonomy): domain Eukaryota; kingdom Metazoa; phylum Chordata; class Aves; order Passeriformes; family Fringillidae; genus Calcarius; species Calcarius lapponicus. The sequence goes on from JBBFKN010000011.1 coordinate 10,921,601, forward strand.
CTCTCTTTCTCTCTCTTTCTCTCTCTTTTCTCTTGTTCCCTCTCTGTCTCCCTTTTTCTCTCTCTCTCCTCCCTTTTTCTCTCTCTCTCCTCCCTTTTTCTCTCTCTCTCCTCCCTTTTTCTCTCTCTCTCCTCCCTTTTTCTCTCTCTTTCTCTCTCTTTTTCTCTTTCTCTCTCTCTTTTTCTCTTTCTCTCTCTCTTTTTCTCTTTCTCTCTCTCTTTTTCTCTTTCTCTCTCTTTTTCTCTTTCTCTCTCTCTTTTTCTCTTTCTCTCTCTCTTTTTCTCTTTCTCTCTCTTTTTCTCTTTCTCTCTCTCTTTTTCTCTTTCTCTCTCTCTTTTTCTCTTTCTCTTTCTCTCTCTCTCTTTTTCCTCTTTCTCTTTCTCTCTCTCTCTTTCTCTCTCTCTTTTTCTCTCTCCTCTCTCTCTTTTCTCTCTTTTTCTCTTTCTCTCTCTTTCTTTCTTTTCTAACTTTGTCTTCCTTTCTAGCTTTAGATTTTTAAAAGCAGCAGTAGAAACTTCCAGGCTCCCTGGGAATAAATGAAAAAATAAAAAATTTAAAAATACAAAACAAACCATTTACTCCCCGGGAGCCTGGAATTTTCTACTGCTGCACCAGACATATAGTTTTTTCTTCTTTTTATATATACCCTATATAGGGACCCCACCCCCTAATCAGTACCCCCAGCTGCCAGCAATCAGTAGCCCCCACCCCTTCCCCAGACACCACCCCCATACACACACCCCCTCCCACCCCAGATGCATCCCCCACCAAGCAGCACACCATCCCCTGCCACACACTGCAAGCATAGCACGCCCTACCACCACGGCAGCACAGCTATAGCACCACCTGCCGCCCGCACCCCGGTACTGCAGGTCCAGCGCCCCCTGCCGTCTGCCGCGGCAAATTGCATGCACAGCGCGCCCCCCCCGGCGGCCGCCATTTTGTACAGCATTACATCACCGCCCCGTACCACGTGACACCCAGCGGCCGCCATTTTGTAGGGGGACCGAACCCAGAACACCCACCCCGCGCTCCACGGACCCCTCCCGGCGTCGCCGCCGGCCAGACCCGAACCGGAATGCCATTCCGGTCAGGGGGGACCCGCGGGAAAGCGCGCAAAACCCGCTAGAAACCGAGAAAAAAGACCCGGTCCCGAAAGCCGCCATTTTAGTGCCCCGTACCACGTGACCACCCCCGCCGGCCGCCATTTTGCCTCTTACCGCGCATGCGCGATGATGTAATGCCGTACAAAATGGCCGCCGCCAGGCGGCCATTTTGCCTCTTACCGCGCATGCGCGATGATGTAATGCCGTACAAAATGGCCGCCGCCAGGCGGCCATTTTGTTTCGCATCGCGCATGCGCGGGCAGCGCGCCGCCATCTTGTGCAGCACCACGTGGCCGCCATCTTTGCCGGAAATACGTCACCGGGCGCCATCTTGTTCCGTACCACGTGACCGCGTGGCGGCGGCCATTTTGTACGGCATTGCAACGCGGCGGCCGCCATCTTGTACGGCATCACGGGGGCGGCCATCTTT